>CM044106.1:2185786-2249723 GCA_024174645.1 Lemna minuta
TACGTCAAAAACTAGTGCTCTAACAATTATTTCTTTAGATTCCTCTTTCTTCCATTATCACATGTCTCATTCACTCAAAAATGAAACTTCATTTTATTCATATTTGAGCTGATTGAATGATAAATATGAAATCTGTGATTTCAATTACATGCGTATTAGTGGATTTGATGCCTATTATATTTTTATTGTATTTTTATCAATCTCACAAGTTTGGATAAAGTTCTCAAATATAAGGCTAATGTTATACAATAAATGAGCTTGATTTCAAGATGAAATACCTTTGCCTATTAGCCCTATTTCATTGATACCATTACAGAATAGAGATTTTGTTAGAAATAGTTGTGAATAATAAAGAAAAGGATGGAAAGACTTATAGCTAGAGACAATTTTTAAGTTGGCCTCTTTTACCTTCTGAGTCAAACTAATATGTTTCTGACTACTTTCTTGATTCTATTTATATTTCTTGAATTAAATGGATTAGAAATATAAATCACAAAACTCCCCATCCAATGAAAAAATGAGTGAAAAAGGATTTGAATTCTGGAAGAGATAAATTTTCTAAGATTTAGATATTTTTCTCGAATTATTGGGATTTTAGAGGATTCAATGTTAAATTAATATGTAAAAATAGGGGCCCCATGATGACAAGTCACGTGGCACTGTGGCCTCATGATAGGCTACTAATGAATCGAGACCGTATGGTCGTTGAAAACACACGGTCAAGAGTAAAAATAATATCAAAGCTCACCAATTTTAAGATTAAATCACAAATTGATGGGTATACAGGTAAATAAGGGTCAAATCCACAATGAATTAAGGTAATTTCTGAAGATCTCTTCGAATTTGATCAAATCAAACGATGAAATGTGGATAGAAATTAGGCAATTTGATATTTTTGAAAAGAGGACTTGAAGACGAATCCATAGAATAAAAAAAATCACTAAATTTGGGTTTGATTTCGCTGAGAAATCATCAAATGAACAGTACATAATTTTTTGAAAATTTAAATAGCGAAAAATTGAAATTAAGAATGAAATTGACTCAAATTATGATTCTAAAATAAAATCTAAAGCTATACGAAGATAGATTAGGATGAAACACGATCTCTAACCCAAGATTGTGCTCGAATTGATCTAGTTACTCGCCGGAATCAAGGCTATTCATAAAAATTCAGAAAAACGTGATCGTAGAGTTCAAGCGTTGATCGTCAAAATTCAGAAAAACGTGATCATCGATCGTCAATATCTCACTCTCAAGCACTCCGTGGACGCGGAAATGAGTCTAGAAGCGATTGGGAGCAAGAGATTCAAGAGATTTGGAGTCTAAACAATTCGATTAAGTTGAATTGCCCTCGTATGCTTTACATCGTCGAAGAACTTCTCAATATATAGGCTAGTTTGGGCGTAATTGTCCGATCTTCAATTAATCCTCGATCAATGGTTCTAATGAAACACATCAGATGCGAATCGTTACAAGTAAGTTGTGGTTGTTGGATCGAGGATGCACTGCTGAGATGATGCCACATCGCGAGCGTTATAAATAACGCATGAAACGTCTGCCGTTAGATCTTGATCAGAATCTCAGTTGTTATAACTCTTTTTGATCAACGCTTGAGATTAAAACGATTCGCCAATGAATCAGATCATGCCACGTACCCCACGCTTTAAGTGAAGATCGACGATTGCGATTTAATCACGTGATTGGACGCTCCACGTTGCACCACGTCACATCTTGTCTTGATCGTTGATCGCGACGCGATCACGTCACCAAATTCATTAAAAATAGATATCTAAAAAATATATTTTTAATTCCAGAAAATCTTGAAAAATTCATTAAAAATTCAGAAAAAATTCCTAAAAATCAGAAAAGTCATAACTTTCAAAATATAACTCCAAATTCATCTAAATTTCTTTCATTTGATTATAAATTAAATTATCTATCATTCTAAAAAGTTAAATTAAATAAATAACAAGAGATTTAATTCATATTTCAAAATACATTCATTTCTTTAAGATTTTAAAACTTAGAAAATTAAATAAATGTATATATAATGATTTTACTTATTATTTAAATTTAAAAACTAATTATAATCTCAAGTAAAGATGGATTATGAAATTATTTATATTTAATTCATCATAATTAACCCTGACTTAATTTATTTTGAGATTATACTGACTTTTTCATAGAATGATAGATAAACACTCATGAATATGATAACATGCATAGGAATGAAATCTTTTATGCCTTAATATGCATAAATAATAATGTATTATCATGTCTAATTAGCATGTTATCAGCTACTAATGTTGCGGAGTCACAAATAGGTATCCATGTGTGACAGACCGAATTGGTGTAGTCATTGAATGCATACCAATTTGTGTCAAAATTAATACAAAACTCATCAATTTTATGAAATAATCATGAATTGAATAGCATAGTGGTGAATAAGGTCGAATCCACAAAGAATTAAGGTATTTTTGAGGTATTCTTTTAAATTATATCAAATTAGACAATTAATTGAGGTGAGAAATTATGGATTTTGATAGATTTGGAAAGAGAATTCAAAGATGAATCCATGGAATAAAAAATCACTAGATTTGGATCAAGATTCACGAAGAAATCAAAGAGCGAATTAGATAGAAATTTCTGAACGCAAAGAGAGAGAAATCCAAAATTAAAATGAAATTAACTAAATCTACGATCATAAATTACAATCTAATGATACATGACGAAAAATTAGGAAGAAAACACAGAATCTAACCCGAGATAGCGATCAAAATGATCCAATTACTCGCTGGATTCAAGGCTTTTCATTATGCTATTTTGAAGATGATCCTTGGAGTTCAAGAGGGGAATTCTCCCTATTATCTTGACGGAATCTCACTTCCAACCACTCCGTCGACACGAAAATGAGTCTAGAAGAGATTAGAAGCAAGAGATTTAAAGATGGTGGTGTCTAGATAGTTCGATTATTGATGAAACAAAATGTGTATGGTCATTCAATACACACGATGTCGTGTCAAAACAAAGTCCAAACTTACCAATTTAAAGGTTAATTCATGAATTGAAGGGTATAATGGTAAATAAGGGTCGAATCCACGGTGAATTAGGGAATTTTGGGAGATATCTTTGAAATTCGATCAAATTGGACGACGAATTGAGTTTAGAAATTAGAAATTTTATAATATTAAGAAAGATAACTCAATTGCGAATCCACAGAATAAAAAATCGAGTGATTTGGATTAGAATTCGTAGAGTAATCGAAGTTTAAAAATGGAAGAAAAATTGTGTCGCAAAATTGATTAAAAACCAAAATTAAAACTAAATTAAACTTAGTCTACAATTCAAAATGTAAAATTAATGCTAAATGATGAAAGATTAAGATGAAAACACACAATCTAACCCAAATTAGCCCTCGAAATGATCAAATTAATCACCGAATTTATGGCTTTTCATTCCTTGATTTTGAAGACGAATATTGGCATTCAAGATATGATTTCTCCTCCTCCTCTCGATCAATTTTTGATTTCAAATGCTCCTCGGACGTAGAAATGAGTCAAGAAGAGAAAGAAATTGATTGATGCTTGAATTGTGGTGTCTAGACAGTTCGATTAATCTTGAAAATCCAAGGGTGTTCTTCTGTCGCAAAGAACAGTTCTATTTAAAGAAGAGTTGGGCGTAACCGTCGCGATCAATGGTCCAGATGAAACGTCGATTGACGAATCGACACGATTAAGTCACGTCCGTCTGATTGCAAATGGATGGTTGAGATGTTGTCACGTCGCGCTGTAGAAGAAGATGCGTTGTTTCGATCGTCTGTTGGATCTTCATCGGGCGGTCTCGATTAATCAAAAGGTCCATCAAGCGCTTTGAATCTCGACCGTTATAACTTCAGAGATGGACATTTGCGATTACTTCGATTAAAAACAGATTAAGACCCAAAGTCCACCGCATCGACGCGCGATAATCCACACGATCTGATCCAACGTATCGCGTAGTTCCACGTGTCTTGAAAAGAAAAGAAAAGAAGGGAACATAGTCCCACATGAAGAAAAAGAAAGGATTTGACACGTTTAAAAGGTAGGGCGGCTTAATGGGTTAGCGAATTATGATAATCGGGATGGTTATACTATATATATATATATATATATCACGCACACACGTGTCACCTCCGCGCCACGCAGGCGCTTGCGTGGGCTCGCGTGGCTCTGCCACGTGGCCTTGCGTGCCACGTCGCATCCGCGCGATAAATTAACCCCTTTTTGCCTTTTTTAATTGTTTTTAATAATTTTAAAATCGAAAATACACTTAAATTAATTCAGAAAAATTCCAGAAAATTCCTAAAAATTATAAAAATCAAAACTTTCAAAATACAACTCCAAATTAATTCAAATTTGTTTTGTTGGATCAGAAATTAAATAATCTATTGTTATAAAAAGTCAAAATATTAAAATAGTAAGAGAATGAGTTTTAATTAAATAAATACATTCATGTATTTTCTAAAATAACTTATAAAACTACATGAATGTTAATAAGCATCATTTCTCTTATCATTTAATCATGAAAACATACTTATAATCTCAAATATAATTAGGATTAAAAATCACATTTGTTTAATTATGTATAATAATCCATAAATTGATGTATTTTTAGATTATAACATGAAATTATACAAAATGATAGAAATATACTTAAAATATTATAACATGCATACAATTAGAACAATTAATGCTTTTATTTGCATTAATAATCATTTAAATTCATGTATAAATAACATGTTATCAATTATTCGAAAACATCTAAGAACAATTTACAATGCCAAAGAACATCTCAATTTATAGAAAATTCAGTGCAAACTGTCCAATGGAGCGTTTAACCTTCGATCAACAGCTCTGTGGAATTCCAGGAGAGCGAATCATTACGGTTAAGTCGTGGCTATTAAATCAGAGATGGACCGCTAAGATTGTGCCATGCTGTGCATGAAGAAATAACGCTTCAAACGCCATCCGTTTGATCTTGATCTAACGATCCGGATGCATTTTCGTGGTTTTAAGCTCAGAAGTTATAACTTGATACATGACGCGGTTGTGAAAACCCTCATGCCTGATCAATGTAACCAAGGCTGACTGAAGATAGGGTGGTCAAACCTGACCTACGGGTAGGCGAGTCCTAGACCCTAAGTATGATATCTAATCCTAAACCTAAGTGCAGGCAGGCGTGCCGGTCAGCGAAGTCAACTCCAGGTAACCCGGGGAAACTCGCGATGATGGGTAGGGTAAGGTCCTCTCGAGCCATGTCTGGAGGCGTGGAGTAGCTCATCGTGGAGTAGCCAAAGCTGCGGCTCACGCTCAGTGCCAGACCTGATGTACGTGTGAGAGTTCTCGAACCTATATCCGCTCTACCCTACCTACGTCATTCGACAGCGGTGGAGACGAGTAAAGGAAACGCTTCGAAAAGTAATTGAACTTTAAAATGAGGGGTCGAAGCTGACTTGAGGGGCGGGGTGCCTGATGAGACTAAACAGTATAGTCGTTGAATACACACGATTCAGTGTCAAAACAATGTCCTAAACTTACCAAATGATGATTAATCAATTTAATTAAAGAGAATAATGGTAATTAAGGGTCGAATCTACGGAGAATTAGGGAAATTTGAGATATATCTTTGAAATTGGGTCAAATTGGATGACAAATTGAGATTAGAATTTTGGCAATTTATAATATTAAGAAAGATAACTCAATTTTGAATCCACGAAATCAAAAATCAGGTGATTTGGATGAGAATTTGTAGAGTAATCTAAGTTTGAAGTTAGGAGAAAATTTGTATCACGAGTTTGATTAAAAACCGAAATTAAACTAAAATTAAACTTAATCTACGATTCAATATGTAAAATTAACACTAAATGATGAAATATTAAGATGAAAACACACAATCTAACCCAAATTAGCTTTCGAAATGATCCAATTAATCACCGGATGCATGGCTTTTCATTTCGAGTTTTCGAAGATGAATTTTGAAGTTCAAGATGTGATTTATTCCTTCTCTCTCGATCAAACTTTGATTTCAAGTAGTCTTTGGATGCGGAAATGCACTAAGAACACAAGGAATCAAATGACACATGAAATGGGTGTCTAGACAGTTCGAATTTCTCGAAATTTCACGGGCAAGTCTTTCCGTCGCGAAGAACTATAATTAAAGGAAGAATTTTGGGCATGACCATCCGATGAAGAGTCGCCTCTTGATCAACGATTGCGATGTGTCATCCATCGATCGAAATGGTGCGATTATATCGCATCCGTTCGATCAACGATCAAAGGTCGAGATGAGTCCACATATTGTGTGCGAAGAGATGCGTCGCTTCCTCTCGTTCGTCGGATCTTCATCGTGCGATCGTGATTAAATCAAAGATCTATCAGTCGTGAATGATCTCAGCCGTTATAACTCCCTTTATGGAGGGCTGAGATTAATTCACTTAAACTTCTTTTCAACCACGTGCGTAATCATTGATCCCGTGGACCACACGGAATAGTTCCACACGGAATGAATAGTTCCACACGGAAGAAATTACAGAGATATGCGCGTTTAAAATGTGGAGCGGACGTGATCATTAGCTTAAATGCGAACTATTGGATGCTTATATGTACTATAACCATACTATTACGAGTATATATAAATAAATGTCACATCCGTGCCACGCAGGCACTCGCGCGGGTCCGCGTGGCGCTGCCACGTGGCCTTGCGTGCCACGTCGCATCCACATGTGCTCGTGCGATAAATGCACTCATTTTTGCATATTTTATTATTTTAAACAGCTTTAAAAATCGAAAATAAATCTAAATAAATTCAGAAAAATTCTAGAAAATTCCTTAAAATTGTAAAAATCATAACTTTCAAAATACAACTCCAAATTAGTTCAAATTTGTTTTGTTGGATCAGAAATTGAATAATCTATCATTATAAAAAGTCAAATTATTAAAATAATAAGAGAATAAATTTTAATTAATTTAATACATTTATGTATCTTATAAAATAACTTTATAAAAATACATAAATGTTAATAAAGATCTTTTCTCTTATATTTTCATTCTCAAAACATGATTATGATCTCAATTATAATTAAGATTAAAGATTATAATATTTAATTATGTATAATAATCCATAAATTGGTGTATTTTTAGATCATTACATGAAATAATACAAAATGATAGAAATATACTTAAAATATGATAACATGCATACGTGTTGAATAATTAATGCCTTAATTTGCATTAATAATCATGTAAATTAATGTAAAAATAACATGTTGTCAGTGCCCGGTGGGTCGTGGCGTAGTGGAGAGTCGTCGTACACGGTACAGACAGATAACAGAAGTGATCCGGGTCAGCAATGCGCAATCGCGACGGAAGCTCCGGCGTGGATGTGATGGTGATGTAGGCCTGTGGTGCGCGCGTGCAGGGGGCGAGGGCGCGCGGATAGGTGTACAATCACGCTGACCGGGGGCACAGGCGTGTGGGCGAACACTGAGCACACAAGCCCGAGCAGCCAGGCGCGCGCGGGCGGGGGTGAAAATAAGGGAGTGGCAGCGATCAAGATCGGGCCGGCAGGGTGCGGTCAACGGGGGTGTGCGAGTTGAGGTGGCAATGTAACCAGGTGAGCGCCCACGAGTTTGGGGAGGGATCGCGCGGGCGCGGCCAACCTTGAGGGAGTCGAAGAGCACACATGAACGAAAGAGAAGTCAACGCGCCGATAGGAAAGTCCTGCCGCGCGCGAACGGATAGCAGTCAATGCTGCTTCGCGGTCAACGCACGCGGGAAGTAGTCAACGCTGGAGAAAGTCCTGTTTGCGGTCGCGGACAGAGAATCAAGTGGAGGGATGGGTTTAGGCGAGTGTAGAATGCGGGCGTCAGGTGGCGATGGGATGACGGCCGATGGAAGAGAGGGGTGCGGCAGGCCATTGAGGAGGGGATGGCTGAACGTCCGGGCGAATTCATCAGGGGTGATGGTGAATTTGCAAGGACGGCTGGGTGGGCTCGACATGGTGAGGAGGGGAATCGGATGAGCAACGTAGAGAGGGAAAAGGGTGGTTTTCGGGGATTCGAGAGCAGGAAGGTTGACGGAATTCGGGCGGGGAGGTCAGTACGACGGGATGAATTTTGGCTTGACGAGGGGATGGTGGAAGGTTAGGCAGTGGAGCAAATTTCGGCCGGGCAACGACGCCAATTCAGGAATTGGGTGTCAACGGGGGTCTGACTGAGTGTCATGGTGAATTTTGGCAGGGCGAGGCGAAGATGAGAGGCGGGCGTCAGCGTGAGCTCTGGCAGGGTGTGGGCGCTGAGGATGAGCTTGATTGGATGAGGGGAAGAGGACGGAGGACATGGGAGAGGGAGAAATGCTAGGCAACGGGGTAGAGGTAGTCGAAGTCGTGGAGATGGAAAACTCAGGGTCGGAAAGTGGGTGATGGACTTTCGGATGGATTGCTGGGCGGCGGTTTTCGGGTATGACGGATCGCGGAAGGGGATGACTGAAGGAAGGCGCAATGGTGGAAGAGAGAGAGAGGGAGTACTGAGACGGATTGATTCCATCGGAAATTAATTCCGCAGGATGACGAAAATTGGTGCGGGCATTGGCGGAATTCGTCTGAGCGTCATGAGGTAGTTGGCAGGGCGGAAGGGGAATAGGAATGGGCGTCGGGCGTTCACGGGGTGAGTCCAGGTGGGGGAAAATCGGGAAGGAGGTGGAGGGCTGGAAGACAGAATTTGGGAGGGGGTAGAGGATGGACGACGGGGAATGTTGATGAATTCAGGACGGGGGTGGATGCGCGATAGGAGTTTCGGCGGGGTGGGGTGGGGGAAGAGGGGGAAGATCGGATTGATGGGTAGATCATGGAGAGGAGATGGGCGGGTGACGGGGCAGCGGCGGGGAGGCTTTGCCGGTGGAGGGAGTGGGGGTTCTCAGAATTGGCAGGGTTGGGGAGGAGGTCACGCTCGGCAGGGGGGGATGCGCGAGAGGGAAGCTCTGAAGGAGGGGCAGGAGGTGATGCAAGGAGATTGCTAGAGAGGGGGATTGAGCTGGAGGGGAAGAACGGTGGAGCTGGAGATGGCGGAGGGGAGTGCGGAGCTGGTGAGGGAGGTGGAGCTGGAGGAGATGGCGACACGGCGGTCTGGCAGCGGCGGCGCAAGGGCGGCGGCATCGTAAAGCTAGATTGGCGGTGAGGCGCTGCGGCGGCAACGGGGACGTCCTCATGGTCGGGGGAAGGAGTGGCGGTGGTAGCGGCGGCGTCGGCACGGATGCGTGCAGCGGCGGCGGCGGCAGCGGTTGGACTCCTTCCCCGACCTTCCGTGAGCTGCCATTCGAGATGGAGGAAACTCCTTTCTTTTCTCAAATGACGGCTAGGGTTTGTGGGGGGGGGGGTCCCTTCCCCTCTTATAGAGCCCAAAATAGGTCGAGAGGGGAAAGGGCCCACTTGAGGCCCACAACCCAAAACCTAAACATACTCATAGAAATAAAAGTTCACAAAGAAGAAGGGTTTCACGAATGGGATCCCGAAAAGGGAAGAACCCACCTAGAAGCCTAAAAGGAGGAGGGAAATAAGCAAGGACCCGCTTAAACACGTACGGGTCAAAAAGTTCACAATAAAGAAAGAGATAAGTAAGTAGATCCACGTGCGCGAAAGGGCTCCTCCGGCGCCGTGGTATCGTGTCTTGGTGGCGACGGAGGTCGTACGCCACCATAACTCCTCAGATCAATGACTTAGATTAAATCATTTTAAAAATGATTCACTGAAAAGTAAGAATGCGTCACGTCCCCCCGCCTTAAGTGACGATCAACAGTTGCGTTTTAATTGCGCGATCAAACGCTCCACACGCTGCCACGTCACCTACACATGGAAAAAACAAAACAAAGTCCCACACGGAAAGAACAAAATAGAAATCGTGTATATAAGGTGCACGTAATTAAGGAGTTAGCAAAAATCCTTAACATGATGCTTTCTCCTTGATTACACACACGCGCGCACACGCTCACTCGCACAGATGCACACATGCACATTGTGCGACGTGTGGCGGTCTCACATGTCGCCACGTGACGTGCTTTTTTTTCCGCTCGTGCCACGTCAGCTGCCATGTCACGTGAAAATAAAAATATTGTTTTAATGAATTTAAATCAAATAAATATATTTTAAATTCACAAAAATTGAAAAGAAATCCAAAAAAATCCTAAAAATTAGAAAATTCATATATTTTAAAATAGAACTCCAAATTAATCCAAATTTGTGTCATTGGATTAGACATTTAATTATTTATCATTCTTAAAAGTCAAATTTAATAAATAACAAGAGAATACATTTCTATTTAAAAAATACACTCATTTCTTTTAGATTGTAAAACTTAGAAAAATAAATGAGTGTATATAAAGTATTTTCTCTTTTTATTTAACATTAAAACCAAATTATAATCCCAAATATAGATGTGAATAATCTAATTTAAAAATATATTCTTAAAAATGTATAATTATCCCTAAAATAGTGCATTTGAGATTATAACCTAAAATTGCATGAAATGATAGATATGCACTCAAAGTATGATAACATGCATAAAAATGGAATATTTTATACCTTAATGTGCATTAACAATCATTTAATTTCATGTTAAGATTGCATGTTATCAATGTGACATCAGTATAGTCAATGCAAAGTGCATGCAAGATTACACACACACACACACACACACACACACACACACACACACACACACACACACACACACACACACACACACACACACACACACACACACATATATGTATGTATTCTTAATGAGGGACTATTCAATTCTAAAGAGGTGTCTTGGACAGTTTGACAAAGATGGACAAGCTGAAGGCATCATATTTAGTAGACCCGACCCATCATAAAGGCATTGTAAGGACTTTAAATCAATGGCCATGACTCAATCAAAGAATCAATCAATTATGAATGTATGCATGGAAGCATCTCAAGCAATCCATTGTTCTGAATTTTGCATCTAGTGGCGCACAATTCAGTCATCATTTCATTTTCATCTAGCAATTCATTGCTCGATTTTGACCATTTTGTACTCCATAACACCAATGTAACAACCACAATAACATGTTCACCTAAATTCTTTCCATGACTGATTTATGGGTCAACTTACCACAATCTTAGCAATTGTGCATCCCAAGAACCAATCAATCAATCAAACGAACTAGATAAAACCCAACCACACATGAAAGTTATTGATGAATATTATGTATCCTATAAGACAATCACACTTCCATGTATCTTATTTATGTTAATTGAAATTTATTCATTGTCATTCTTGTGAAATATTTTCAATGAAGCCCATGAGCATATACAATTACGAAGTGAATTATGATGAGAGCATAATATAATGATCATTAGTCTCTAAACATATGTTATAAACATTCCTATTCGTGAGATATTTGAGAAGGACATCAAATTATTTCGAAATAATAACAATACCTGATCCAACTCATATGATGAGTATGACTGATCTTGTAGCCATCGGTGTGAAGACATTAATGATAGATTTTGGGTGCTCTTTAGAGAAAGAGTTCATTGAATTGATCTATATGAATCCCTGAATGATATTATACCTAATTGTCAATCAAGTTGATTCATGTCATGGTTTTGTATGTTATCCTTTGACTTGAAAATTCAAAGACATATTATGGATGGACTTACGAATCTCTAGCCACAAGATCTCTAAAACATCATATATTATATATTACAGGCAGTCTTCGAATGTGATTGAGTGGTCAAGATGTGATCATTCACCCTCGGTATTTGAGGAGATTGGCTCAAAGAATTAAATGTGATGAAATCCTTGGCCAAGATAGTAAAAATATTTGAAGAATTCCCAATGATTTCTTCCACTCATTAGTACTAACTTGAGTGACCGATTAAAGTTTAATAATTTTAATGACTCATAAATGAAACTATCGACTGCGTTAAATCAATCATTGATTAATTAATCTATCTGTTGATGTGAATAATTAATTAAGGTTAACAATAAGATGTTATTGGGCCTATAGAGTTATTAACTAGTGAGATATATGGACCTAGAGGGTAAAAAACATAAGGTGTATGCATGTTGGTATATATAGATATAATTATGATGGTTTTTATGAAAAATTCAGATACCAAATGTCTATACATAGGAGGAGAATGACCAAACCTTAAGGTGCCCATGCAAGCCTTGTAGGAATTCTCTCATTTCTTATCTTTCTCTCTTGGTGAAGAGCTTTGAAGAGAAGATTCAACTTTCTAGTGATTGTGGGGATACAACTAGAGGCTAGATACTTGAATAGCTTTAAGAACTCCTTCAAGAGAACCCTATAAGTATATTTTCTCATACACACTAGATGATAGGATCATCTATTCTTGGTGCGTCAATGTTTTGGATATCCGATTCAATGTATTGCATTGCATATAATGTTTTGATCAAAATTTCAGAAGGCTTATTGACCTCAAAACCCAACAGTTATAAATACTTAGATCAATGATCGATTTGTCTATAACTAAGATGAATCTACGCCCATTTATAGACTGTCACATACCCCCTTCATTTCATTGCAAATGGAGGATTAAGGTTAAATCTCTTTCTTTTGCACCAATCCGATGCTCTTGATCCTATCACATGACTTGTGCATGGAAAAAATGATTCCACATTGACAATATTAAAGTATTTATCAAAGATGAATAGGGTGGTGGTTCTTAGTAACTAATTTCAGCCCATTAAGGGCCCTATCGAGACGAATCTGCATGGTCATTGAAAGCACGCAGATAGGTGTCAAAACATGTTCCACACTACTAATTTTGAGAAGTAATTACGAATTAAGGAGTATAGTGGTGAATAAGGGTCGAATCCACGAAGAATTAAGATATTTTGAGGTAATTCTTCAAATTCGATCAAATCAGACATTGAATTGAGGTGAAAATTAGGGAGTAAATTTAGAAATAAAATTTTAAGACAAATCCATAGAATAAAAAATCACTCGATTTTGATCAAGATTCGTGGAGAAATCAAGAAGTGAAAATCATATAGAATTTTTGAAAGCGAAGCGAGAGAAAACAAAAATTATATCTAAAATCAACCTAATCTAGGATTCAAAATTGAAATATGATGTTATAGGAATACATATTAGGAGGAAAACATGAATTCTAACACAAGATAGCGCTCGAAATGATCCAATTGATCGCCAGATCAAAGGCTTTTCATTCCGCGATTTCGAAGACAATTGTCGAGATTTAAGAAGCAATTTCTCCATATTCTCTCTATGAAATCTCACTTTCAAACACTCCTTGGATGCAGAAATTTATCTAGAAGAGAAGAAAAGTGAAGAGATTCAAGGATTGAGATGTCTAAACAGTTCGATTACTTGAAACACCCTTGAATGGTTTATATTGTCAAATAACATGTGTATTTATCGGCAGATTTGGGCGTGGCCATTGGATTTGGCTCTTCATCTTCTATCAACGACTTAGATGAAACGATTGGATGTGAATAATTGTCATTAAGTCACGCCCATTTGATTGAAGATGGAGCGCTCAGATTTTTCCACATCGTGCGTGCAGAAGAAGCGTCGCAATATCGCGTCCGTTTGATCGGGATTGACGTTTGAGATGTCGCCACACGTCTATCAAACTCCATTGGGCGTACTTAATCTTAGCTACTATAACCCTTCAGATGAACGATTGATATTAAAATGTTTTAAAATGAATCGTCCAATTATAGTGCACTGCGTACCCCCTCACTTAAGTGAAGATTGACCATCGTGATTTGATTCATGCGATCGCATGCTCCACATTTTGCCATGTCACCAGCGCATTAAAATAGACAAAAATAATCCCACATGATGAAAATTTAAGCGAATCGATGAGTATATAAGATATGTGTATTAATGGGCTTAGCTTATATCTTGAAAATGATGCTTAACCCACTAATTACACATACGCATGCACACATGCGCACACACGCGCAATCGTGCGTGTGCACATATGCACACATACGTGCATGCGTGGCGATGCCCTGCCACGTCAGCACATGATTTTTAATATAACTTTTTACTCTTTTTAATTCAAAATAAATCCAAATAAATTCATAAAAAATTATAAAATTTTTAGAAAAATCCCCAAAAATTAGAAAATTAATGACTTTCAAAATATAACTCCAAATTAATCCAAATTTATATTGTTTGGTCAGAAATTATATAATCTATCATTTTGAAAAGTTAAATTTAATAAATAACAAGAGAATAAAATTTTATTTAAAAACACATTCATTTCTTTTAGAAAAATAAAGGTAGAAAAATAAATGAGTGTATAAGAAGTATTTTCTATTTTTATTTAACATTTAAAACGTAATTATAATCTCAAATATATATGGGAATAATCTAATCTTTAAATATTTTTCTTAATTATCCATGATTATCCCTAAAATAGTGCATTTTGAGATTATAACTTAAAAATGTTTGAAATTATATATATGCACTCAAAGTATGATAACATGCATAAGAATGGAATGTTTCATGTCAAATTTGCATTAATAATCACATAATTACATGTATAAATTGCATGTTATTAGGCACTTGATGCGATTATCACTCCTTAACATGTCCCACGTGTATGCCACATGTGAGCAACGTGGCCCCCTCATATGTCATTGCATGGCGACACAAGTGATAGTTTCATATCATCTGCCACATCAGCTCGCACTTTATAGAAAGATATTTTAAAAAGTTTTCATTAAAATAAAATTAAAATAATTCAAAATAAATTTTAAAAAATCCCCAAAAAATTTATTTTAAAAAAGAAGAAGTCCTTTTTAATTTAATTTTTTTTAAAATTAAATAATATATCATTCTATACATTTTTATTTAAGATATAATAAAAGAATACATTTTTATCTAAAAAATATGCTCATCTTTCTTGAAAAATAAAACTAAATACTAGATTGGTGTATTAGACAATATTTTTCTCTTTTTATTTGTATTTATAACTCAAATAAAATCTCAAATATAAATGAAGATAATCTATTTAAAATTCAACTTTAATTTATACTTGAGTAACCCATAAAATATTACATTTTGAGATTCTTGATATAAATTGCATATAATGATGAATATGCATTGAAAATAAGATAATAAACACAAGAATTGCACAAATTATGTCTTAACATGTACTAATAATCATGTAATCTCAATTATAAATTGCATGTTATCAGTGGCATTTTCAACAAGTTCAATACTTTTTTTGAAAAAAAATCTCCGAAAATGAAATTTAAAATCATAAAACTCATAATGAATTCACAAAATTAGGGAAAATTTGTAATTATATCTAAAATTTTCCTTAGTTCAAAACAACATAACTTTTGATCCACAAATCTCATTTAGATGAAATTGTTACCAAATCATTATATGTTTTGCCTTCTTTCCTATCATTGACTTGCATTTAAAAATTAATAGAGGAAGCACATTAAAAATCATTCCTAAGTTGCATTTTTGTATCAAACTTTTTGGTTCAATCATCATCCTCAATTCACACTTCTTTATGATTTCTTTTAGTCAAGTTGTGAAATAGTACAAACTCAAAAAATATGATTAGTTCAAGGTAGTTTGACCTTGAGAATACAATGCAAATTTCTTGCTCAAGGAAATAGAAAATACCCATTCTTTAGCTGCCACACCTTCAAGCCATATTAGAATACAACCTAATAGAGGGGTTAGCCCACATTATAGGGCCTTAATCTCACATGGGTCATTTTTTCTTCTATGGGGCTTGTCTTTCTGTGTCCTTATCTCGGATTCTCAATACTTCTATCACTCCAACCTCGCAAGGACAAATAACCTATCATCTTTTACAAATTTCTGCATGTAATCTCTTCTTGGATCATAAACATCAATGCTTTTTGATGATCTCAATCGCGTATGTTTTTCGTCGTTTTCGTGCATTGATTTCATGCAATAAAATATAGTTGCTTATTTAGTATAGTTTCAGCAATGGTCGAATCCACAGGGAGCTAAAGTAATGAGGTTATGTGCTTAAAAGAAAGATGAGGGCGTAGGAAGATGTGTGAGTTGTAATTGAGTACGTGGAGGTGAGTATGAGAGATAATTTTGAGTTTATATTAGAATTAAGATAGAAATTAGAAAATAGATGAGATAATTAGATTAATAGAGATGAAAATAGAGATAATATGATAGGAAGATGAGAGATGCATGCGGAGATGATGTCAAAGCTACTAAAATAAAAGAGAAAGAAAAAGAAAAGAAAATATATGTCTACTATATATAGAGATGTTCCCTAGCCAAAATCTAATATAGATCTTTGCACAAACCCGTTGGTGTGCCCATTCTGGGCTAGGTGATGCTCGATCTGCTCCAATCACGATCTTTGCTTGCTCCCTTCTCCACTACAAGGTTGAGCATAAAAAAATGCTCCTCCTTGGGCCTCGACATCCTCTCCCTTTCCTTCTGGTAGCCTGATGCTAAGAGAGAGCCAAAAAATGCAAGGAGAGAGAAAATGAAGGATTTTATAAGCGGGTTCTTCGGGTTTGAGTGTAAAGAGGGGTAAAAGAGTCTAATTATTAAAATCATTTTTTTCTAGCTCTATTCTTTGGTCTAAGGGTATGGATGGATAGAGGATTAAAAGATGAATCTATAAATATAATTTCAGCTCAAAACTCCATCTAGATCATGAGATATCATGATTTTAATTTAGAGAAATCCTAGCATTTGATTGAGATCGTGAAGAGTGGCATTTATGTAAATTTTTGGTTAAAAAATTGAAGGGGCATTTATATAAATTTTTATTTTAAAATGGAAAGGGTATTTGTGTAAATTTTAATTTTAAAAATCAGAAGGGCATTTCTATGCATTTCCATTTCAAAAATCGGAGTGGCATTTTCGTAAATATGCTCCAAATTAGAAAAAGTCCGTAAAAAATTTAGAAAAAAATTTTAGAAAAATTCCAGAAAAATCCCTAAACTTAGAAATTGAATATCTCATTAAATACAACTTCTTTTTTCCACAAAATTTTCTCCATCGGATCAAGAATTTAATCCTCAATCTTTTCATCTAAAAATATCTAGAAAAAATTAAGGTCTCATTTAATAAAAATTAAGTTTGTTTCAACCTCTTTAAAAATAAGGAGGTTGACCCAATATTCACTCTAAATCAATTTTGGATCATCCTAAAAACCTTATGATGATCCCTCTACCAAATGCAAACCTCATTTACCACATTTCATAAAAATATGGTTGGCTTGGCGTTCAAATTTAGTGGAGAGTTGTTTCCTCTTTCCTCTTATCGTCATTCATATCCATGCTTTCCTACTTGCATCCCTATGTCCCCTACATCCACATAACTCATAGAAAATGTAAGAATTCAACCACTTGACTTTGAAAGAGTCAAATAGGGTTAATCTCATAGTATAAGTAATTAAAAAGACTGATGTATGATTGGACATATTTTTTTTTTTTACCAAATTAGCACTAGATAGATGCAAGTTCGGAGTATGAGTGGAATGAAATTATAAATGTAAAAATATCATAAAAAACATGTTAACATGCATTATATTAACAAGAATTATGTGTTTTAACATAATTTATAATGATAAAAATGAATGCATCAATGACACATTATCACTTTTACTACTCAAATGTATCACAAACAAAAATATTCTACCCTAGAAAAATAAGGTTACTCTAGCTGCCATTATTTCCCAAGAGAGTCAAATGTACCCTCCTCTCCTTTCTCTTTTTAGATTTTCCATGGTTTCTGCCCTTATGGACCACTGCCTAGCCATGGGCACCCACCGCCACCAAGGAATTATTACAGCAGGTTGGTCTAGTAATTAGGGGGGTGGCCGTTTGGTCGCCTATGATACTAGGACCAATTGGTCAAAAATGGGTTTGTGCCACAAGTGTTGAACGATCTACTCTACACAGGTGTGGGCTTACGGAGGGTAGTGTAAATCATATAGTCATTGAATTAGAAGTTCAAACACGTAATCATACATCAAATAAATACTAATCCACTTAAGTTATAATCAAATAAGCAGAGAAGTAGATACCAAGTGAATCCATAGGCACGCGAGATTGTCAATGAGATTTCTAAAATTTATAAATCTTGATGAATTGGAATATGAAACAAGACCATCAGATAAATACATGGGTAAATATTATTACAAAAGACATTCTGGAGTCTATTTTTGGGCGTTACAATACAATCTGGCTACATCTTCTCCTAATCATATTGAAGTGTCACCCAATGAAAGCATGCCATGATCTCCCATGACTTTGAGAAAAAATTCACAAAGATCATCAAATCATTTCAAATCGATGGACATGATGGAACCCCTTGTTATATAAAAAAATCTTATACTTTTGTATCCATGATATCTAGTGGTCTCCCATCCTCTAGGACATCAAATTCTCTTGAAGTTCGTAAGTAATTGAAAAATGATTTAACCCCTAGATTGAAGAATCAAGGAAAAAAATGACTCATATCAAGGCTCATTTCATAAGTTCCAAATGTACTTTAACCAAGGAAGGGACATAATAAGTTCATCCCTTGCATGGTACCACCAATGCACCATTCAACACCATGTGGCAGTCCTATTCTTCATTGCACACACGTCGATTAAGTGCCATCCTACATGATGTATTCCCACATCACATTCACATGGTACAAAATTGACCCACCTATCTTGTCTACGCTTTTAGTAGACATACGAAAACATTGCCCCATCAACTCAGTAACTGCTTTTAGTAGAAGAAACCTAAAAATCGAAAGAAAACCAATAACATATGGGAAACTTCAAAATAATCTTGAAATTTCCTAAGTTTCAAAACTTGATACTAATATTCTAGACATTCATTTCATTGTTCCTTCTTATCAAACATCTTGTAAATAAACATTAAAATAGGACCGACACATAAACTAGTCTACTTTTGATTTAGGTGCACGTCTAGACTTGTCCAACATTCGTTGTCATATTCTTCCACAAGTAGGAAAGCTGTGCAAGTTGGATCTTCCATAGTTGGCGACAAGATAATTTCTGCCAAACTCTTCGGATTTCTAGTAGAATGGAGAAAGGAAAACCAAGATGCAAAATCAAGTTTATGAGCATTGACAATTGATACAACAGATCACTAGGGAGCTAGAGAAAGAGAGATAAGGATGCATGTTTGATCCGGTCTTCATCTTCTATATCTTCTTTGCCCTCATCGTCCTTATCTTGGATTTTTCTCAGCGCTACTGAAGAAGCGAGTGAACATGATTATGGGCCATTGAGGTGATCTCCCTATATCAATATTGAGGGGCAATTATGATAGGGGGTTGAGTTGGGATAGTTGATCGACCCTGACTAGAGGCACATCACCATCTTGGCAAAGCTCGAGATTTAGCTTCCCTCAAGTATGCAATTTCTTCACTTTTAAGATAGGGGATGGCTCAATATTTCAATATTGGTAAGATGCATAGTCGACACATGGAGTTTTTAGGGAGACATTTCCTCGCCTCTTTCACAGTTGCGAAGAACCATGATGCCATAGTTGGGGACTATTGGGATAGCTATGTCAGAGGCAACATGAGGAGAGCTAGCTAATAATCACAACATATCCATAACATGCAATCTTACCATGCAAAAACATGATTATTAATGCAAGTTAAGGCATAAAACATTCCATTCTCATACATGTTATCATACTTTGAGAGTATTTCTATCATTTCATGCAATTTTAAGTTATAATCTCAAAATGCTTTAATTTAAAGTTAATTATGATGAATTAAAGATAAATGATTTTTTAACCTATCTTTACTTGAGATTATAAGTAGTTTTTAAAGTTAAATAATGAGAGAAATCATTTTTATAAACATTCATTTAATTTTCTAAAGTTAAAATCTTAAAGAAATGAATGAATTTTTGAAATAGAAATTAAATCTCTTTTTATTTAAATATTTTGAATTTGTATAATGATAGATAACTGAATTTCAGATCCAATGAAAAAAAATCTGGATTAATTTGGAGTTGTATTTTAAAAGTTATGAATTTTCTAATTTTTTCGGAATTTTTCTGAATTTTTATGAATTTCTAAGGATTTTCCGGAATTAAAAATCGAGTTTTCTAATTTAAAATCGAATTTTCAGATTATTTTAAGTGCGGAGATGACGTGGCGCGATCATAGCCGTCCGATTAGATTACGATGAGGAGCGAAGTGGCATTATGAGGAGCGTTCGATCGCACATGACCCTTATCAACAGTTGATCTTCACTTACTTGATGGGAACACGACGCGAAATCAAGGTTCACCAGATCGACTTAATCTTGCTGTTGATCGCAAGAGTTATAACAGTCGAGATTAAAAACGCTCGAAAACGCATATGAGGCGTTCGATTGCTATCCAACGGATGCGTTTCAAAGCGTTTTATGAAGCGCGATAACGTGGCTTCATCTGAGCGCTTGATTGGTGATCCAACGGCTGCAATATAATGGTAACAATTCGCATTAATGCAATCAATCAGAGCCATTGATCGCCGATGAAATGTTCCATCGCCCAAATACACTATAAATTGAGATGTTCTTCGAATTTGTAATACATTCTTGGATGATTCCGCTCAGTTGATCTATCTATACATATCTATCCTTGAATCTCTCATTTCTAATTCCTTCTAGACCCATTTTCGCGTCCACGAAGTGATTAAAAGTGAGATTTCGTCGATCGATTAAGGAGAATTTGTCTCTTGAACACCGATGATCGTTTTCGAAATCGCGGAATGAAAAGCCTTGAATCTGGCGATTAATTGGATCATTTCGATCGCTATCTCAGGTTAGAATATGTGTTTTCCCTCTAATCTCTCATCATGTATCATCAATTTGTAATTTAGGATCGTAATTTAGTTTAATTTAGTCTTTAATTTTGGTTATTCATTCTTCTGATTTTCGGAAATTTCTCTCCACTTTGCTCTTTGATTTCTCCACAAATACTAATCCAAATCGAGTGATTTTTGATTCCGTGGATTCGTCTTTGAGTTATCTTTCTAAATCTACCATTTTCCCTAATTTCTATCACTAATTCATTGTCCGATTTGATCAAATTCCAAAAGATCTCTCGAAAATCCCTTATTTCTATGTGGATTCGACTCTTATTTACCATTATAGCTCTCAATTCGTAATTAAATCATTAAATTGGTAAGTTTGGCTTTATTGTTGACACGAATTGGTGTGCAATTAATGACAACATGGATTCATTCCGTCACATATACACTCATCTAGAGACAAAAGGTACCATTGAAGGTGAGGTTTTTCGGATGGCTTTGCCTCCAAAGAAGACTAATGACACGTGTATTTCACAAACATCTATACCTAGAGACCTTGATAGAATGCACTACATGCTCGTTGGGCGAGGTAGATTGTGCAATACATTGTGTAATTTATATTCTCATTTATTTTTCTAACTTTTAATTTCTAAGAGAAATGATTGTATTTTTGAAAGAAAATTTTATTCTCTCATTATTTAAATAATTTAACTTTTTAGAATGATAGATAATTTAATTTTATGATCCAAAAAATAAATTTGGAATTATATTTTGAAAGATATGATTTTTTTAATTTTTAGGGATTTTTAAGAATATTTTTGAATTTCTTATGAATTTAATTTGATTTATTGTGAATTAAAATGAATAAAAAATTATATTTTTATCGCATGCTAACATGGAAGCTGATGTGGCATGGATAATATTTAGAATACATGTTTAAAGACTAGTGAGCACTATTCTTAAAAATACATGGATAATATTATGATCTGATCATAATTCACTTATTTTGATCATAGCCTTCATTACAAACATCATACAAAAATGAAAATAAATAAGTTATATTTCAATGAATATAAAAAAGATACATGGACATATGATTTGGCTTATGGGGCACATAATATCCATCAACTCACATATGATGTATGCCTTTGAATTACATTCTAAAGATAGATGGAGGGGGAATCTAGACCTCATCTAGCATGCAATTTTGTGACATTTTGATAGACAAGAGGAAGTATTCTCTCTCTCTCTCTCTCTCTAATGTGTCATATACTTCTTATTAGAATTGAGGAAAATTTAATCTCAAAATTAGGTTAACTAATTTTAGATAAATATTAATATAAATCCCTTTTTCAATTGCTACATTTTAGGAAACATTTTTTATACATTATTTCAAGAAATTAGACCTAGCGTAATCATATTGGTTTCTAATTGATAGCTGTTTTGATTTATTAATTTTTTATGAAATAAAAATTTCAAAGGAAAAATGGAAACACAAAGAGTGATCTCATAAAAGTCAAATCTTCATTTGAGGGAGGATATATCATTTGAGTCACTTATACTTGCATGACAACTCTTTGGTTATCTGATTGGAAGCAAATGCTAGAAACCAATTTTTTTTTTGAATGTGTATATGAGAGGAAACCCTAAAAAAGCCACATTTTATTGAATTAAGAGAGGTGTCACCTAATTTTGGCTTATATGAAGGAGAGTGGGACTCAAAGGAAGAGAGTTCTAGAAGAAGAGATCCTTAATAGGTTGTCCATGATGGGTTGGACAATATGCTCTACCACTCCCTCTCCAAGCTAGAGTACCCACAACCAGCTGGATAGAGAGAGAGAGTATGGCCACCCACAACTACTAGAAGAGATGCTTGAAGGCACTACAATGGGCACTTCGAGGGGTTAACATGGGGTTCTTGGAGACACTAGCAAGGTTACATGAAGGCTCTAACAAGGGCACCAAGAGGTACTACCAAGGGAGCACAGAGGTGCTAGCAAGGGTGCTTGGAGGTTCTAATAAGGGCACTTGGAGACACTAGTAAGGGCACAAGGGGGCATTGACAAGGGTGCCTAGAGGCCCTAGTAAGGCCTCCAGCAAGGGAGCATGGATGCATTGACAAAAGTGCTCAAAGGCACTAGAATGCGAGCTAAGAGGAGATAGCAGGTGCGCCAAGAGTCAGTAGCAAGTGAGTTTGTAGGTGCTTGTAAGTATGCCTCGGGGTGTTAATAGGTTTGCTCGGAGGTGCTAGTAGGTAGATGGTTGTGTCGGTAGGTGTGTCGGGGGTGGCTAGAAGGATTGCTTGAAGGAGGCAGAAGTTCAATAGCAAGACAATAGATGAGTTTGGTACCATAGAGATAGGGCCAAGTCTCCCACTCTCCTTGGCGATAATGGATGACGACGACCTTTCGGCCATACATGGGCCTTGTTGGCCCAAGCATGTGTACAAGAATCCCAACCTAGTCCTCCCCCCTTGCGTTAGAGTAGTGTACACAAAAATATAGCACAAGAAATAGGGCCAATGAGTCAAGGTTAGTGATCACTAGCACCAAAGTCAATGACATGTTTAGCAGCAAGGTGATAACATGTGAATTCATACATTCATATTATGCATTTTCTGTATTTATTCTCATTAATCTGATCATCAATGCATGTTCTCATGTCTTAAAATGATTAAAATGACAATTCTTATGTTTAAATATTCTTAATTTCTTTATTGATTAGATATTCTTAATTTCTTTATTGATTAGATAACATTTTTTAAAAATATTTACATTGATTCATTAAAAAAATATAATCTTCTTTTACTATAAAAATGAAAATTCTATTTATTTTCCATTTAAATAGCATTTATTTCCATGAAAATATTTATGAGTGCATATTATGGACTTTTAATGACTAAATTTATTTCTATGGGGAAGTTGATATTTTTATGAACTTTGTAAGATTTTCTAGGAACTTTTGGATGTCAAAATGATTTTAAAAGAATTATGTAAATCCCAAAATAAGTTTTTTTGAAAAGAAAAAAAAGCAACTATAATTGAATTTTGGGGGCTATTTATTTGATCGTGCCATGTGGTATGATCACAGCCAATGAGAGGAGAGAGAGTGGTTCTCTTTCTCTCTCTCTCTCACCACCCTCTCTCGCATGAGGAAATAGTTTCCGTCGCGCGCGCCTCTTCCCCTCACCCCTCTCTTCTTACTCACTCTCTTCCTCCCCTGATGTAGGACCAGTGAACAACACCGACCACACACCGTACCACACGGGATGAAACTAGGGCAGGGAGATCCTAGGGTGTACTACAATGAGTTAGAGATCTACTAATGCAGTCAAGCAGAGTACCGTCCCGCGCGTCGCCTCCGTAGGTCCAGGGGTGCGCCGAGTAGAGTCAGTACAGGATTCCTTCCGGTCCACGTCCTCGCGGGCGTCGGGCCGTGAGTCGTCGAGGGGAGCTCGAGAGTCAACCCGACGGGTTGGTCCACGGTCTGAATCCTATCAATTTCGTCTAAACACTCACCTACACTAAATCCCGATGGCGGCGGAGATGGTGCGGGAAATACTGAAAGAAATATAGACTTCGACATAAAATAAAGGGGGGGGATGTGTGCCTAACCTGCGGGGCGCGAGCCCGGTCGGTCGTGACGAGGGAAGTCATTCGTACGCGGCACGGACGGGTAGCGATAGTAGTCCTCGGCGATAGCAGCGTCACGTCGTAGGTGAATCCTTCAGGCGGCAGTCTGATCCGGACACGCAACACCAGAGAATGAAGGTGTATGATCCGGTTCTGAGTGGTGCGCGGATGTGGCGAGGTGGAGGAGCCGGAGGGGAAGGTGGACAGTCCGGCCAAGAGGGAATTCTTGGCAAGCCCTCCAGCGGCTAAGGTCGATCAGGGCTTCTCCCACAAATCACTGCACGGGGAAGTGGAACACGCCTAGTCAACAGTCAATTCCGCGTGGTGACCTGGCGCTGAGGGGTTGCGTAGATGGCAGTCGGTCGAGCAGGGAGGCGCGACTGCGTGAACGGAGTAGATGGAAGATTTCGGAGGTGGAGGTTGAAGAGTCGAAGAAACGCGTAGCAGAATTTTCTTTTGAGTGCAGCGGGATGGGGAGGGTTAGGACTCTTCCGTGCGGCTGAGGGAAAATGACGTCTAGCACAGGGAGGGAGGAGGGATGGCGGTTGAGGAGAAATCCAACGGCCGGAAGGAATTTCTGAGTGCGGTCGTGGGGATGGAGTGCGGTTGCGCAGGCGTTTCGGAATGGTTGGGAATGGGGCAGGGTGATGCGGGCAATCAGATCGAGATCTGGTGAGGAGGGAACAAGATCGAGATGGAAATTTCCTTTGGAGGTTCACAATCGGAACCAGGATGCGTGTCCAGCGGAATGGAGTCGGAGAGGCAGGAACCTCAGGCGACGAAAGGGAGAATTCAGGCAGGCGTTGCTGATGGAGAGACATTCGAGGGTGATGGAGATGGGGAGAGACGAGAAATCGGGAAATGAGGGAGAGTTGGTCGATGGATCGAGGGATGGGGAAGGAGGATAATCGCAGAAATGATGCAAGACAGAAAATTCGTGGGTCACGGGGAAGGAGGGCGATTCATGAGATGAGGGGTAAATCACAAATGAAGTTGGGGAGGAGAAGAAGAGGACGACGGTGTACGGGAGGGAGACGTGAATGGAGGAGGGGGGGGGGGAAATCACTGGTGGGGAGGAGGAGATCTGAGGGACGGGGAGGGGTTGCAGGCAGGGGTTGACGGAAAAAGGAAGGGAAAGAGGAGGGGTGGAGGTCCGTGGAGGGGGAGAAAGGTGGAAGCTGGGCTAGTGGAGGGGATGATCGGAGGGGATGGCGGTGCTGCAATCTATCGTCGGCGGCGGCCTGAGGCGGCGGCGGTGGCGGCAGGAAGGCTGCATGCTGATGAATAGCGAACAAGGCAAGGGGAGGCGGCGGTCTCGGCGGCGAGCACGGCGCCGGCACGTGAAGGTGCGGCGGCGGTGGTGGCGGTGGAGGTGGCGGTTGGTCTCATTCCTTGATCTTCCTTGAGCAGCCACTTGAGAGGGATGATGATCCTTTCTTTCTTCAAATGACGGCTAGGGTTTGTGGGGGGGTCCCTTCCCTCTTATAGAGCCCATAGTGGGCCGAGGGAGGAAAGGGCCCACTTGAGGCCTACAACCCACACCTAACATAATCATAGAAAATAAAAGTCCACAAAGAGAAGGGGCTTTATGAATGGGTTCCCGAAAAGGGAAGAACCCACCCGAAAGCCTAAAAAGGAGAGAAGAAGATATGCAAAGGCCCGCTTAAACACGTGCTGGCTAATAAAGTTCATAATGAAATAAAAGACTGGAAAGATAACTCCACGCGCGCGCGAGCCCTGTGAAATGTGTCGTGGCGAGATGAGGTCCTCACTTGGTGTAGTGAAACTCGGCATCCTTCGTCTTCGCCTGTCGAGGGGGCTGGACGCGCGCGGGTGTCAGTGACGTATCGTTTTCGTGCGTCGTTAAAACACAAAGACGATGGCCAAACAAAATTTAGAAAACCAAACTCACAAAGACAAGATATAATAGTCAAGTATTGGATAAGTATCGGATCGATCCACAGAGAGCAGGGTTGACTTTAATCTCAGAGTTGACTTGGTCAAACTTAGGTTTAAAAAGAGTTTTAAATAAGAGAAAATAAGATTTAAGGAATTGAAATGATACAAATAAGCTAAATAAGAAGTTTTACGAATTGAAATCTCGGATTTGACAGAGAAAAGTCAAAAGTCAAAGTCAAAGCATTGACTTTGACCAGCAGTAGGTGTTCTGCAAAATAAGAGAATCAAAATGAGTCAGAAGATTACAAAAATTAGATATTTGGAAACTAGAGAGAAAATTTAATTTATTGATATATATTTCGTAATTTTTGGATAAGAAATGGATTTATTATGAATTATTGAAAATCAACTATCAGAAAATCCCCGAAATTAACACCTCAGAGGAAATCTTCAAATTAATTGACCAAATTAAATCCAAATCTTGCCATTTCTATGTCAATGGATAGCCAAGAACCAGAGGAATATAATAAGACCAAAAATATCAAATTCTGATTTGTCAATCAAAAGTAATTGACCCCGAAAGTCAACGTTTGACTTCTGATGAAAGATGAATAGTCCTTGGTCAAACATCAAATTGGAGGGTCAAATGAACTCGGAATTTGATGAATTTGCTATCCACAAAAAGCTGATGAAAAGAGAAATCCAATGAAACTAAAACGAATGATTTGGAATTATAATCAAAGAGATATTCTATTTTCAAAATCAGCGACTTTTCGGACCTAAAATTGGGAAAAATGAAGAACACTATGAACTAATTTGCAAAATTAAACTTCTAAATCTAATAAAAACTCAAATTACCTCCTGATAATCGATCGAATCTCACTACTAACCCAATTTCCACGAGGATGGGGCTCCAATTCTCGTGGATTGAAGCGAATTTGCTCGGATTCTTCCTCGTGGACGTTCGGAATTCAAGGGGAAAATTAGATGAAATCAAGGAGAAATTCGTGATCAATCCCGCTCTAATTGCTTCACAATCGAGTATAAACGCGGGGGGAACACGATGAACTAGAGATCTTCCTCGGAGCTCGCTGAATTTGTTCACGAGTCGATCAAAAGTTAAGAACAAAGAAGGTAGAATACACCGGTTTTAAAGAGGGAAATTGGCCCAAATTCGTGGGTGATAGAGGCGGTCGTGGGAGCAGTTTTTTCAGAGTCGTGGGCGTGATTCTCTGGGGCGGCATCGTAGCTCCGGAATTTGAGGTATGTTAGCCTCAATTTTGGCTTCAAATGTACCACGATCATGCCACAATCAGGCCACGATCGCGCCGCGATCGGGCCATGATCGTGGTCCTGGTCATGCGTTGCACGCCGTCCGATCGAGTGGAATTGATTCCATGCTGAAGGAGGTCCCTATCGTGGCACGATCGAACTCTGATCGCGCCGCGATCGGGTGACGATCGGGCTACGATCGTAGTTCTTCGTCATGCTCCGTCAGCCGTCCGATGAAGATTTGATTGTGATCCACTTTCGCGAGGAGCGTCCGCCGTCCGATGAGAGGTTACCAATGTCTCAATGCATCACCGCCGTCCGTGCATCTTGGTGAAGTCCATGATCCCGATCGACGATGGATGAGCGACGATGACGATCGGACGACGCTGAGCCTTCCACGTGTCGTCAGGTAAGTCCTTAGATCAGGCCACTTACCCTTGTATTTTCTGCACATGCCTGAATTGCTGATCGCGTGGACTCGGGTCCACGCGATCGTAGCCGTCCATGAGGAGATCCGACGCTCGCCACGCGTCCACGTCGCCTGCAAGGTAAGACCGTGTGGGAACATAGTCCCACACGGAGAAAATAAAACGAATTGGCGCGTGTAAATAGGGGAGTGAATTCCCCTATTAAATAGAGAAGAAGAGGTTGACGGTGTACAGGAGGGAGACGTGAATGGAGGAGGGGGGGGGGGGAATCGCTGGTGGGGAGGAGGAGATCCAAGGACGGGGAGGGATTGCAGGCAGGGGTTGACGGAAAAAGGAAGGGAAAGAGGAGGGGTGGAGGTCCGTGGAGGGGGAGAAAGGTGGAAGCTGGGCTCGTGGAGGGGATGATCGGAGGGGATGGCGGTCCTGCGATCTGGCGGCGGCGGCGGCGGCGGCAGGAAGGCTGCACGCTGATGAATAGCGAACAAGGCAAGGGGAGGCGGCGGTCTCGACGGCGAGCATGGCGGCAGCACGTGAAGGTGCGGCAGCGGTGGTGGCGGTGGAGGTGGCGGTTGGTCTCATTCCTTGATCTTCCTTGAGCAGCCACTTGAGAGGGATGATGATCCTTTCTTTCTTCAAATGACGGCTAGGGTTTGTGGGGGGGGGGGGGGTCCCTTCCCCTCTTATAGAGCCCATAGTGGGCTGAGAGAGGAAAGGGCCCACTTGAGGCCCACAACCCACACCTAACATAATCATAGAAAATAAAAGTCCACAAAGAGAAGGGGCTTTATGAATGGGTTCCCGAAAAGGGAAGAACCCACCTGAAAGCCTAAAAGGGAGAGAAGAAGATATGCAAAGTCCCGCTTAAACACGTGCTGGCTAATAAAGTTCATAATGAAATAAAAGACTAGAAAGATAACTCCACGCGGCGCGAAGCCTTGTGAAATGTGTCGTGGTGAGATGAGGTCCTCACTTGGTGTAGTGAAACTCGGCATCATTCGTCTTCGCCTGTCGAGGGGGCTGGACGCGCGCGGGTGTCGGCTCCTCCGGCGCCGTAGTGTCATGCCTTGGTGGCGACGGGGGTCGTACGCCACCATCCGCTCTCTTCTTTCTTGACTCTCTTATTCCACTTCCTCCCACTTCCTCATCCTCCCCTTCCTCTCACATGCGCGTGCCCCTGCATGTGAGAAGGAGAAATTTCTTCCCCTCTCCAATCTTCCCCTCTCCAATCTTCCTTCTCTCCCTTGTGCTCATTTGCGCGCATAAGGGGAAGGAGGAGATCTCCTTATTCTTTCTCCATTGCGCAACAGATTTTTGTTGCACGTAAGTCTTTGATAACATGCAATCTTAACATGATAAAACATGATTATTAATGCAAAATAAGGCATAAAACATTCCATTTATAAGCATGTTATCATACTTTGAGTGCATTTCTATCATTCTATGCAATTTTATGTTATAATCTTAAAATGCGTTAATTTAGGGTTAATTATGATGAATTAAAGATTAAAGATTTCATAACATATCTTTACTTGAGATTATAAGTGGTTTTTAAAGTTAAATAATGAGAGAAATCATTTTTATGAACATTCATTTAATTTTCTACAATTAAAATCTTTAAAAAATGAATGTATTTTTGAAATAAGAATTAAATCTCTTGTTATTTAAATAATTTGACTTTTTAGAATGATAGATAATTAAATTTCAGATCAAATGAAAGAAATTTGGATTAATTTGGAGTTGTATTTTGAAAGTTATGATTTTTACAATTTTTAGGGATTTTTTCTCGATTTTTCCAATTTAATTTTCGATTTAAAACGTTAAAATAATTAAAAATTTGACAAAAACGTTTTTATTTTTCACGCAGGTCCCACATGGATGCGACATGGCACTAAGGGCCACGTGGTAGTGCCACGCGGGCCCACGCGGCGCCTACGCGGCGTTTATATATTTATATTTATATACTTTATATAATAAGGGGTATTCAGCCTTCCGTAGCCCGGAAGGGTATTCAAACCCCTTAATCCGTCGGGCCTTATAAACCCGACGGATTTCACTAACCTTTTCCGTGTGGGACTAAAGTCCCACACAGTGTTTCAATTGCAGGCCACGTGGAGCGAGGAGAGGCGTCGGATCAGCAGCGCATCGGAAATCCGCGCGTCGATCGCGTGGACGCGCGGACCACCTGATCAAATCAGGCACGTGCTGGAAATCCAAGAGTTATAACGGTGACATTATCTGCAATGTGGCGGCATCACACGCGCCGATCAAGTGGACGCGCGGTCCACAGATCACCGATCAAGCACGTGCACTTTAATGAGGAGTTATGACGGCCGTGATTTAATCAGACGCTACGCATCTTGATCGTTGGATCGTGATCCAACGGGCGCGATTCAAGGCGTTTTTAAACGTATAGCAAGCGGATCGATCTGGAGCATCCATTCGCGATCTGATGGCCACGATATATTCATAACAGTCCGATTTGATGCGTTTAATCCGGACCGTTGATGTGGATTAAACGCATCAATCGGACGGTTACGCCCAAATTAGCCTATAAAACAAGGCATTCTTCGATTTTGTAAAGCACTCGAGGAAGGTTTCACCTAATCGACCTATATACATGCATCTTCTCTTGAATCTCTCACTTGTAATCGCTTCTAGACTCGATTTCGCGTCCACAAGAGTGTTTATAAGTGAGATTTCATCGATCGAGCGAGGAGAATTTGTCTCTTGAACACCGATGTTCACGTTTGAATTCGCGGAATGAATAGCCGTCGATCCGGCAATCAATTGGATCGATTTGATTGTTATCTCGGGTTAGAAAACAAGTTTATCCTCTTATCTATCGTCATGTATCATCAATTTTAGGTTTAGGATCTCAATTTAGTTTAATTTCATTTTTAATTTCAATGTGTGTTCTTCGCGATTCCAAAAATTTCCTCCCACTTCCATCTTTGATTTCTCCGCGATTACTAATCCAAATTGAGTGATTTTTGATTCCGTGGATAGATCTTTGAGTTATCTCTCTAAAACCACCATTCCCTAATTTCTCACCTCAATTCATCGTCCAATTTGATCAATTTCCAAAAGATATCTCAAAAATACCTTAATTCCCTGTGGATTCGACCCTTATTTATCATTATGCCACTCAATTCGTTATAAATTCCCAAAAGTGGTAAGTTAGGCTTTATTTTTGACACGAGACCGTGTGAAATCGACGACCTCGCGGTCTCGTCTCGTCAGTCTTCTCATCCACTTCCTCTTGTGCACATGAAATGAAATAAGGTTGGAAGAAATCTCTTCCATCCTCCTCTCTCACCCTACTCCCTCTTTCCTCCCTGAATTTCCTCTCCTCATTGCCCCTCTCTATCTCTCTCTCAAGCTCCCCGCATCCTTTTCTCTCTATTTCCCTGTCTTTCCATATCTATCGTGTGATGGACACAAGAAAGAAAATTCTTCCCTTTACATGTGCATAAGTGGAAGAGGATGGAATAAAACTCTTATGTCCTCCTCTCTCTCCCTCCTTTCTCTCTCTCTCACTCACTTATTCCTCTCCACCATTCTTGTTACGATGATTTATTCTCATACCCGCATTTCTCGCCTTTAGTGAGAGAGGAGAAAAGAGAGAGTAGAGGGTAAAGAATAGAGAGGAGAGAGTGAGAGGATTTAAAATATTTTATTTCAGTGTGTGACTCTACGTGGTTTGACCGTTGAACTTAGACTAGAGCAATTTGAGCTGAAGGATCTGAGGAGAGAGATAGTGCATCAATGGCCAGAAATGCTCTAAATTAAAATGATGATATCTCATGATCTTGATTGAGTTAATTGTTAAAATTTTGTGGGCATGATGGAAATTTCAAGATCTAAAAATTTACTAGGACAGATTTAAATTCTAACACAAAAATTAAGGTTCCTTTTTTAAAAAAAAATTACGGTTCTTAATGTTTCATTGTGTGTTACTAGCGTTGGCTAGCTAGAAGGAAAGAAGGCACCAATCAATCACTCTTCATGTATGGAACATCATTTCTAGTCAATTTCTTATCTTTTCTATTCATTCCTGATGTTGCATGCAAGATACCAAGTCGAGGCAAAATGTTCAAATTCTCGAAGGTGTGTTTAGATTAGACAGCATCACTAGAGTGTGTTTTTTATGAGATGATTCCACGAGGTCATTAAATACACGCGCAGACGTGTCAAAAATAGTTTTAAACTCACTAATTTTGAGAAATAATCACGAATTAGATAGTATAGTGGTGAATAAGGTTCGAGTCCACAGAGAATTAAGGTATTTTTGAGGAATTTCTTGAAATTCGATCAAATCAGACAATGAATTGAGGTGAAAAATTAGGAATTTTCATAAATTTTGAAAGATAACTTCAAGAAAAATCCATGAAATAAAAAATCACTCAATTTGGATCAAGATTTGCAGAGAAATCAAGAGGCAAAAATCAGATAGAATTTTTGAATGCAGAGAGAGAGAAAACCAAAATTAAATCTAAAATTATCCTAATGTACGATTCGAAGTTAAAAGACAATGATACCAGATAAAAGATTAGAATAAAAATACATAATCTAACCCAAAGTCAAGCTCGGATTGATCTAGTTCATCGCCGGATCAAGGGCTTTTCATTCCATGATTTTGAAGACAAAATTCTACATTCAAGAGGCAATTTCTCCCTATTCCTCTGAAGAAATATTGTTTTCAAACACTCAATGGATGTGGAAATGAGTCTAGAAGAGGAAAAAAATAAGAGATTTAAGATTGAGATGCCTAAATATTTCGATTTGCTTGAAATATCCAAGAATATATTTTTCGTCAAAGAACATGTGTATAAATAGGCAAATTGAGGCATAGCTATTGGATTTGGCGTTTCATCTTTGATTAACGGCTGAGATGAAACGCCTTGATGTGAATCATCATTTTTAAGTCACGTCTATTCGATCTAAAATGGAGCACCCAGATGAAGCCACTTGTTCACTTGAAGTTGGATCGTCGTGTAATGCATGTCTTTTGATCTTCATCGAAACCTAAGATGTCGCCACACGTCCACAAAAGTCCATCAACTGCATTTAATCTCAGCTGTTATAACTCCTCAGGTCAATGGCTGAGATTAAAACGTTTTAAAATACAAATCAATGTCCAATCAGAATGTGTGGCGTACCCTTCGACTTAAGTGAAGATTGACGATTTTGATTTATTATGCAAATCGAACACTCCAGAGTTCGTCACGTTGCTTGCGATAAAATAAACAAATAGATTGTCCCACATGAGAAAAACTGAGGCAAAAATCGGGTATATAAGGAGTGAGTGTTATGTAGGCTAGCGAAAATCCTCAAAAGGATGCTTATCCCACTAATCACACACACACACACACGTGCACACGCATGCCGACACACGCATGCCCGCACACTCGCTCATGTACACACGCGTGTGCCACGTGGCACGTGCACTGGTCGCCACATGGTGACACGTCATGCGCCTGCCACATCAGCGCGCATTAGAAACTAATTTTTAGTATGGTTTTCAATAAAAATAAATCCACAAAAATTTAGAAAAATTCAGAAAAATTATAGAAAATTCCTTAAAAATTAGAAAATTCAAATCGCCACTATTCAAAATTTTAAAACTGAATTTGAAGAGTTGAGTATGATTATTGATATGTAAACTTGTGCATTAAATGATTGTATTTTGACGTATATCATAGGGTTGCTGACACGAGCAAGGCTAGTAGTAGGAGTCGGCGGCACCAAAAGGGCCAATTGATGGATATTATCTAGCCTATAAGCCAATCACACCTTTATATATCTCCTCTATGTTCTCTGAAATGAAAATTTTTTATGCTCATTCTTGTGTGATGTTTGCAATGAAGTCCATGAGCATATATAATGACAAAATGAAATATGGTGAGATTATAATACAGTGATTACTAGGCTTTAAACGTATGTTCTTGACATTCTTATTCGTTGGATATTAATGAAGGACATCGAATTATGCGGAAAGACTAGCAATATCTGATCTAACTCATATGATGAGTATAGTTGATCTTGTAGCCATCAGTGTGGAGGTACCAAGGATAGATAGTTCATGTTATTTAGTGAAAGAGTTCACTCACTTGATCTATATGAATCATTAAGTGGTATTATAATTAACTATTAATCAAGTTGATTCATATCATAGTTGTGTATTTAACTTGAAACACCAAACACATCTTGTGGATGCATGGCCCTATTTGATTATGACTTATGAATTCGTAGCCATAGGATCTCTAAAATGTCAAATATTCGATATCGCATAAAATCCTCAAAGATGATTATGTGGTGAAGATAGAATTATCCTCAAAGATGATTGTGTTTAAGGAGAGTGACTCAAGGAATGAGATGCAATGAAATCCTTGGCCAAGGTAGTGGAAATATTAAATAAAGGAGTTTTTGATGATTTTCTCTATGCATCAATACTAACTTGGTGACCTATAAGGGTTTAATAGTTGACCATACCCTTAGTCATTCATGAGTCTTGTACATATAAATGTACAAGGTAAGCGATGACAATTACGTTGCATATAAGAGTTCTTATACGCTCTATATCTCGTGGTGTAGCTTGGTACCCACGAGCCATACGACTCAACCTATAAATCGATCCTTAATTAATTAATCTATATGTTAATGTATATAATTAATAGAAGTTTCCCAATAAGATGCTATTGGGTCTATGAAGTTATAAACTAGCGAGATATATATACCTACAAGATCACACACATAAGGTTTATGGACGTTGGTAGATATAGACATAATTATGAGGGTTTTGTAAAAAGTTTATATACCCAATATTTATAAATAGGGAAGGAACAACAACAACTCAAGGTGCCCATGCAAGAATAACTATAAATAGGAATTCTCTCCTTTCTTCTCTTTCTCTCATGGCGAAGAATATTGAAGAGGAGATCCAATTGTCTGGTGATTGTATGCATACCGCTAGAGGCTGCACGCCTGAAAAATTATGATAACTCTTTCGAGTGAACCCTATAAGTATGAATTTTAATCTATACTAAATGATAAGATCATTAATTCTTTTTGTCTCATTTTTTTAATGTTCAATTCAATATATTCTATTGTGCTTGATATTTGATTAAAATTTTGGAAGACTTATCTACCTCAGATCCCAACATTAGTTTCTTCTAAAAAGGTTTTCTATAATCATGGCTTAGGGTTCATTTTATACCTTCTAGTGTTGCTTATACTATTTTTTTGGTATTGCATGAGCGTCCTCCCCCTGTTGACATTAACAGTAGGAGAAAGAGGCAATTCCTTCCCTTGTCACTATAAATAGCAAAAGCAAAAAGGGGGCCACCTTGGGGTCCTCCCCCATCATCAACCTAGGGGGCAAAGAATTCCCTCCTTCATCGTCAGCCAATTTCCCTTCCTAGTCTTCTTCCCCCAAAAGATTTACTCCCTTTAGAAGATCTGACCGTGCAATTAATGGGACACCACCTGACCACGCGCTGAGAGTGGCGTACAAGTTTGTAGGGCAGCCCCTCACTACATGAGGACAGTGTGCAAAATTTAGTGAAAACTAGATAATCAATTTTCATTGTTTTTTCTAATATATAGATGATAAATGTTGTTTCTACTAAGATATTAAACATCTATATTGACATGAATTATTTTCAATAGATTTTGGAATGTTATATCCCACATGTGAAAATTATGTCATTTTCAGTGTCATTAGGGTAGGATAAACTATACGAGATCAAGAGACTAGAGTACTAATAATAGAAAACATAAAGGTGTTGATTTTAATTAAATATTTTTTTAGTTCAAAAACTATGACTCAACATACTGGGATCTTTTAGTGATTTATATAGAATGTGGGATGCTAGAGAATTGATGATGGCACATATTTCCTTTGTGGTCATTTAGTGAAATCTACTAATATGTTATAATTATTGGGATTTAATTCATTGATTTCTTGATTGTCATTTTAAAGCTAATGAATTCTCTCATCCTTTAAAGCAATCACAGGGGAAGATGTAATTCACCGCCATTTCATTACAGGGTGGTACTCCTTGAAATGTTTGTGTAGTTTTTTGGAGATGGTTCTCGCGTAATATTGATTATTGTTACAGAAGAATAGTATTCGGACCCGGTTGATGTTCATGAACCTTGAAAATGATGGAGAAACTATATAGAGAGAATGCCATCAATGCAGATGTTATCCATTTCAAGGAAGAGATTAAGGGATAATGACACTAATTTCCTTGTTTATATTGTATCCCTGCTCTCTTCAAATTTCCTTCTAGTGGATAAATTTCTCTTCAAATTTCTCTTAAATATCTATGGATTCAGAGAGGATTTTCTTTATCCCAAGTCAATGTCAGTTCTAAAAGACCTTTCTTTAAAGGATAATTTAAAATGGCACAATATTTTTGTCTGTCGTTTTAAAAGGTTTTTCTTTAAAAGGATAATTTAAAATGGCACAATATTTTTTTCTGTCGTTTTAGAAGGCCTTTCTTGATAGGAGCGAAGCTATTCACCTCATCCTTGGGATCGTTGACATGCTGCACAGACGGACCATGACAAGGAGAGAAGTTACGGGCATCATAATGCCTCCCCGGATACCCAACGTTCGAACATGAGCCGACATTCAACAGGCTTGTACTCCGGGGCTGAGTGGCCGGCACCCTAAGCAAAAAAGGCAGAACCGCAGACGTCAACACAGAGGACAGATGAAAACGGCAATGAGCAGCACTACATGACGTAAAGAGTAAATGAGTAATTAGGAGATTGCGAAGCACCTTTATCGTGGCGTAGGTCAAGTTGTTGGTATAGGTCTTTGTAAATCTGAACACAATCAAACGAAAAAGGATCAATATTTGGCCGCAAGAACAAGGCCGTTAGTTCATAGGGCAGACCCTGCGACTTGGCCGTCAATCCACCATGGCCGCCACCTCTCGACAATGGAGTGATTGAGGGACCTTATCCATGCTTGCGTTCCTAAGAAGTTGGCAAGCATGTCGTGGTCGCCGCTGGTTTTCGAGATTTCACAGGGTTACATGCAAACATACTGAGGGAGAGCGTTGGCAAAACGAAGATTTCTCACCCGTATACTAGAGCTCGTAATCCTCCCCTGGTTAAGTTGACATGATATGGAACTGCACTGGGAATATCTCCCGAGTAGTGCTTCTTCAAGTCGGGTCGGCATCTGGTCCACTTACCCGTCCATTCCTTTTGGGCAAAAGTAAAGCTGAGAGCTTAGATTCAGACCGTACTGCGGAGGTTTAGACGATGAATCCGTACCTTAACGACTCCGAGAGCTTCTTTTACTTCATCGTTGTTCGTCCACGATTCTGCTGCCAAGTATCCGTAAGCCTGGAAAAAAAAGTCAGTTTACGAAATCGAGGAAGCTAGAGAGAAAGAGAAATCGAGGTAGAGAGATTACGCGGCATTGATTGATTGGCATCTTTGGAGGATTAGAAGATCTCTCGAGCTCGACTAAGCTTCTGTGCTCCTGGACTTTAGGGCTTTGAGAACCTAAATCGCATTTAGGCTCCAAAATATGCATAGTATTGAGACCCTTCAGATCCTGCATTGAAGTCACTCAAACTGACAGCACATGTTCCGCATGCAATATCGAAACCCTAACCTCTGCAACGACTTCAAGAATCTGTGCGCATCGGGTGCTATGAGGCGTAAGATAATCCCCCTTGCAGCTCAATTTCGTGACCTGTTAATTTATAATCAATTTAAATAATTCAGTCGGGACGTCCTCTAAATCGAGTCAATTTCTGTCGTATGAATTTCCGCAGGCTTGGATGACTGTCGAAAACACTCGTACAGACAGTGCGTCACCTCGTACAGGTCATCGGAAATCAGCCCCACCCCGTGTGCAAATGGAATCTTGAATCCCAAATCAAAATGCCTCTCCCCCGTCGCCGCGTTCCCGATTAAGTAGCCCTGTAAGTCCGTCCCCATGGAAAATGGAAAGGCGGGAAAAAAACCTAATCGCTAATGGCTTTTTCTTATGGTGGCTCACCTTGAGATTAATGTGGGGTACCTCGCCTGCGTCGTTACCTGCGATACGCTTTCTGGGTTTTCAGTTTTACATGATACTTGAACCTCCCAGATGAAATGGTTATTCAGGGCACATTACCGCTTATTATTTTCAGGGAGACAATGGGAGCCAGCTTCCCGCCGTATGAATTACCCGCGATGTAGAAGGGAGTGGAAATGAACTCCGGATGATCCAATAACCACTGCGCATTAAGCTTCCGAATGATTAGAGGCGAGATCTACAGAAGGTGATCCGTAGGCTTACGGCTTTCACCTTCTTGATGAATGCGTGAAGATTATCTGTAGACTTTGAATCCACCCACTCGTTACTTTCGTGGCCCTTGGAGTACGAGAATCCGCTGCCAGCGGGAGCATCCACGAAGATGATGCTGCTGACCTGGCAAAAAAGTACCAATCACAAGTTGGAGAGGAAAAAATAGCTTGGAGTATCTGCGAGCTGACGGTTACTCTAGTCCAGGCGTCCTTCCGGTAGATCAATTTGGGAAATTTTCCGAGCTCATAATTTTCTAGATCGAAACCGAGAGGCCCTGCGAATTGCCAGAGTTCAAGAAGAATCTCAAATTTATTCAGTAAAAATTTTCTACTCCCTGTAATCAAATGGCATCTGGAATTCTCTCTATCCACTTACCGACGTCATACGCCAACGAGGAAAAACCTGAGCAGCCAGGGCCGCCGATGAACCAAAGCAGTAAAGGGTCCTCTTTCGGAATCCTTTCTGATTTTGCGAAGTAGTAGAACAGGTTAACGTCCTCAGTCTCGCCCACGGCGACATACCTGCCGCGGTCCCCGACATTGTCCTCAGTTCTTGCTCTGGATGCGTCCAAACTAGGAAGGGAAAAAGGATGGCTGACCCAGTTTCCAAATCGAAAGGAAGACGACCGTCGAATCCCGGCAGGTGAGTGACGATCTTTTTCCCCTTCGCCGTTGGCGTTCCGGAAAAGTAACAGTAGGCGAGCACCAAAAGAAACACCGCGAGCCTTAGCCTCATGCTGCCGATCAGCAGAGAAAGACGGGGAAATATGGATTATCCTCTACGCTGCAGTTGATTTAACGACCTCAAACCACGACGCCTTCCAGTCGTACTAGAGACGACAAATATGTCAGGACCGACTACTCCGCTGTCGATTCTCCAGCCTGTGGAAATATTGCGTAGTCTCCCGGGAATTGATCACAATAAATGAAATTGATGGCCGTCAACATCATAGTTAACAGGTAAAATGGGGTAAAGAAGGCAATGTTGCGTTCTCACTTACATGTATCTGTGGATAAAAGTTCAATCAATTATACTATTTTTGGGAATACCTGTTCACTAATTTACTTTTATATAGAACGTCTGGTTCCTTTTGAGAATGATCTAATGTTTTTGTCCCTCAAGAACTTTGGCCATTCTCCTCTCTTTTCTTTCTCAAGAGAATTTAATATAGGTATTAAATTAATTTTATTAGAATATAGCTCAATAGGGTAATTTGACAATGCCCAATATGAAAGAAACAAAAAAGCAATGCCCTCATTTTGACAGGGACAAAATATAGATATAAGGTGTCCCATCGAAGGTTTTGGAGACATAATCTGTGGGCCTAGAGCCTAATATGTCTAATATACACACCCCATCCTCTTTTGAGTTACGACTTGAGATTGATAAGCCTTCCAAAATTTTGATCATAACATCGACTGTAGCATAATACATTGAATCAGATATTCAAAATATCAAGGCACCAAGAATCAATGATTTTATCATTTAGTATGTATGAGAAAATATACTAGAAGGTTTATTCAAAGGAATTCTTAAAGTTATTCGAGTGTTTAGCATTTAACGAGATCCACATGATCGATGGACGATTTGATCTTCTCTTTAATAATCTTTAACAAGAGAGAAAGAGAAAAAAAATGAGAGAATTCTCACAAGGCTTGCATAAGCACTATGAGTTATGATTGTTCTCTTCATATTTATAAACATTTGGTATGTAGATTTTTCATAAAACACTCATAATTATGTCTATATCTACCAACATTTATAGACCTTAAGTGTGTCCCCTTTAGGTTCATATATCTCACTGATTAATGAATCTATAAACCCAATAACACTTTATTCATCAACTTTTATTAACTATGTATATCAACATATAGATTAATTAATCAAAGATTAATTTAACCCAATCAATAAGTTATGTTTTCAACTGATTAGGTGCCAAGTTACATCACGTACTCTGGGAGATATGAAGAGTATAATAACTCCTATATAGAACCTTGCTATCATTTTTTATCGAGCATTTATAATCTTTTTTTCACATGAGACTCATGAATGACTGTAGATATGATAAACTATAAAACCCTAATCGGTTGGTCAAGTTATTGGAACTCATTCCTTGATGTTTTCATTATCTTAGTTGAGGATTTTATCACATCTCATCTCTTAAGTCAATCTCGTTAAATATCGATGATAAACAATCTCATCTTAACTATGCAATCATCTTCAAGGACTTCATGTCATATACACTATATAATATTTTAGAAATCTCATGGTTAGGGATTTATAAGTCATAATTAAAACATAGTCATCCACTCACAAGATGTCTTTAGTGTCTCAAGTCAAAAGACAACATACATAACCGTGACATGAATCAACCTGATAAAACATTAGGTTTAATAGCATTCAAGGATTAATACAAATGAATTTAATGACCTCTTCCTCTAAAGAGCACCCACTATCCAAGGTTATTGTCTCCATACCAATGGATGTAGGATCAACTGTACTCATCATATGAGTTACATCAAATAATACTATTATTTATGGATAATTCTATGTCCTTCTTAAATATCCCACGAATAGGAATATTGAGAACATTTGTTTAAAAACTAGTCATCACTGTACTATGATCTTATCATAATTTACTAACTCATTGTATATGCCCATGGACTTTATTATGACAACACACAAGAATGAAAATGAATAAATTTCATTTCAATGAACATAACGAGAAATATGGAAGTGTGATTTGACTGATAGGCTACATAATATCTATCAATAATATTCAAAAGATGCATAACTACTAATGTAGGGTAATATGCGAATGTTGGGACATTTGGGTTACAAACATCATTAGTGCTCATCAGGAGGCTGTGGCAATGAATGGGTGGGGCGTGACATCCAATCGTCTACAATTCCAAGCCTGCACGCGGCACTTTGCAAAGGTAGATACAGATCTAATTGCACGTTCATTTGAGGAGGGGTTAGGGTGGTGCAAGGATGGGGGAACCGCGAAGATGATGTTGTGCTAGTAGAATGCTTGGGATACTAGGAGGAGTGAAAGATTCACCCTTCCCAGCGATGGCGATGGTGGCCCTCGGTGGGGGCAGCATCAATGGCTAACAACTATTGCAATAACATTAGATAGAGGTTCAAAAATGCCCCAAAAATAAAACCTTTCTTTTTAGAGAAAAAAGGGTCCAATCTATTTATAGGCCCGACAGTAAGTGGAATAAAAAAAACTTATAGAAAGCCCCCCAAAAAAGGAAAGGGTTGTCATTCAAACTAGTTCTTTAGTGTCAACAATTAGTCAACTTGACAGACTTTTACTCGACTTGTTATCAATCCTCGGAGAGCTTGTGGGTTATTCCCTGGTCTCATTGCCTTGCTTTGCATCTTGATGCCTTTGCCGATTGACATTTGTATCGGGGCAATCCAGGGTGATGGATATTATGTGGCCTATAAGCCAATCACAATTTCATGTATCTTGTTTATGTTTATTAAAATTAAATTTATTCATTGTCATTCTTGTGTTATGTTTGCAATGAAGTCCATGAGCATGTGCAATAATTAAATGAATTATGATAAGATCATAATATAGTGATCATTAGTCTTTAAACATATATTCTAAACATTCCTATTCGTGAGATATTTGAGAAGGACATCAAATTATCTGGAAAGAATAACACTAATCTAATCCAACTCATATGATGAGTATGGCTGATCCTATAGCCATCGGTGTGGAGACACTAAGGATAGATAGTGGGTGCGCTTTGGAGAAAGAGTTCACTGAATTGATCCGTATGAATCCCTAAATGGTATTATACCTAACTGTCAATCAAGTTGATTCATGTCATGGTTGTGTATGTAGTCCTTTGACTTGAGACACCAAAGACATCTTGTGGATGGATGATCGTGTTTTGATTATAACTTACGAATAACTAGTCACGGGATATCTAAAACGTCATATGTTCGATACGACATGAAGTCCACAAAGATGATTGTGTGATCAAGATGGGATCATCCACCCTCGGTATTTGAGGAAATTGACTCAAAGGAATGAGATGTGACGAAATCCTTGGCAAAGGTAGTATAAATATTGGAGAAGGAGTTCCCGATGATTTCTACACGCATCAGTACTAACTTGAGTGACCAATTAGGGTTTGACAGTTGACCATACGCTAAGTCATTCATGAGTCTAATGTGGATGAAGGATTATACATACATGGTAATCGATGACGGGAAGGTTCCATAAGCGAGTTCTTACATACTCTATATCTCCTAGTGTATGTGGTGTACCTTGGCACCCAACGGGCTGGCAACTCAACCTATCGATTGGGTTAAATCGATTCTTGATTAAATAATCTATATTTGGATGTGGTTAATTAATTAAGGTTGACCAATAAGGTGTTATTTGGTCTATAGAGTTATTAACTAGTGAGATATATGGACCGAGAGGTCACACACATAAGGTTTATGGATGTTAGTGGATATAGATATAATTATGAGGGTTTTTATGAAAAAATCTCATACTAAATGTCTATACATAGGGGGAGAACGACCACAACTGAAGGTGACCATGTAAGCCTTGTGAGAATTCTCTCCTTTCTTCTCTTTCTCTCTTGGTGAAGAACTTTGAAGAGCAGATCCAACCATCCGGAGAGCGTGAGGATACCGCTAGAGGCTAGACACTTGAATAGCTTCAAGAACTTCTTCAAGGAAACCTGTAAGTATGTTTTCTTATACATATTACATGATAGGATCATCTATTCTTAGTGCCTCAATATTTTGAATATCTGATTCAATGAATTCCACTGCATTTGATGTTTTGATCAAAATTTCATAAAGTTATTGACCTCATATCTCATCAGAGGGTGCCCTGGTGGGTGTCATCATTGTTGTGCTCTTAGGTGTCATCACAGCCGTCTCCGCCATAGGTTTTGGGACTAATTTCACCGATGGTGGAGAATTTAGAAAGAAAGAAATACATAGAAATGAAGGGGAAGAGAGATAGATGGATAGATAGAGATAGAGAGATTGAGCTAGAGAGATATGTTAAGAAAGGAAATGAGTGATTTATTTCCATAGTGCAATTGTGTTGTGTTATGTTTACATATCGATAGTGATCACAGAGAGACTTGGAAATTCTCATTTCTACATTTAGAATGGTCAAGAGAACCATGGAAGATGCAAAGATTTTGGCTGTACTTTCATCTCTCCACATTTAGTTCTAAATTTTTTTTAAAACAGAGTGTGATTTGGCAGCCTTGTCTCTCTAATTCTCTTGCTCTTTAGGGCTCTCTCTCTCTCTCAATGTGCCATTCGTGACGTGGGCCATGCTGGGCCTGTCAGGCCGTGGGACTTGTTGGAAAGAACACGGCCCAAAGTGGTCGTCTGAGAGCCCTTAGTGAGAGAGAGGAATAGTTGTTGCACATTAAAGGTACTCTATGCGATAGCGGTCGGCATAGTTCTTTATCAAGGAGAAAAAGATGCCCACCAGTTCGGAATTTTTTTGCTCCCGAGTGTCGATCTGATCTTGCGGCTTACCTCTTCAGTCGATGACGCCGGCCCTCGGCTTTCTGGTAGCCATATCTATAGCTCGGAGAACTAATTTAACGTTGGATAGAATTCATCTTTACATTATCGTCAATATGAGGAAGACAGAGAGAGTTCTTCCACGATGCGACAACCGTCCCCACGCCTATTTATAAGGGGACAACTTCACAGCAGTGACAGGTTAGCACCCGATCGGATCTAGCCTGCTTCCTCTTCACACAATGCTACCGACTCTAGTCGCCTTCCTACTGGTCATATTCCTCTATAGAGAGGTGAGTGGATCTCCTCCCAGACCTACCGTTATCTGCGCCACGGCAAACACCAATTGTACCATCACCAATTATCTTGGTTCCTTCCCCGATAGGAGCATCTGCCGTTATCTTGGTGCCACTGAGGCAGAGCTCCTCTCAGCGGTCTCCAATGTTGTGATAAAGAAGCAGCACATGAAGGCGGTCACCGTCTATTCCCATAGCCTCCCCAAGCTCTCCTATCCAGGAGGTCCTCTCGGAGCCGGACTAGCCATCAGCACAGAGCTCCTCAACAAGGTTGTCAACATCGATCTTTCCTCCAACCAGATGACCTTCGGCACCGGAATCACCTTGAGAGAGCTGCTCGATGTGGCGATGGAAAAAGGCTTGGCTCTCGCCTACTATTTGATGGATCCCACTCATCGCAAGAGACATAACAACCAACGGCCTTGAACCGGGAGTGGAACCGGGGACTCCCACAGGGCCAAAAAGGGAAATTGAAGCGGCTGAAGAACGAACAGGACGTCCTCAGCGCCCGGCGAAACCAACGGCTCGGCCGACAGAGTACTATTATTTCTAGAGGCTTCTTCTACCTTTTTCAGAACGTTAAATAGAGAGTTCCCCTCGCCCGGGAGGGACAACTCCAATTTCAGAACAAAGTTTTGAGTTCCTCTTGTTAATTATCTGGAAGTGCTCATCTGAGATAATAGGGCTAGCCGTGAGGGCGCGGCGCGAATTATCATATCGCTACAACCAATTCTTCTCTCCTCCTCCTCCTCTCCCTACACTACTCATCACCACCATCAACCGATCCCCGTATTCCCCCATGCCATATTTGCAGACCGCATTTTGAGACCTCTACCACATCAGATTTTGGAATCATAGCCATGGCCACCAGATCGGGTGCTGAGTTCCGTGTAGGGACCGGCACTTCCGGGGTCCCAGAAGACATGCCTGGCTGGGCAAAATCCCTGGTCCAAAATCAAGAGGAATTTCGACGAAGCTAAGAAGAGTCGAAGGCTCAAATCGAATTCCTCGTGGCCCAATTATTAGACCTCAAGACAGAAAAACCCGCAGACGCTTCCTTCCACGCGACTACACTCCCCGCCAAATCTTCCACAACCCGCGCCATCAAAGTCCGTGAGGATGAATCCCAATGGGACGCGACAAAGCGGGGTGCCAAACCGGAGGTGGCGGTGTTCAACGGATCCTTAGATCCAAAGAAATATTTGGATTGGGAAGTTGGGTTAGAAGAATATTTTGACTGGTATCAACTACTGGAAGGTCATCGTATCCAGTTTGTGCAGATGAAACTCGTCGGGCAAGCCCGGATCTATTGGCAAAATTTACAGGCCACAGCAGAGCGACGACGTGAGACGACGATCACCACGTGAGCGGAGATGAAAAGTTGATTACGAGAGAAGTTCATCCCGGCATATTATCGGCCTATGATCATTGACGAATGGCAACACCTGCAACAAGGTGACGGATCGGTGGTGGACTACATCACGAGATTCGACGACTTAATGATTCCATGCAATGTCGACGAAGAACCGGTGGCGACACTCGCCAGGTTCTGAGCTGGACTAAGACCCGAATATCAACAGGAATTTGTTCTGCATGAAGTCTCGACACTCAAAAAGGCCTACCGCTACACCACCAACATGGAGCTGTACTCCTCGCATGCCCAAAAGATCATCACAACATGGTTCTCGGCTTCCGAAGCTACGCGATCCATCCAATCTGTCCCGACAAGCACCCTCCCTATTCCTCTGCCAACGATCAACCTCTCGACCGCAGCCATTTCGCCGCTGCCTCACCCACCCCTGCGCCTACGCTACCAGCCCGTCCCTCCCGTGACGCCAACCCCACCGACAACAGGCGGATACGAAACTTGTGCCTGAATCACGGCGAGTTCACAGCCAGTCAGATATGTGGCAAACCCTTTCCCTGCCACCGAACGGCCTCCTGAGGGGCGTAATATGGGGGGAGTTCGACCGAGGCCGTCTCCCACACAGCCGAATACCGCGAATTCACGCGTCGCCTATTTAAAATGTCAAGGTTGGGGGCACTTCGCATCTCAGTGCCACTCTCAACGACAAGCCGCTCGCCCCGCGCGAGCCCTCCTCATCGAGATCCACGACGACAACCACACGCCCCCCCCTTGACGCCACTGATCCGATTACAGAAATCTATGAAGCTGATCCGGACCTCGCGGCTGAATTCGAGGGACCCCCCGGTTTTGTCGGATGCATTATCAAGGAGACGATCCCATTGACACCCATAGAGCGCACCATTGCTCTTGCCGTTCCACTGAATACGGCTCCCGGGGGTTTAACGAGACTAAATCGTATGTTCGTTGAATGCACACGAGTTAGTGTCAAAACAAAGTCCTAAACTTACCAATTTATGATTAATCAATTTAATTAATTAGTATAATGGTAATTAAGGGTCGAATCCACAGAGAATTAGGGAACTTTGAGATATATCTTTGAAATTCGGTCAAATCGGATGACGAATTGAGATTAAAATTGGGCGTTTTAGTATATTAAGAAAGATAACTCAATTGCGATTCCATGGCATAAAAAATCAGGTGATTTTGATTAGAGTTCGCTGAGTAATCGAAGTTTGAAGTTAGGAGAAAATTCGTATTACGATTTTGATTAAAAACAAAAATTAAACTAAAATTAAACTTATTCTACGATTCAAAATGTAAAATTAATACTAAATGATGAAAGATTAAGATGAAAACACACAATCTAACCCAAATTAGCCTTCGAAACGATCCAATTAATCGCCAGATGCATGGCTTTTCATTTCGAGTTTCCTAAGACGAAAATTGAAGTTCAAGATGTGAATTCTTCTTCTTCTTTCAATCAAAGTTTGATTTCAAGAGTTGAGTGGGTGCGGAAATGTATCAAGAGTACAAGGGAACAAACGACATGTGAATCGATGGTCTACACAAGGAGAATTTGGCGAAAATCCACAGGCACATTCTTCCGCCGCGAAGAACTGAATTTAAAGAGGGATTTTTGGGCTCAGCCGTCCGATCTGATGGACTCATCGCGATCAACGGTCGTGATGAGACGTCATTTCCATGAATTGGCGTCTCTCTTTGATGACCGTTGGATCGCGGATGTAGGGTCAAGATGCGATCTCATCGCATTAAGAAGGAGAGGCTTCGATTTTGATAGTCCGTTGGATTTTGATCTAACGATCGCGATGTGACGATGGATCCACCGATTTCAAACGATCTCAGCCGTTATAACTCGCGAGATCGATGGCTCGGATGATCTCACTTAAAATTCAATTGAGGCACGTGTTTGATTTTGGAGATCGGGGACCTCGCGTCCACCGCATCGACGCGCACGATTCATCGCGTCGACGATCCGACGCACTAGATGCTGCCACGCGTCCTGTAATCAAAACAAAACGAAGAATATTATTCCCACAAGGAGGAAATCAAAGGGATTTATCGTGTTTATATAGTGAGGCGTCTTATGCGGTTAGCTTAAATTCCTCTATGGAATGTTTATACTTACTATGAACCATATGTAATATATATAAGATATATACACGTCACCTCAGTTCCACACAGGCACATACGCGCGGGTCCGCATGGTGCTGCCACGTGGCCCTGAGCGCCACGTCGCATCCACGTGTACTCGCGCGGTAAATACCCCCTTTTTTCATTTATTTTAATTATTGTAAACATTTAAAAATCGAAATAAAACTTAATAAAATCAGAAAAATTCCAGAAAATATTATATAAAATTGTAAAAATCATAACTTTCAAAATACAACTCCAAATTAGTTCAAATTTGTTTTGTTGGATCAGAAATTGAATAATCTATCATTATAAAAAGTCAAATTATTAAAATAATAAGAGAATGAATTTTAATTAATTTAATACATTTATGTATCTTATAAAATAACTTTATAAAAATACATAAATGTTAATAAATATCTTTCCTCTTATATTTTCATCATGAAACATGATTATGATCTCAATTATAATTTAGGATTAAAAGATTATAATGTTTTCATTATGTGTAATAATCCATAATTAGTGTATTTTTATATCATAACATGAATTAATACAAAATGATAGAAATATACTTAAAATATGATAACATGCATATAATTAGAATGATTAATGCCTTTAATTGCATTAATAATCATGTAAATTAATGTAAAAATAGCATGTTATCAGGGTCCCCCCACAACATCGACCCAGATACTAGGAACTGAAGATCCAATTCGTACCTCCATCTTCTCTACCTTCACAAAGATTGCCAATTTCGTTATCAAAATTCTGGTCGACAGCGGGAGTGTGGTCAATGCCGTCGCTGCCGCCTCCATTCCTGCGCTCGGTCTTAAGCCAGTGTTCCATCCATAACCCTACAAAGCCATGTGGATCAATGATGTTTCACTGGCTGTGATGCAATGGTGTCTCGTACCCTTACGAGTAGCCGGATATGGTGCAGAGGTCTAGTGCAACGTCTTACCCATGGGCGTGGGTAGCGTATTGCTGGGCAAGCCATGGCTATATGACTTCGACGTAGCGCAGTACGGGAGGGCAAACCGGTGTGTCCTCTACTTCAGAGGTAACAAACACATTTGGCAACCTTACGTCCCACAGACCAGGGCTGACGACCCACCGGCGACCATTCCAGTGGACCAGAGCCCGCCATCTCAACTCCTTGGCCTAGTTTCGGCACGTCAATTCATCAAGGGACTCGAGAATGACGCCCCTATGTGGGCGGTCCAGGTGCGAACCAAGACGATGGCAGCCATAGCGAACAACTACCCCGCCTTTCTCCACGAGTTCGCTGACGTTTTCCCTATCGAGTTACCCGACTCACTGCCGTCGGACCAGGCCATCCTGCATTTTCTCAACTTCATATCAAGTGCGTCCCTAACCAACCTCCCCCACTACTGATTAAACCCCGCGCAAAGCGCTGAACTCCAGCGACAAGTCGAGGAATTGCTCCGCCGCAGTTTCATTCGCGAAAGCGACAAATCGTGTGCCGTCCCAGCCCTCCTTGCTCCCATGAAGGATGGCACCTGGTGATTGTGTGTGGACTGCCGGGCGATCAACCGTATCATGGTGCGTTATCGCTTCCCCATTCCCCGCATCGACGACCTGCTCGATCAACTCTCCGGTGCGGAGATATTCTCCAAATTAGACCTGCGAAATGGGTATCATCAAGTGTGGATCCGCGCGGGGGACGAATGGAAAACGGCTTTCAAAACCGGCGAGGGACTCTACGAGTGGCTCGTGATGCCATTTGGCCTCTCCAACGCCCCGAGTACCTTCATGCGCCTGATGAATGAAGTGTTGCACCCCTTCACTGGTAAGTTCCTAGTCGTATATTTCGACAACATCTTGGTCTACAGTTGATCCGCCACCGAACACAAGAGACACCTCCAGGCGGTCTGCGCCAAACTCCAGGAAGAGAAACTCTTCGCCAACGTCACCAAATGCTCATTTCTGCGCTCTTCGGTTGCCTTCCTTGGGTTCGTCATCTCCACCGCGGGCATCGTCGTCGACCCTGACAAAACCGCGGCTATCCGTGACTAGAAGACACCAAAGTCTTAGTTCGAAGTGCAGAGTTTCCACGGACTCGAGCAATTTTACCGTCGGTTCGTCAAGAATTTCAGCTCTCTGGCCGCCCCCCTGATCGACCTTCTCAAGCTAACCCAATTCGAGTGGAATGCTTCCGCCGACCGAGCCTTCCAACAAATCAAGGTTGCCTTAACCTCTGCACCTGTCTTTCGCCTTCCAGACTTCAAAAAGTTATTCGACGTCGCGACGGACACCTCTGGCGTGGGCATGAGAGCGGTCTTATCTCAAGAACTCCACCCGGTATCTTTCTTCAATGAGAAGCTCAGCGAACCTAAAAGTCAGTATTCCAACTACGACAGGGAGTTGTATGCGATCATCCAATCCCTCAAGTTTTGGAGACATTACATTCTCCATTGGGAGTTCACCCTCTACAGCGACCACGACGCCCTCCGATTCCTGCATTCGCAAAAAAAATTGAGCGCACGGCATGGACGATGGGTGGAGACTTTGCAGGACTTCACCTTCTCCTTACGACACCGACCTGGTCAAGAGAACAAGGTGGCTGATGCTCTAAGCCGCCGACAGCACACACTCCAAATATCCCAAGCGGCAATTACCGGGTTCGACCGTCTTCCACTCGTTTACAAGGACTGCCCAGATTTTCGCGAGTATTGGGATAAGCTAACCCAATCCACAGCCAATCACCCAAATTATCGGGTCGATTCGGGATTCCTTTTCTTCCGCGACCGCCTCTGCATACCCTCCAGCTCCACCCACAACTTCCTAATCTGAGAACTCCATGGCGGCGGACTCGTGGGGCATTTCGACATCACCAAGACCATCCAGGCGCTGGAGTTACGGTATTATTGGCCTCAAGTACACCACGATATTTGCAGGATGATTGGCAGCTACTCCACCTGCACTATTGGCAAATTGACGAAGCAAAATACGGGGCAGTACCTCCCACTTCCGGTACCTGATTCGCCCTGGCAGGAGGTCAGCCTCGACTTCGTCTTAGGCTTACCCAAGACTCGATGTCAACTGATTGCCATCCTGGTAGTGGTCGACCGATTCAGTAAGATGGCCCACTTCATCGCATGCTCTAAAACCACGGACGCTGCCCACACAGCCCGGCTCTTCTTCAACGAAATCGTTCACCTTCATGGAGTCCTGTGGAGCATCGTCTCCGACCGTGACGTTCGGTTCACCAGCACTTTCTGGAAGGCACTCTGGCACCTCATGGGAACGACACTTCAATTCTCGACCGCATTTCACCCACAAACGGATGGTCATACAGAGGTCACCAATCGCTCGTTGGGTAACCTACTGCGCTGCCTCGTCTAAGAAAACGTCGCCACATGGGATGATCTCCTACCTCGAGCAGAATTCACCTACAACGCATCCAATTATCGCACCACGGGGTACTCTCCCTTTCAGGTTAACACCAGATGTACCCCTAATCTGCCTGTCGACCTCGTTCCCCTCCCCTCACCGAAAACCTACCCTAATGATGCCATCAACTATGCCACCAACCTCATGAAAATACATCAACAAGTGAAAGAACGGATTCCCGCCTACAACGCCAAAATCAAAGGAGCAATTGATGCCCAACGCCGAGCCCTCGAGTTCCAAGAAGGAGATATGGTGATGATCCAACTCCGCCCCGAATGCTACGCGATGGAGAAAGCCCACAAACTCCATCCTCGAGTTGCGGGACCATTCCAAGTTCGCTGAGTAATCAATTCCAACGCCTACAACATCTCTATACCACCGGATTGGGGGATCTCATCGACGTTCAACATCTGCGACCTCTTTGCCTACCAAGGACCCCTCGAAGTTCCCTCCGAACCCAGCCTACCCCCTGACTCGATGGAGTCGAGTCTTTTTGCGCCGGAGGAGAATGATGGATCCCACTCACCCGCAAGAGACGTAACAACCAATGGCCCTGAACCGGAAGCGGAACCGGGGACTCCCATAGGGCCAAAAAGGGAAATTGAAGCGACTGAAGAACGAACAGGACGTGCTCAGCGCCAGGCAAAACCAACGGCCCGGCCGACAGAGTACTATTATTTCTAGAGACTTCTTCTACCTTTTTTAGAACATTAAATAGAGAGTTCCCCTCGCCCGGGAGGGAAAACTCCAATTTCAGCATAAAGTTTCGAGTTCCTCTTGTCAATTATCTGGAAGTGTTCATCTGAGATAATAGGGCTAGCTGTGAGGGCGCGGTGCAAATTATCACGTTGCTACAGCCAACTCTTCTCTCCTCCTCCTCCTCTCCCTACACTACTCGTCACCACCATCAACCGATCCCATATTCCCTCCCCCGCCATACTTGCAGACCGCGTTTTGAGACCTCTACCGCATCACTCTCCCTACTAGGAAGGCGTCACGCTCGGAGGATTGCTTGCAACAGGCTCGCATGGCAGCTCTTTTTTCGGAAAAGGCTCTGGGGTTCATGAAAAGGTCATGGGAGTGAGAATTGTAGTACCCAACGCTTATATCATCAATGGGTACCGCGCCAAGGTCGTCGACCTTGTAGAAGGAGACGAGGATCTTCTTGCTGCAAAGATATCGCTCGGTGTTCTCGGAGTCATCTCGAAGGTAAGATGCTGCCGCAGTCCTGGTTGACAAGCAGGCTGTGGCAGTGAGATTATGGTTTTCTGGTGAAACAGGTGACCCTCCAGTTGGAGCCCATGTTCAAGCGATCGACCACCAATCGGGCTCAAACATACATTGGTTTCGAGAGGGAGATCTTAGCCTTTGCAGCTGCGACCGAGTTCGGCGACGTCACCTGGTACCCGGCCCAAGAGAAGGTTGTGTACAGAGACGACGTCAGGTTGCCGATCTCCGCTCCCGGTAGTGGAAAGAACGACTTCACTGGATTTCGTTTGCTACCTTCGTTACTGATGGTGGCTACTCGTGCAGCAGGTCAGTCGAAAAGCCTAATCCCAATGTATCTCAAGTTGCCTCAGACGCGATATTGTTTGAGTGGACTTGCAGGAGGCAACGGGAAACTCTCTCGGGAAATGGCTACTGTCTAAGGAATGAGAGCATCCCGTTGGCGGTGTTCTAGAGTTCACCAACGGCGGTGTAGGCCTAAGGAACAATAACGGCGATGTTCTAGAGTTCACCGGCTATCCCGCTATCGGCAACCAGAGCGATATGTAGAGTTCTGCTCATCCCTAGCAAAAAAAAATCTCTAGAAGTCTCTACGATTAAGCTCTTCTCCATGTACAAGATCTTGCTTGAGGAGTGTGGAGGACGGGCTGCTCACTGTCTGCACATGGGACCCGCGAGTTGATGGACTGTTCCACCATTAGACGATGATCAGCATCCTGCTAGCGGACATCGCCAGCTTCATCCCCGACGTGAAGAATGTTGGCAATAAAATTGCCGACCGATCGAATCCGCATTGAGGAGAGAAGAATGGTTGAGAGGATTGACGAGATGGGACCGCGAGGTTGTTGATTTCACACGGTCTCATGTCAAAAATAATACCGAATTTACCAATTTAAGGATTTAATAACAAATAGAGGGGTATAATGGTAAATAAGGGTCGAATCCACAGTGAATTAAGATATTTTTGAGAGATCTTTTAGAAATTGATCAAATTGGACGATGAATTGAGGTGAGAAATTAGGGAAAATGTTAGATTTAAAAAGATAACTCAAAGATGTATCCACGGAATCAAAAATCACTCGATTTTGATTAGTAATCGCGGAGAAATCAAAGAGCGAAGTAGGATGAAATTTCCGAAAATCAGAAGAACATAAACTGAAATTAACGATGAAATTAAACTAGATTACGATCCTAAACTAAAAATTGATGATACATGACAATAGATTAGAGGGAAAACAAGTATTCTAACCCGAGATGACGATCGAATCGATCCAATTAATCGCCGGATCGACGACTATTCATTCCGCGAGTTTGAACATGAACATTGGTGCTCAAGAGACAAATTCTCTTTGATCGATCAACGAAATCTCACTTTTAATCACTCTGTGGACGCAGAATTGAGTCAAGAAGAGATTAGAAGTGAGAGATTCAAGGATGGAAGGGTATAGATGGGTCAATTTGGTGAAATCATCCAAGAATATCTTACAAAATTGAAGAATGCCTTGTTTTATAGGCAAATTGGGCATAACCGTCCGATTGATGCGTTTAATCCTCATCAACGGTCTGGATTAAACGTATCAAGGTGAACCGTTATGGTTAAAGCTCGGCCTTGGGATCGCAAATGGACGCTCCAGAAGAATCCTCGCGATATGTGTTATAAAACGCATCAAACTGCGCCCGTTGGATCGCGATTCGACGGTCGTGATGCGTTTCCGCGCGTTAAATCGTGGTCGTTATAACTCCACTTTAAAGACATGTGCGCGATCAATGATCGGTGGTCTGCGCGTCCACGCGATCGACGCGCGATCTTCATCGCGCCCTTGATCCGACGCCTCTGATGGCGCCACGTCGCCTGCACTTAAATAAACTGTGTGGGACTTAGTCCCACATGGGAAAAATTAAAGAAGACTACTGCGTTTATAAGATGCGACGATTTAAAGGGTTAATAATCCCCTTCACATAAACGGAAGGCTATACATTATAAACTATATAGTAATAAATATAAATATTGCGGATCCGTCACATCGCCGTGTGGCGCCGCGTGGACCCGCGTGGCGTTGCCATGTGGCCTTACGTGCCATGTCGCATCCACGTGGGTCCCGCGCGGAAATATCTCACTTTTTGCCCTTTATTTAAATCATTTTAATCTTAAAAAAATCGAAATTAATTTAGAAAAATCTGGAAAAAGTCCCTAAAAATAGAAAATTCATAACTTTTAAGATATAACTCCAAATTAATCCAAATTTCTTTCCTTTGATCTGAAATTTAATTATCTATCATTCTAAAAAGTCAAATTATTTAAATAAAAAGAGATTTAATTCTTATTTCAAAAATACATTTATTTCTTTAAGATTTTAACTTTAGAAAATTAAATGAATGTTCATAAAAATGATTTCTCTTACTATTTAACTTTAAAAACCACTTATAATCTCAAGTAAAGATAGGTTATAAAATCTTTAATCTTAAATTCATCATAATTAACCCTAAATTAACGCATTTTGAGATTATAACATAAAATTGCATGGAATGATAGAAATGCACTAAAAGTATGATCACATGCACATAAATGGAATGTTTTTTTGCCTTGTTTTGCATTAATAAGCATGTTTTATCATGTTAAGATTTCATGTTGTCAAGGATCTCAATGAGAATGAGAAAGATAATCAAACTACAATCAATCTATTTCACTGAGAAATCTCGTCCCGCACACACCAATTCATCGTTCGGCTAATTATTTATAAAATATCCAACCAATAGAAAGGGGAGAGAGAAGGAGTGGTCTCTAACGACTTCCTTAGGCGAGCCTGTCACTGCTGACATGTTTTCACGTTCGCTGTCATAACTCTCTCCATGTACGGTTGAGATGGATCTCAGTCGAAGACCCGTAACTACCAAAACAGAGGAGTGACGCCTCCTACAGAAAAATAGAAAATAAACGTGGACGACGATCCGGAAAGAGGGATGAGAGCGATCCCATCATTCTCCTCCTTGCTCTAATTCCTCCATTCGGATGTTAGATACAACAATTTGACTCCTCATTTCTTGGAATTTCATCATACCGAGAGCTTTAGTGAAGATGTCTACCAGCTGATTTTCTGTCCGAATAAACACAATTTCTATGTTTTTGTCTTCAATACATTGACGGATGAAGTGATACCTTGTATCAATATGCTTGGTGCGATTGTGATGGACCGGATTCTTGCTTAATGTTATCACGGATTGATTATCCACCATTAGTTTCACTCCCTTTTGTTCTTCATGCTTTAATTCACTTATGAGTCGCTTCATCCAAAGAGCTTGACATGCAGCTCTCGTTGCTGCAATGTACTCGGCTTCACATGAGGACAGAGCCACAATGCTTTGTTTTTGTGAAGACCAGCTGATTGCCATTTCACCTAAGAAAAATATATGTCCGGAGGTGCTCTTCCGATCACCTACATCCCCTGCAAAATCGATATCACTATAGTCGATCAATTCAGAATTGGATTCTCCCTTCTTGTAGAGAAGTCCATAATCAACTGTCCCTTTTGCATATCTAATCACACGCTTCACTGCATTGAGATGCTCCTGTGAAGGCTTTTCCATATACCTGCTCAAAATCCCTACGAAATAAAGTAAGTCAGGCCTTGTGTGAGTTAGATATCTAAGACTGTCAATTAAACTCCTGTAAGAGGTGACATTCACTCTGTCATTTTCTTCAGTGGTGGTGAACTTCACTCGGGCTTCAAGTGGAGTGGACACTACATTACACTCTGTCAATTTGGCAGATTCTAAAAATTTTCGGGCATAAGCATGCTGAGATAAGAAGATGTAGTTTTCACATTGCCTTACCTCAAGTCCTAAATAGGAACTGAGTGATCCTAGATCACTCATTGCAAACCTTTTCTTCATCTCTTCTTTGAAAGTCTCAATGGCTTCTGTACTTGACACTGTGACTATTAAATCGTCAATATACACTCCCACAGTTAGAGTGCCCATACTTTCTTGCTTGAGGTAGAGAGATTGTTCATAACTGCTTTTTGCAAATCCGAGAGAAATTAGGCATTGGTGAAGCTTGAAGTACCATGCCCTCGGAGCTTGCTTTAGTCCATACAATGCTTTCTTCAGTCGAAGTACATAATCTTCTTTTCCTTCAACGGCAAAACCTTCAGGTTGCTATACATAGATAAGTTCTTCAATTTCTCCATTTAAGAAGGCCGATTTAACATCAAGGTGATGAATCACCCATCTCTTGAGAGCTTCTAAGGCAATTAGAGCTCTTATGGTCTCAAATCGGACTACAGGGGCAAATACCTCTTCATATTCTATCCCCTTTCTCTTAGAGTATCCTTTGACTACCAACCGAGCCTTGTGTCTGATAATCTCTCCCTTCGGATTCTTCTTTAATTTGAAGATCCACTTGAGTCCAATAGGTTTGCACTATGATGGTGGAGATTCTAATTCCTAAGTATTGCTTCGATCAATAGCCATCATCTCCTCCTTCATGGCCTTTCTCCATACCTCATCTTGGGCAGCCTCGAGGTAAGTGAGAGGTTCTTCATCAGCAACCAGACATGTTTGCTCATCCATCGGAATAGAATTAGTCTCAGAGTATAAGTCAGTTAATGACATGTACCTCGGGTAGTGACTGTCTTCAGAGTTAGTTGAAGAAGAGATGATTTCATCATGTAGTTCATTATCCTCTTCATCACTTGCGGAGTCTTCTTCTAAACCCTGATCGGGAAGAAAATCAGGTAAGAAAGTAAGAGAATTTTCACCTTCAACTTGTTTTGACCAAGACCATTTTTCTCCCTCTTCAAAGATAACATCTCTGCTGATGATGACTTTGAAGTTGACCAGGTCAAAGCATTTATATCCTTTTGTTCCCAGCTCATAGCCGATAAAAGCCATAGGCTGACTTCTGTCTTCCAGCTTGGTTAGATGTCCTTTTGTGTTTTTCACATGAACAATTGATCCAAAAGTTCTCATGTGATCCACTAAGGGCTTTTTCCCTGTCCATACTTCGTGAGAAGATTTTCCCTGCAAGGCTTTTGTTGAAGTTCGGTTAAGGATGTAAATGGCAGAACTTACTGCTTCTCCCCATAGTTCTCTGGGGAGATCTTTGGCTTTTAACATTGCTCTCACCATGGACATCACTGTCCGATTCTTTCTTTCAACCAACCCATTTTGTTGGGGTGAGTAGGGTGTCGTCAACTGCCTTTTGATGCCATACTCAAGACAATGCTTTGAGAATTCTTCGGATGTGAGTTCTCCTCCTCTATCGGATCTGAGGGTCTTGACCTTCACTCCCTTCTCTGTCTCTACCAAGTTCTTGAAGCGCTTGAAAGCTTCAAATGCATCCGACTTGCACTGCAACATAGCCACCCACATTAGTCTAGAATAATCATCAATAATGAGGAGGAAGTATTGACTTCCTCCTAAGGTAGGTGGTGAGATAAGCCCGCAGATGTCTGTGTGAATGAGCTCTAATGGTTCAATTGCTCGGAAAGTGGAGGATTTTGGAAAAGGTGTCCGATGATCTTTCCCTGCAATACAACTTGTGCAGAGTTTGTTTGGCACGTTGACTGTTGGAAGACCGTCAACAATCTTCTTCCTTGAAATTTCCTTTAGCTTGTGAAAGCTAAGATGCCCAAGCCGTGAGTGCCATAGTCAATCTTCAGAAGAATCTTCGGTGGTGATCAAGCAGTGATCAATTATACTGAGTTTCAACAGGTAGAGTCGCCCCTCAGTTCTTTGCACCTCTGTGAGTAAGCATCCATCACGGTCAACTTTCCTCCTTCCATGGTCATTCGGCAACCCTCTTCATCGAGGCGGCCAAGACTTAGGACATTGGCTGTCAATTGAGGAACGGATAGCACATTGCAGAGCCGGAGAATCTCTCCATTCTTTTGATTAATAAGAATTTCTCCTTTCCCTTCAATTCGGATTCTCGAATTGTCGCCGAATTTGATGAATCCGGTCGTTGACTCAACTAATTCACAAAAGAATTTCCGACATCCCGACATATGGTTTGTTGCTCTCGTGTCCAAATACCATAGGGCAGGAGCGGAAGATGCTCCCTCGGTACCGCGAAGAAGTAAGTCACTTGCCTCTTCTAATATTGCCATAAGGAGTGAGGACAACGCAGTCACCCATGTTGGAAGAACTCGCCGATGCCGCTGCTGCAAGAGTAGTTTCCGCCACATAGGCACGTTCATCACGCGGTTTCTTCGCACTCCTGCATTCGTATGCAAAATGACCATATTTTTGGCAATTATAACATTGAATTACCGATTTGTCAAACGGTTTTTTGTCCTTCTCTTCCTCGGTCGATTGATTTTGACCTCGTCCTCGGCCTCGGCCTCTTCCTCTGCCTCGGCCGTGTTGTTTTCCTCTGCCACTTGATGAGGATTCCTCCTCATTGGATAATTTGGTCTTACTCATCGCTTAAACCAATAGAACCTGCTCCTCTTCACGAGATTCCCGTTTCTTGAGCCGCAACTCATGAACGGTGAGCAATCTGATTACCTCGTCGAGACTTACCTTGTCAAGCTCACCGTATTATTCCAACGATAGGGTGAGCGTATCAAATTTTGCGGGCGTTATTCTCAAGAATCTCCGCACGACCTCCTTCTCTTCCATCGTCTCTCCGAGATTCCTCATGTCAAAGACGATATGGGTGAACTTCATCACGAAATCCATGACGGAATCTGTCTTACCCATGGTGAGAATCTCATGATCGTGTCGAAGCCCTTGGATGCGGGATTGAATCACTCTATCCACGCTGAGATTCCGTTGACCGAGAATCTCCCAATTCTCTTTCGCGGTCTTCTTCGCGTCGAGAATACCAAGCAAATCTTCAAGGACGCCGCTCATGATCGCGGAAAGAGCCTGTCGGTCCTTCTTCTTTGTCGGATTCTCACCGACGATTGTCTGCCACAAAGCATGAGAGTCAAGGTATACCTCCATGGTCATCGACCATACTTGATAATTTGTCTTCGATAATTTGAGGGAGGGCATCTGATGTAGGATATTTTAGAAGAGGTATCTAAATCCTACGATATGAGGAGGATCTATGAATGATATCACTAGGAAATGACTTTATAAATCAGTGAGAATAAGTTAGAGAATAATTCAGAAATATGAAGAGATATTATAAAATAGATAGGATAGAATATGATAAGGATACTAAGAATAATGAGTGGCTTAGTAATGATAAGGAGAGCAATTTTATTATTAATGATATAATGATATATAAGTAGATATTAGTGAGCAAGAGGGAGAGGAAATCTCAGATAGTAGTGAGGTTGTGGGATGTAATGAAGGAGAATAGTGGAGATTAGAGAAGATAAATAGGTATATGAGTGGAGATATTTTGAGATTATCTAATATAGTAATTATAGAGTTTGAGAATAGATAGAAGAAATCAGAACGAAATGGAATAGGAGGGTGAATAATGTTGGACGTATGATATTAAATCTGAACTATTATTCACGGTTTTAAGAGATAGAGGATGATACCTTGTGGACGAGAAGTGGATGCCTTGAGAACACTCCACAACCAATTGATATCCTCTGAAGTGCTTCTGATTTTGAGATGAATGAAAGTGGACAGAAAGGAAGGAGAATAGAAAGAGAGATAGAATCAGAAGATGAAGGAGATGCAGGAGGAGTGGTGGAGGCACAAGAGAAGAACACGATGAACACATAGGGGTAAGTAACCGGTAACTCAAATTTCATTCAAAATACATTGTCTTTTCATCCCATACAGATTCCAATTTATAGGAATGAAAGACGGAAAATTTCCGTTGAGGAGTCGCTTTGTGGCAGTTCTTCCTCGCGCCGGTTATCGATTTGACCGTGCGTGGTGTCCTGTAGCATTTCCGCGGGAAGTAGATGGATAGGCGCGTGGACGTAATTTCCGCTTTATAGAAACTAAGAGAAGGGCGGTCAGGATAAAGCATTGTGGCGTGACGTTACTTCTCGCGTGGTTTGTCGGGTTGACCCGGCCTCGTCATTGTTTCCCGCTTCTTATCGTCGTCTTCGTTGAGGTAAGTTCACGTGATGGAAATACGTAAATAGTTTAATGAATGTGAAATTATTCCTTGACTCTTGAGGGCTGTAGTGGTAGTGGCCGTTGAGATCTTGGTGACGACGTATCTTTTCCTCGCAGTAGGGAGAATCACGGAAGCGCATTCACGGGGCTCTTCAAGTGTTTTGACGGTTGTTTTTGTCGCGTAATCGTTCACTGGTAGGCTTTCTTCACTGGGAGCGTTGACGATTTGGGAGCGAGAATATTTGTTGACTTCCATTGGTCTTCTATTTAGCGCAACGAGGGATACGTCGCGATGGCGTCGGGGAACCTCTCGGATTTTGTCGTTTTGTCTTTTTCTTTACGGTCGGCGTAACTCTCCAAGAATCCGATGACGTTTCAGCGTAAAAGTCTCGCGTGTCTATGCGCGATGTTGGGACGCTTTTTGGCCTATCTTCGGGAGAGTATCTTCGGGTATCTTCAGTTCTCCCGAGATGGTCTTGAAGGCTTGCGGGGTCGTCAACGTTTGGAATATCCATATGCAGTTGTTCGAGGAGTTCTTGTTCATATCCGATGAGGCGTTCCTGTCGAGTTGTCAATCATCGTCATTTTGGATGGGAGCTATCTACGAGTGACTTCCGCCCAGTGTCCATCGGCGCTTAGCTAATCTTCACGATGCGGTAAAAGGACGCTAACTCCCTGTTCAATGTATTCAGACTTCCCTTCCCAAGTATTCAAACCATGAGTCTCTCTTTTGATGTAGGGCTATCGTCCAAAGGGTAATGATAGATGTTCTTCAAGCATCGTGGTGATTTTGCTTCGTCTAAGAGGAAGTTGTTGTCTTCTTTTTCTTGAAATGGTCCACTGTCTTCATTGTTAGGAGGTTTTCTTTAAAACTCTCCACCTTCGGTCCAATGTTTTCACCTTGTCTTCCTTCAAGCTTTTCTTATGTGTTTTGTAAGTAGTTTCTTTGATCTCACAATGGCAAGAAGATCACACTTCCTTTCCTCTTCAATTATGCTAGACCAGAAAGAGAATTCAATGTAGAGCTGTAAGAAATAGTAATAGTTTAGATCTCTCCTAACTTCTAATTAAGGGTGGTTTCAAGGAAATAAAGCGATATAATTCAAAGAGGTTTCCTACTGATTTTCTTTTGAGATCATTAATTAAAATAATATAAGGTACCTATGATATGGTGGAGAAGGTTTGGAAAATAAGGAACCTATATCAAAGGGAAAAGGGTGGTTGACTTGATCCATTCAAGGAATTCTAAGTATCTAATGATAAGGCTAATTTCTTTTGACCAAGTCAATCATTAGATCAGTGTTAAAGTAGGGAAGGGAGGGAAGATAATTCCCTTAAGATCTACACTCTCTTTAATTATTTAGAGAGGTCTTCTTCATCCATTTAAGGAATGGATAATTTCACAAAGTGGTAGAAAAGGAGGAGGAGGAGGAGGAGGAGGGTAGGTTCACTTAGAACCCTTGTGTTCATGTTTTAAAATAATTCTCCATCAGCATCGAAGCTCCCATTTCTCCCTCAGCAGATTTCTTTGCCATTTCTTGTTTCTCAAAAGATCGAATTGCTGTGATACCACTTTTTGGCAATAAAATTGCCAACCGATCAAATCCGTGTTGAGGAGAGAAGAATGGTTGAGAGGATCTCAATGAGAATGAGAAAGATAATCAAAGTACAATCAATATATTTCACTGAGATATCTCGTCCCACACACACAAATTCATCACTCGGCTGATGATTTATAAAATCATCCGGCCAATAGAAAGGGGTGAGAGAAGGAGTGGTCTCCAACGACTTCATTAGGCGCGCCTGTCGCTGTTGACGTGTCTTCACGATCGCTGTCATAACTCTCTCCACATACAGTTGAGATGGATCTCAGTCGACGACCCGTAACTACCAAAACAGAGCAGCGTGGAGCTCTACTACGGCTTTCTCATGCGATTTGTCCGAGGGTCCACGGTGTACCTCGGCAAGACTTCTGATTCTGTGGACATCGACATCACCTACTATCGCTCTCGACAACCCGACACTCTGCGGCTCGACGAAGACGTGCTGGAAGAGATAGAACAGATGGTGCTTTTCAAATACAAGGGGATGCCTCACTAGGGAAAGAATCGAAACGTTGCGTTCCTCAACATGAGAGGAAAGCTCGGGGTGAAAGGAGACAAGTTCGTCTCCACGATGGCTAAGTATGACAAGGAAGGGTTATTCTCTTCCGACTAGATTGATGTCGTTCTCGGACTGAGAGGGAAGAGCCCGGTGAACGTAGAGAAAGGTTGTGCCTTGGAGGGGCTCTATATTTGCTCCCTTGACTCGCACTGTGTGTCGGAGAGGGGCTACTACTGTAAACCTGGGCTCATCTTCGCACAAGCACAAGTCTGCCGAAAGGCAGGCAAGTAGGCGACTAACATTAGACCATGAAAATAAACCATTGAAGTAAACCATCAGAGAATTGCCAACCACGATAGCTTTTTAATTAGTGTGGTATGGATTGAATGAGAGCAAAACAGTTTTTTGGTGTCGAGCGTGAGGGGAATACTATAAGTCTGATGACTGTAACACAAAAGCATGTGCTGGCCGAAGTTCATCAAATAGAGAAGACATAGGAGTATATTCCAAACAGGGATGGAGAGGCATTTAATAGAATAGGAAAGAGAACGTTCGGAAAGTTGAGCTTTGGAAGTTTTGGAAGTTGAGGAACTCCTTAGGGACAAGAAGGGACTCACAAAGACATTGGTGATAAAATCCTTGAGCGCTTAGTTGTATAGCTGGTAATCGGAAATTGGTTCCCGGTGGTACTCAGATTTGGTTACTACTCTCCTACAAGCTTGGCTGGGTAGGCCATCTAAGAATACTCATATCTTATTGGATGAAGAGCAATTCGGTAAAAAAATATAGAGGACATATGTATAGTTTTTAATTCTTTTTAGTTAATTTATTTTCTTACTTCTACAAAATATTAAACAAAACAGGCTAACTTAATTAAAGTTAATAGTAATGCGGATTAGATGTATATAAATAGGTGAACTGGAGGTCTCACTCTATTGGGTTAGCCATGAATAAGATCTCACTCTAGTGTTCCCCCTATGAACGCGTCATCCTTGAGTTGTTAGAAAAGGATAAATTAAGTTAAAATCTGTCATGAGAAGAAGAGGAATATCTCAATCAAGGTCTTCCTTCCTTCAATCATTTTCTTGTAATATACATCTCTCTCTCTCTCTCTCTCTCTCTCTCTCTCTCTCTCTCTCTCTCTCTCTCTCTCTCTCTCTGTTCTTGGAACAAGGATCTTGAATATAGTTAGATTTGAATGAAGATCATCTTCAAGAAGATTCATTTTGAGAATCAATAGTCTTGATCTTCTAGAATGTCACAGTCATTGATCATTATTTAACTAAAGTGATAGTATTGGAGTTTATAGGCTTGAGTGAGATCATTCTATGTTGCATTTAAGATTTGCTTTAAATTTTTTTAAATAGCTATCATAAAATAAATTTACAGATTATCTATATATTATCCTTAA
>CM044106.1:2250223-2359524 GCA_024174645.1 Lemna minuta
AGTAGGGAAGGGAGGGAAGATACTCCCTTAAGATCTACAATTCCTTTAATTATTTAGAGAGTCTTCTTCATCCATTTAAGGAATGGATAATTTCACAAAGTGGTGCAGAAAGGAGGAGGAGGAGGAGGAGGAGGGTAGGTTCACTTAGAACCCTTGTGTTCATGTTTTAAAATAATTCTCCATCAGCCTTCGAAGCTCCCATCTCTCCCCTACGGCAGATTTCTTTTTGCCATTTCTTGTTTTTCAAAAGATCGAATTGCTGTGATACCACTTTTTGGCAATAAAATTGCCAAATCCGATCAAATCCGTGTTGAGGGAGAAGAATGCGTTGAGAGGATCTCAATGAGAATGAGAAAGATAATCGAAAGTACAATCAATATATTTCACTGAGGATATCTCGTCCCACACACACAAATTATCACTCAGCTGATGATTTATAAAATCATCCGGCCAATAGAAAGGGGTGAGAGAAGGAGTGGTCTCAACGACTTCATTAGGCGCTGTCGCTGTTGACGTGTCTTCACGATCGGCTGTCAACATATCTCTCCACATACGCTTTAGAGATGGATCTCGGTCGACTCGACCCGTCCAACTACCAAAACAGAGCAGCGTGGAGCTCTACTACGGCTTTCTCATGCGATTTGTCCGAGGGTCCACGGTGTACCTCGGCAAGACTTCTGATTCTGTGGACATCGACATCACCTACTATCGCTCTCGACAACCCGACACTCTGCGGCTCGACGAAGACGTGCTGGAAGAGATAGAACAGATGGTGCTTTTCAAATACAAGGGGATGCCTCACTAGGGAAAGAATCGAAACGTTGCGTTCCTCAACATGAGAGGAAAGCTCGGGGTGAAAGGAGACAAGTTCGTCTCCACGATGGCTAAGTATGACAAGGAAGGGTTATTCTCTTCCGACTAGATTGATGTCGTTCTCGGACTGAGAGGGAAGAGCCCGGTGAACGTAGAGAAAGGTTGTGCCTTGGAGGGGCTCTATATTTGCTCCCTTGACTCGCACTGTGTGTCGGAGAGGGGCTACTACTGTAAACCTGGGCTCATCTTCGCACAAGCACAAGTCTGCCGAAAGGCAGGCAAGTAGGCGACTAACATTAGACCATGAAAATAAACCATTGAAGTAAACCATCAGAGAATTGCCAACCACGATAGCTTTAATTAGTGTGGTATGGATTGAATGAGAGCAAAACAGTGGTGTCGAGCGTGAGGGAATACTATAAGTCTGCATGACTCGTAATACAAAAGCATGTGCGGCCGAAGTTCATCAAATAGAGAAGACATAGGAGTATATTCCAAACAGGGATGGAGAGGCATTTAATAGAATAGGAAAGAGAACGTTCGGAAAGTTGAGCTTTGGAAGTTTTTGGAAGTTGAGGAACTCCTTAGGGACAAGAAGGGACTCACAAAGACATTGGTGATAAAATCCTTGAGCGCTTAGTTGTATAGCTGCAATCGGAAATTGGTTCCCTGGTGGTACTCAGATTTGGTTACTACTCTCCTACAAGCTCTGGCTGAGTAGGCCATCTAAGAATACTCATATCTTATTGGATGAAGAGCAATTCGGTATAGTAGAGGACATATATAGTTTTAATTCTTTTTAGTTAATTTATTTTCTTACTTCTACAAAATATTAAACAAAACAGGCTAACTTAATTAAAGTTAATAGTAATGCGGATTAGATGTATATAAATAGGTGAACTGGAGGTCTCACTCTATTGGGTTAGCCATGAATAAGATCTCACTCTAGTGTTCCCCCTATGAACGCGTCATCCTTGAGTTGTTAGAAAAGGATAAATTAAGTTAAAATCTGTCATGAGAAGAAGAGGAATATCTCAATCAAGGTCTTCCTTCCTTCAATCATTTTCTTGTAATATACATATCTCTCTCTCTCTCTCTCTCTCTCTCTCTCTCTCTCTCTCTCTCTCTCTCTCTCTCTCTCTCTCTGTTCTTGGAACAAGGATCTTGAATATAGTTAGATTTGAATGAAGATCATCTTCAAGAAGATTCATTTTGAGAATCAATAGTCTTGATCTTCTAGAATGTCACAGTCATTGATCATTATTTAACTAAAGTGATAGTATTGGAGTTTATAGGCTTGAGTGAGATCATTCTATGTTGCATTTAAGATTTGCTTTAAATTTTTTTAAATAGCTATCATAAAATAAATTTACAGATTATCTATATATTATCCTTAATTGATTCACATAAAAAGGTAATTATTGATGAAGGACAACATAGAAGAAGGCAGATCCAACACGGAGAATCCCTAGAGCACACTTTTGAAATATGTCTATCGATTATATTACATGGGTGGCCTACTTATAAGTCATAGAGGAAAGAGAAAAAAAACTTTAAAATTTACAATAATGAAAGAAAATTAGAAAAAAAAACTAAACCCTAATAAGAGACAAAGCTTGACTCGGAAGGGACGAGGTTGGGTGCCTAGCCCATAAATCACATGAAAAACTTGACTCCCAGAAGTAAGAAGAAAAATACAACACTGATGAAAATGTTGATGATTTGTTTGGCCATTCCTCATCAATCCTCTTCACTTGGAAACCTTCACTATGGAAAATAAGTAGGAGATCATGATGCTTATGACAATGGTGATGATTCATTTAGTCATTCCCCCATCAATCTGCCCAACTTGGAGAACTCTACTTCAAGAAGTATGTAGAAGACCATGAGGCCAAGGTTGTGCATGAAGTGATTGCGAATTAGTGACTAGAATGAAAAGACAAGAAACAGTTAGCCAAGGCATGATGATTTCAAGGGTTCAAGAAGCCATATCATCATTGGAGGACACTCGACAAGTTTAAAGCATTCTCTTGCATGCTCATGCCTCCTAAAATTGGTCTGCAGACATACTAATTAAAAGATGAAGCCGTGGCGCACAAAAAGGTAGAAGAGAAGGGGTTGAGTTTGGCTGGGGTGTGATTATTTCTAGGGCATTAGAAGCTCAATCATCGCTGGAGGGCTACAAAGGTGTTGCGTTGTGTCCAGGATTGTGATTGCAGCTTCCAATGGCAGGTGTCTACCTTTGTCAATTCCTCCCCCACCCGCTGGTCTGATGAACTTGATATTGTCAAGTGGGGGAGAGAAAATTCCAATTCCTTCATTAAACCCAAGCATGGATTTGCCATGTCAAGCTTTGTGATCCACTAATTATTAAATAATGATCAACCCTTCATCATAAGTTGTTACATAGATGTCGGCAAGATGCATGTGTTGACCACACCAATTCCTCCAAGTACACTAAAATTGATTCTTGAGTGGGGGAGAGGAGAATCTAGTGGCATCAAAAGATCCAAGTGCAGATTTTCCATGTTGTCTTGCATGATCCATGAATCATTCAATGATTGATGGACCCATTCTCATATCTTGTTGCACATATGAAAATAAGAGTCATGCATTGATGTCATAGGCCTAGCATCAGCCATGACATGAGTGGCATGCGCTTCTTGTCAACTTAGTGCATTGACCCCACAAAAGTATGATTCTTTTCAAAAAGACTGTCAAATGAGAGGAAGTCACAAAGAGAAAGAGAATAGAGAACTTTTCATATTAGACTATTTTGAAATATTTTGATTGTAAAAATTTGGCATAAAAAATATTACAAATTTCATAGTTTTTTGAAAATATTTAATGTTTTTGTACATGTTTTTGCAAAATACAGGAGGCCCTATTGCTTGAGGTACTAATACCCATGTTTGTTGCTTGACTAGAGCCTCATACTCTAAGTCCATTGTTACCTTCCTATGAGGTAGCTTTACTGCTTCTAAGTGTGACTTGGTATTGACTCTATAGTAAGAAAGGGAGAAGGCACAATAGGTAGGGAGTAAATTATTATAATTATCAAAGTGAGAAATAGGGTGAAGAGAGCAAGAGCACTTACCTTTGCAAAGAGTGATAGGTAAGTGAAGATAGTCTAATGGCAATGCAATTGGTGTCGGATCTGAGCACGAGGTCGAGTAGTCCATAGGCAAAAGCATATAGATTGGAGTAGAGATTGGAACTAGTGACGTCATGGGTGACATGAGTAGTGGAGAAGCATGAGATTCATATTGTGGGGTAGGAGATGATGATGATGCAGACAGTGATAAGAAAAGAGTAGGAACCATCAGATTAGATAGATAGATGTGTTCGCTGGAGAGGACGAAGAGGATGAAGTAGGTATAGGGGATAGAGATTGTGCCAAAGTGGAAGTAGATGAGGAGGTGGAGGAGAAATAATGAGTAGACTCAAAGAATGTGACATTATCAGAGACAACATACTTGTGTTGATTGGGAAAATAACACTTTTTGGGGGCGTGAGTAGCTAATGAACACCTCTTTGATAGAATGGGCTGCCAACTTAAATGTATTAGTAGTGCGATCATGAACAAAGGTCGCACAACCAAATAGCCGAGGAGGCAAGACAAAGAGGTCACAATCGGGGTGGAGATCACAAAGGGGTACCTCACTTCCAAGAGGTGATGATAAGTATAGGTAAGAAGGGCATTAGACCATAGAAAATGGAAGACTCCCATCTCCACCAAGAGAGTGTGAGTCATGTTGAGTAGGTGAGGAGTTTTTGGATCTAATATTACGATGACCCACAATGCAACAAAGGTGATGGTGGGATTCGACGAGGTAGAGCCTAGGGCACACTTTTGAGAAGAATAAAGCTCTCAACTCAAAACATACCTTTAGATTCTATTACATAAGTAGCCTATTTAAAGGGCTTGTGGGAAAGATAAATAAAATCTTAAAATTTTAAAATAAAATGAAAGGATTAGAAAAAAAAAGACATGTAGACCTTAAAAATAATAAAAAATTGACTTTGATGGTGGGCCAACGCGTTTAACGCATAAAGAATCCAAGTGTGATTCTAGGATGAATCAAGCGATTGAGGAATCATTGGAGAGAAAAGAACTTCTAAAAGTATGACACAATCCAAAGTCCAAGATTCATCCACTCAACTGCACGAGCAATCGAGGAACTCATCACTAATAGAGAGATAGCTCCTCATGCCCACAACTGGATTTTAACGGTTGTCAAACTTAGGTAAAAATAATTTTAAAAAAAATCTATTTCATAGATCATGTCATAGACAAAGACAATAGAATATCAAGAATCTCAATGATCACATTAGAAAAGCTTATCCATCTATCGATGGTTTTGACTAATTGCTTCTACATCCAATGGATCGAAATTAAAATAATTCTTCATGGTTGGTTTTTGAACTAAATGATTTCAAGAATAAGTGAATCATTATGACTAGAATTAACTTTTAAATCTCTAAAAAAATTAGCCCATCCATATAAGTCTAAATTAGAAGATGAATCTAAATTTTAGGGTTTAGTCTCATCTGCTTACTCTATCAACAAGGGACAACAGTTGGTCCTTGATTAGGTCAACCAAATCATAATAAGTGGGAGATAGTTTACTCATTATATTTTTGCTTATGGAGGATACATCCTTTCGGGTTGAGTTGATATTTTCTTGCTTGGGCCTAATCTTATTTTTGAAACCTTTATAGAACAATCATTAATAGAGCTTCAAATTAACCATAGAGCAAGAAATAATAGTACCCACTCAAGAAGATTATCAATTGAATGTACTAAGTAACAAATTATAGAATTTAGATCAATAGATTAGTTATGAATTTCCAAGCTAAAGTAAGATACCATCAAAGGATTATGTAATAATCAAGAGCTAAAAGAAAAATATATGTTATGTAGTGACAATTGTAGAAAAAAAACAATACACAAAGGAGACATTTTGAAGTTTAATAGTAAAGGCTAAACATATTTCAAAATCATACACAAGAATTTCCCAAAATACATGGATCATAAAAATGAGGTTATTATGCTGCTTGATATATATAGTTATTATATTCCCTTTATTGATAATGATGAGAAAAGAATTACCTTTATCAAACAAGGATGAGGAGGATAGCAACCTTCAGAAGAACAATATTTCCTCAAAGGATTACTTCATCAACACTTCATGATGCAAGATGTAGGGTGACTTGGCTAATTTCTTGGGATAGAGTTTGCCTATCAGCATGGTGAACTAGTCCGTTATTAGATGGAATATTCTCTTGACCCTCTTAAGGAACTATGATTTGGAGGTAAACTAGAATCTTTATTGGTGGAGGCTTGACTTAAGTCCATGGATGATGATTCACCAATGTTGTATGATGCAAAACAATATTAACCATTATTGGGAAAGTGATTTTACATACATTAACTTGTCATGTCATTATTTATGCCACTAGGGTCAATCAATTATGCAAGCACCTCACTAATTGTATTGGGAGGGTGCCCTAAGAATTCTCTCATAAATTAATTTAGCTCCAAAAATAGGGCTCATCTATTAAGGGTCATGATTATCTTCATCTTGAAGCTTATTCAAAATCTAGATATGATGGAAAAAAATGGTATTCGTAGTTGACAACTAGCTATTGCACATAAGTTGGAGACAATTAGTTACTTGACAATCTCAAAAGCAAAAACTAGTATATTATTCAACTATAAAAATTGAATACCTTGAGATGCTAAGACAACCTATTAGGTGTCTAGCTCCTCTTTGCTATATACACTTGGATATTTCTCCTAAGTTACTTATGATTGTGTATCTTCATAACAAGGCTATGATCTTCATTGATGAGAATCCTAACTTTTGTGAATGGACTAAACACAATCAGATGAAGGTGATTCAAGGTTTATCTTTATGTCACACTTGGTGCTTGACGAAGCGAGTCCGCGAGGTCATTGAATACACACATACACGTGTCAAAAAAATTAATAAATTCATCAATTTTAAGAATTAATCATCAATTAAATAGTATACAGGTGAATAAGTATCGAATCCACATAGAATTAAGATATTTTTATATTATTCTTTGAAATTCGATCAGATCAGATGATAAAATGAGGTGACAAATTAGGGCATTCAATATTTTTAGAAAGATAACTCAAAAGCGAGTCCACGGAATCAAAAATCATTGAATTTGGATCAAGCTTCGCGGAGAAATCGAGGAGAGAATTAGATAGAAATTTCTGAATGAAAAGAAAGAAAAAGACTGAAATTAATATTAAAATTCACTCAATCTGCGATCGAAATGGAAATATAATGTTATAAGAAGAAATATTAGGACAAAAACATGATTTCTAACCCAAGATAGCGCTCGAATTGATCCAATTTGTCGTTGGATTAGAGGCTTTTCATTCCGCAAATTCCACAACGATCGTTGGCGTTCAATAGTCAATTTATCCCTATTCTCTCAACGAAATCTCATTTCAAACACTCCTCAGACGCAGAAATGAGTCGAGAAATGAAAGGAGAAAAGAGATTCAAGGATTGTGGTGCCTAGACAGTTCGATTACACGAAGAACCGAAGAATGATTTACATCGTCTAAGAACATCTCTTTTTATAGGAGAGATTTGGGCGTAACCATTCGATTCAGCATTTAATCTTCAGTCAACGGCTCTGATGAAACACATAGATGCAAATCATTATGCCTAAATCACGTTCGTTCGATCGAAGATGAATCGCTCAGATTTTGTGAAGTCGAGCGTGAAGAAGAAACGCATGAAACGCTCGTCGTTTGATTTTGATCTAATGCTTTCGATGCGTTTTGACAATTTTAATCTCAGCCGTTATAACTCCTTAGATGAATGGCTGAGATTAAATCATTTTAAAATGATTTTTTGAGGAACCAGAGTGGGCCACGTACCCCCTCACTAAAGTCACGATCGATGATCGCGATTAAATCGCGCGATCAGACACTCCACATTACGCCACGTCACCTGCCCAAATAAAAACATAGACATAGTCCCACATGACAAAAAAATCAAAGGATTCGATGCATATATAAGGTACGTGTGATTAGTGGGTTAGCTTATTGATAACATGCATTTATAACTTAAATTCTTATCCTAATTAACTCATAGTCATGCTTATTTTATGTGAATATGATGCATGTTATCATACTTTTTAGGAATTTTCTCCATTGGTATGTCATTTCACTAAAGTCGACATTTATGCATAAATTAGGGATAATTTTATGCTTAATCGATGATTAATATTTTTTTAAGTTTAAATTAATAGAAGTTAATCTCTTTTATTGAATGATTTTGACTTTAGTGCATGTTTTGAAGGATAATTTCAAGATGAATTTATGATTTAGAATAGTTATTAAGAAATGAGTTAAGAAAATTCTAAATCATCTTGATTTATTCTTTCAAAATATATCTTAAATGGCATGATGTTAAAAAGGAAGAAATTTTGTGATCCAATGGAGAAAATTTGGATTAAAAAGGAGTTGTATATTTTAAGTTATGAATTTTTGAAGTTTATGTCCTTTTTCGGATTTTTTATTTGATTTTTATTAATATTTTCTTTACTAAAATCGCGAAAAAGGGATTATCTTACCTGCAGGTGATGACGTGGCGAGCGGGCCCAAGTGGCGAGCTGACATGGCGCGCGGGACCACCGCGCGGATGCGACGCGGAGCTGAGGCCACGTGGCAGGGCCGCGGGTGGCCCACGCGGGGCGCAAGAGGCGCACAGGGCGCGGACACGTGGCAGGAGGCCACGCGCGTCCACGTGGACGCCCGTGAGGGGCGCCACGTGGCAATAGGGGGTCGGCATATGGAGGGCCCATGGGTTGGTGGGCCCTGGTAAGATATTGGGGGCGGTAACACAAAAGCGTTACACCGCCCCTCAATTTAACCTTGATTTTCTTCATCTTTTCTTCCGTGTGGGACTATTTCCCACACGTTTCTTACCTGTGCAGGACGCGTGGCGGCTCAACGGACGTCGGATCCAAGCGCCATCGTGTGAAACGCGTTGATGTGGTGGACACAGAGTCCACCCGATCTCCATCACGAGCACGTGCTCAATTGGAGGATTAAGTAAACACGATGAACGGCTCATTCGGACACGTCACATCACGAGAAGCTCCCGATCTTCATCAAAATAAAGACCGCGCGATCTCCATCAAATGGCTATAATGAAGCCGCTCTTCATCTCATTTGGCGATGCACGGAACTTCCTGCAGTGCTGGATCTCCATCAGACGGCCACCGCAAACGGATCACAATAGAACGGCTAACAGGCTTCGCGGATCATGGCTCGATCATGCCGCGATCGTGGTGCGGTTGAACCGCGATCATGGCTCCTTCATCGCGGAATCAATGCCATGATACACGGCGCATGATTCTAACTGAATATGGCACGAGAAAATTCCACGATCGAGGCCCGATCGCCGCTTAATCATGACCACGATCAACTGCGATCGTGGCCTCTTTTTAAGAAAAATTGAAGCGGAATTCATCGTGGGATTGAAGCCACGACGCCGCCCAAGAGAATCGCTCCCACAACCCCTGCAATCCGCTCCCACGACCGCATCAATCGGCAACGATTTTTGGGCCAAAATTATCTTTAAAACCCAATGTTCTTCTTCTTGTTCTTCAACTTTTGATCAATTCGTGAAGTAAATTAAACAAATTTCGAGGAAGATCTCTAGTTCATCGTGATCCCCCCGCGTTTAGACTCGATTGCGAATCAATTGGAGCGGGATTGATCACGAATTTCTCCTTGATTTCATCAAAATTTCCCCTTGAATTCCGAACATCCACGAGGAAGAATCCGAGCAAATTCACTTCTATCCACAAGAATTGAAGCCCCATTCTTGCAGCAGTCAAGTTAGTAGTGAGATTTAATCGATTATTAGGAGGTAATTTGAGTTTTTATTAGATTTAGAAGTTTAATTTTGCAAATTAGTTTTTAGTGTTCTTCATTTTCCCCAATTTTTAGTCCGAAAAATTACTGAGCTTGAAAATAGTATATGTCTCTTATATAATTCCAAATCACTTGATTTTAGTTTCATTGGATTTCTCTTTTCATCAGCTTTCCGTGGATAGAAAATTCATTGAATTTAGAGTTCATTTGACCCTCCAATTTGACACTTGACTGAGGACTGTTTCATCTTTTTCAGAAGTCAAATGTTGACTTTCGGGGTCAATTACTTTTAATTAACAGGCTTCGAGAATTTTGGTCTTGTTAGATTCCTCTAGTTCTTAGATTTCCATTGACATATAAATTCCAAGATTTGGATTTCATTTGACCGGTCAATTTGAACATTTCCTCTGAGGTGTTCATTTCAGAGATTTTCTGATATTTGATTTTCAATAATTCATAGTAAATCCACTTCTAATCCAAAAATCAAGAATTATATACCAATAAATTTCATTTTCTCTCTAGTTTCCAAATATATAATTTTTGTAATCTTCTGACACTGTTTGATTCTCTGATTTTACAGAACACCTATTATTGGTCAAAGTCAATGCTTTGACTTTGACTTTTGACTTTTCTCTGTCAAACCCGAGAATTAAATTCTTAAAAATTCTTATTTAGCTTATTTACACCATTTACACTCATTAATTCTTATTTTTACTTATTTAAAACCCCTTTTAAACCTAAGTTTGACCAAGTCAACTCTGCAATTAAAGTCAACCCTGCTCTCTGTGGATTGACCCGATACTTACACATTACTTGATTTTATATCTTATCTTTGTGAGTTTGGTTTTATAAATTTTTTTTGACCGGCGTTTTTGTGATTTAACGACGCATAAAAATGCTTCGTCACTTATATCTTGAAAAGGATGCCTAATCTCACTAAACACGCGCGCACACGTGCCCACAAACATGCACGCATACCCAAACGCGCAGACACACACGCACACACGTGAGCACACACATACGCGTTGCCACGTGGCATGTTCATACGCCGCCATGTGGCGATGCCCTTTGCACCCGCACCACGTCAGCACACGATATAAATATGATTTTTTATTCTTTTTAATTAAAAATAAATCAAAATAAATTCATAAAAAATCAGAAAAATTCTAGAAAAATCCCTAAAAATTAGAAACTTCATAAATTTTAAAGTACAACTCCAAATTAATCCAAATTTGTTTCATTAGATCACAAATTACAAATCATCTATCATTCTAAAAATTCAAATTTAATAAATAACAAGATAATTAATTTTTATTTTAAAAATACACTCATTTATTTTTCTAAGTTTTAAATCTAATTATAGTCTCAGAAAATGGGGATAATCTAATCTAAAAATATTTATCTTAATTTATCATAATTATCCCTAAATTAGTGCATTTTGATATTATAACTTAATTTTCATAGAATGATAGATAAACACTAAAAAAATATGATAACATGCATTAGAATGGAATGTTTTATGCCTTACATTACATTAATAATCATATTTTTTATGTATAATTTGTATGCTATGAATGACCTCTAATAACTTGAATGTCTCTTCTCAAGATGGGCGTATGTGATTTGTATGCTCGAACATGAGGACTTAATGAAGTAGGCCCATCAAGGCTCATGATTGGCTCTCTCTAAGTATATCTACTATCTCTCTACCATATCTCATGTTCTCTTGACCTATTTGACCCTTCAAGAATACCTTTGATCACCTTTAACTTTTCAAGAATCACTTTGATTATCATTGACTTCCAAGAGAAATGGAGTGACTAGTCATCCAAAAAGGTGGAAAGGGTTGACCCCCCTAAGAAGGTAGTTTACTAACCTTCTACAAAGGTGAAAAATTTTTACCAGAATCCTAAAGATATGACAAGGTTTGACCAACTTCCTAGAAAGGTGGAAAGGCTTGACCATCCTCCTAAAAAAGTGGAATGGCTTGTTCATCCTCCTAAAAAGGTGGAATGGCTTGACCTACCTCCTAAAAAAAATGGAAAGGCTTGGCCATCCTCCAAAAAGGTGAAAATATTTTATTGGCTGCCTAAAAAGTTAGAAATATTTGACTAAGCTATTGAAACGGTGGAAAAGGTTGATCAATCTCTTAAAAAGGTGGAGTACCCATTTTCTTCTTCTCCTTCTAGATAGTTTTCATCCATGCTCCCATCAAACTTTACCTGAATCCTTGCATCAACATAACTCATAAAAATATGAGAATTCAACCATTTGACTTTTAAGAAGTCAAATAGAGTTAGTCTTATAATATAATCAAAATTTAAGAAATGATGCATGATCGAACTTATCATATTTTCATGACATTTTTCCATATAGAAATAGATATTCTCATTGTTACATTCTTTATCAGCATTTTAATATGACAAATGATGCATGAATGTGACTTATATTTTAGAGTTATCACTAGGATTTTTTCATGTTGTCACTTACAAGGTAAGGATACAAGGAAGAGAGTGAGAGGATATACCAAAAGTTCTAGGAGCTCTGAGATCATAGTCTTGATGGCCGAATAATGTGGTGGTGTCTAATAGCACTTCATCAACATTGAGAAACTTTTGAAGCATCTAATCAGTCTTCATCAAAGGTGGGAGCTTTGTGATAGTCACATGTGGCATCATTCATGGAGGATATAAGAGAAGCCAACATTCAACATCAGCCCTCCACTCCTTGGTTCTTTTGTGTACACGTTGCAACTCAATTGTCTAAAAAATAAAAAGTGGCACTTGATGAGATTGAGCAAGTGGCTCACACTAGATCATCAGGAAAAAAAATAGTAGTGGTGAAAAATTAGAGTCTAAAAGAATTTGCATACAATTTTCCATCATGAAACTAAGTGCAGCACCCATTAAAATGCCATGGTTTTGCCACATGTAAAGTCAACATGGTGTTGAGTGACATCTCATGCACTTTACACGTACATACAGTTCGTGTGTACCAAAGCTAGTTGGCCAAATGGCATGCTACCATTTGGCAACATGGCCACATCTGGAAATCTTTATTTTTTTTCTATTTGAGGCCTTAAAAACTAAGAAAAATAAACAAAAATTCTACAAAATGTCTAGAAAATTCTCTAAATGTGAATTGATTGTAACTCTAATTCTAATGTGCATTTTCCTGTTTAAAAAAAAACTTTAATCTTCTTTCTTAACAAGCCTCTTGAAAAGAAAAAACATGAATAAATTAAAAATACCATGCATGTTAACACACTTGGTTAAACAGAGTTATTCTTCTTTTGATCTCTCTATATTTTTGCTTTACTAATATCTATAAACAAAAAACTCAGGAAAATACAGTTAATCCATGGATGTTTGAATTAATGAAAGGTCAAATTGTATCAATGAAATAAATGAACCCTAAATTAATTTAAAATGAGCAAATTATAGAAATAACATGATAAACAAAAAAATCATAAAAATGTAATAATGCACTTCATATTAGCTTAAATTATGCATTGAAAACAGTGAATAATGATCATAGTCAACGTAATAATGGTAAGTTATTGGGTAACCAACTCTGCTCCTTGGAGTGCAAGAGGCAAGTTTCGATAAGAAAAAAAGTATGATCATGTACAAAATAATTGCATCTAATGACACGAGGGATAGCAGCTCTAAGTGGGGAGGAGGGTATGCGGTTATGAGGGTAAGTGATAGTCATAAGATCATTCAACCAAAGGTAGAAACAAAATTTCATCACAATGAGAAGTGTCTAAGTAATGTCAAGATGTTGATTATGCTTACATTCGCTAGGGTCGCTTTTTTTGCAAGTTATGAATTTTTTAGTGATGAATTTGGCATTGAAGAGTTGTACTATGTCAAGTAAATGAAATCAATCTTGAAGTAGAGAGAACAAACTAATGGGGGAATGACCATCAAGAAAGATAGTGTTGTAGATATTTTTGGATGGAGATAAAATACGCAAGGAGCCCCATACACTGAAAGAAACAAGGTTATAGGGAATTGATGATATAGTGACTGATGGAAATAATGTGGTCTACAAGCCAATTTCACTTTCATCTTTTGTGTGATGTTTGCAATGAAGTCTATGAGCATATGCAATGACCAAGGGAATTATGGTGAGATCATAATACAATGATCATTGGTTTTTAAATATATGTTCTAAATATTCCTATTTGTGGGATATTCGAGAAGGACATTGAATTATCCAAAAAGAATAGCACTATCTAATCCGACTCATATGATGAGTATAGATGATCCTATGGCCATCACTGTAGGGATACCAAGTATAGATAGTGGGTGCTTTTTGGATAAACAGTTCACTGAATTGATCTATATGAATCCATGAATGGTATTATACCAAATTGTCAATCAGGTTGATTCATGTCAAGGTCGTATACGTGGTCCTTTGGCCTGAGACACCAAAGACATCTTGTGGATGCATGATCTTGTTTTGACTATTGAAAAGTAAAGATTTTATTACTTTATGTAGATGATATTAATAACACATATTTTATGTGTTTAATTTATTTTTTGATGATTTTAAAGCACAATTAACGTCACTATTATGCATGATATCATGTTCTAATAAAATTTGTGTAGTTATCAGATCATATCATTCATAAGTCAAATTTACATTAAATTGCCTTCAATTCAAACGAAGATATTTTAATCACGTCTGTATGAGTTTTGTAATCGTAGGCATAAATGAGGAATAGTGAGGAATGAAGAGGACAAACGATTTCTAATGCAAAATTACCCTTTCGTCATTTTCTAAATTATTTCAAGTCATAAGATAAAAAAGAATAGAAAATAAAAATAAAAATTGTGAAAATTTCATCCAAAAGGGAGTTTTCTAAGAAAAGATGTAAATATTTTAAGTTTTAGGGGTTTTCTATAAGTTTCCTTTTTCTGAATTTTTTATTTTTCCTGAATTTTCTAACACGTCTTGTTTTTCATATTTTTCTTGGATCTTTAGTAATTCAAAATCATTAAAATCCATTTTATTTGCGTTTGCAGACTTGACACACTGACGTAGCATTGTGAATGCATGGCGCAAAGACGTTGTGCCAAGTCGTGTCAAAAAGGAAGTATTAGTTTTATATATATATATATATATATATATTTGTTAATGCTAAATGGAACACAATGCATTTGAGCCCAAATCAGTTTTAAACTTTATCCATGTGGGACTAATAATTTTTCATACGTAGGGACACATGGCAATGCAAGATCAACCAGTTCGATGGATCAAGTCTCCCAGATCTTTTTTTATTTGCTGATGACACATGGCTAAATCATAGGCGTTGGATTCTATGGATTGTATGACCATTAGATCCAATAGATGCCAAGATATCTGCATTTTCTCTCCCCTCGCCACGAATGTCACGTCGACGTGTGGCCCGATATGGAACATTTCACACTTGTGAAGATACATAGCCTAATGTGGGACTAATAATTTTTTGTATGCAGGGACAGATGGCAATGCAAGATCAACCAATTCGGTGGATCAGGTCCCCCAGATCTCTTTTTTTGCAGATGACACATGGCTTAATCATATGTGTTGGATTCTATGGATTGTATGACCATTAGATCTAATAAATGCCAAGATATCTGCATTTTTTCTCCTCGTAGCGAATGTAATATCGACTCGTGGCACAAAGATGTGAAGATCAATCTGACTAGGCATTCACCCCCCCTCTTTCTCTCTCCTCGTGACGAATCATATCACGACACGTAACACAACCTTGTGTATTCCGACCATCAAATTTCTATTGAAATCAAATCACATAGTTGTTATGGAATTTTGAATGAAAAAAATGCTCCAAATTGAAATCAAGATTTCTCATGATTTCGATCAATTTAGGGGATAAAATTTTGTTGGCATGATCATCATTTCAAGCTCTATGACCTCGTGATGGCTTATTATAATTCTGATATAGAAAAATTAGGGTTTTTAATGTTTCATTATTTGCTTGTGGCACTGGCTAGTTGCAGGAAAGAGGACACCAAGTGATCATTCTTTGTGTACATAACATCATTTCTAGTGAGTTTCTTCTCTTTTATAGATTTCGAAAGCATTTGATCAGTTCATTGCATCCTCCGCGTATGTCTCCCTCTTTCATTGATCATTTCTGCCATATTAACCCAAAAAATACCCAAAACATTCCTTGATTTCAATATTCTGATAGTCCTCCATGTGTATTGAACTTTGAATTGCCACTATTTTGAATTTCAAGAATAAATTCGAACAATTGAGTATAATTTTTTATATGTGGGCTTGCGCTTCCAACGACCTGATTTTACTCTTATTAGATATTATCATCATTAGTAGTTAAACTAAAGAAAAATACCCAATTAGTGAAAGAAATAGTGAGTAAATTTGATAGTAAAAACCTAGGATATATCAAATACTTCTTAGGGATTGAAGTTTCTCACTCCACCAATGACACTCTAATATCTCAAGAAAACTATGTATTAGATCTCCTCTATTGCACAAGATTTACCAACTTTCAACCAGTTAAGACATCAAGTGAAGTAAATCATTGTCTAGCTATCAATGATAGTGAACCATCAGTGGATATAGGAAGATATCTTAGTTTACTAGGGAGATCAATATACTTAGTACAAACTCATCTAGATAGTTCATATGTGATTAATATAATCAAAAAATTTACGCATAGTCCAAGAATCTCTCACTTGAAATTTTTCACATCAAGCACTTAGGTTACTTGAAGAGAATGGCTAGATGGGATTGATCTTCAAACGCCAAGGTAAGCTCTCCCTTGAACTATATATAGATTTTGACTTTACCAGGTCTTTTGAAGACTACAAGTCTACAACATGCTATTACTCATTCCTCATGGGAAATCAAATCATGTGGTGGAGTAAGAAGCAAGAGGTAGTGTCTTGATCAAGCACACATGATGAATTCAAGGCCCTAGTTCATGGGCTTTCAGAATTTTTGTGTATGAAAGATATTTTGAAGGACCTTTAGATTGCTATTCAAGATCATTTGCAAGTTGTTATGTGACACTAAGTCTTCAATTAGCATTTCTCACAATCTAGTGCAACACAATCATATGAAACCTATGACAATATGTTGTTACTTTTTCAAGGATATCTTGGAGACAAAAAAGGTATGCACTATGTATATTAAATCACCAAAACAAAGAACTGATGTACTCACCAAGGGGCTTCCAACAGAAATTTTAAGGAAATTAATTGGTAAGATTGGACTATTGGATATACACTCAACTTAAGGGGGCTATAAAAAGTTAGAGGGGGTATTTTTTTATTTTCTAAGAAGTTAGACTTACATTTGTTGTGTTTTGTTTGTTAGAGAGTAATCTAGTTATCACCAAATATATAATATGATAGATATCGTGTGGCCTATAAACTAATCACACTTCTATGTATCTCGTTTATGTCAATTGAAATAAAATTTATTCATTGTAAATAAAGTGTTGGGATCTAACGTCGATAAGCCTTCCAAAATTTCTATCAAAATATCGAATAAATTGTATTGGATGTTTAAAATATTGAGGCAGCCAGAACAAATGATCATATCATCTAGTATAAATGAGAGAACATACTTACAGGTTTCCCTTGAATGAGTTCTTGAAGCTATTCAAGTGTGTAGCCTCTAGCAGAATCCACATAGTCTCCACATGGTTGGATCTCCTCTTTAACGCTCTTCACTAAGAGAGGGAAAGAGAAGAAATGAGAGAATTCTCACAAGGCTTCGATGGGCACCTTGAGTTGTGATCGTTCTCTCCCTATTTCTAGACATTTGGTGTGTGGATTTTTCATAAAAATCCTCATAATTATGTCTATATCCACCAACATCCATAGACTTTTTGTGACCCTCTAGGTTTATATATCTCACTAGTTAATAACTCTATAGACCAAATAACACTTTATTGGTCAACATTAATTAATTATCTATAATAACATATAGATTAATTAATCAATTATTGATTTAACCCAATCTATAGGTTGAGTTGCTAGCCAGTTGTGTGCCCAGCTACCACATACTCTAGGATGATGGATATTATGTGGCCTATAAGCCAATCACACTTTCATGTATCTTGTTTATGTTCATTGAAATGAAATTTATTCACTGTCATTCTTGTGTGATGTTTGTAATGAAGTCCATGAGCATGTGCAATGACTAAGTGAATTATGATGAGATAATAATATAGTAATCACTAGTCTTTAAACGTATGTTCTAAACATTCCTATTCGTGGGATATTCAAGAAAGACATCGAATTATCCAGAAAGAATAGCATTATCTAATCTATCTCATATAATGAGTATGGTTGATTATATAGCCATCGGTGTGGAGATACTAAGGATAGATAGTGGGTGCTCTTTGGAGAAAGAGTTCACTAAATTGATCCGTATGAATCCCTGAATGGTATTATACCTAACTGTTGATGAGACGAGACCGCGAGGTTGTCAATTTCACATGGTCTCGTGTCAAAAATTTAGCCTAACTTACCAATTTGGGGAATTAAGAGTGAATCGAAGGGTATAATGGTAAATAAGGGTCGAATCCACAAGAAATTACGGTATTTTCGAGAGATCTTTTGGAATTTGGCCAAATTGGACGATGAATTGAGGTGAGAAATTAGGGAAAGATAACTCAAAGATCTATCCGTGGAATCAAAAATCGCTCGATTTAGATTAGTAATCACGGAAAAATCAAAGATGGAAGTGGGATGAAATTTTTGAAATCGCGAAGAACACAAATTGAAATTAAAACGAAATTAAACTTAAATTGAAATCCTAAACCTAAAATTGATGATACATGACGATAGATAAGAGGATAAACTTGTTTTCTAACCTGAGATAACGATCAAATCGATCCAATTGATCGCCGGATCGACAGCTATTCATTCCGCGAATTCAATCGTGAACATCGGTGTTCAAGAGACAAATTCTCCTCGCACGATCGTCGAAATCTCTCTTATAAACACTCCGTGGACGCAATTTTGAGTCTAGAAGCAATTACAATAGAGAGATTCAAGAGAGGAAGGATATAGATTGATCAATTAGATGAAATCCCTCGAGAATGCATACAAACGACGAAGAACTCTTCGTTTTATAGGGCGAAATGGGGGAAACAGTCTGATTGATGCGTTTAATCCGCATCAACGGTCAGGATTAAACGCATCAATACGAAACGGTAAGGTTAAATCGCCGCCATCAGATCTGCATTGGACGCTCCAGATTGATCGAACGATATGCGTTTTAAAACGCATCAATTTGCGCCCCTTGGATCGCGATCGGACGATCGTGATGCTTCCCGGGAGATTAAATCTCATCTGTTATAACGCCTTAATTAAGGCATGTGCATTTGATCTCTATCGGTGGTCCGCGCGTCCACCTGATCGGCGCGTGTGATGCTGCCACATTGCTTCAATCGTATCCGTTTTAACTTTTTTAAAAGACACGTGCATGATCAGATTTGGTGGTCCGCGTGTCCACCCGATCGGCGTCCTCCGATCACGATCTATTGATCCTCGTTGCGCCATGTCACCTGCATTATAGAAGTCGTGTGGATTAGTCCCACACGGAAATAAAAAAGGAGAATCGTCAGGTTTATAACACCCGACGATTTAAAGGGTTAATAACCCTTCCCATATAGGGAAGGCTGAAGACCCTTTATACTTATAGTAATAATAAATAAACTATGTATATATAAAACGCGCCAAGTAGGCGCTGCGCGGGTCCGCGTGGCACTGCCACGTGGCCTTGCGTGCCACGTCGCATCCACGCGGGTCCCGCGTGAAATATAAACTCTTTTTGTAATTTTTTTATTTATTTTAAAGCGGTTTTAAATAGAAAATAAAATCAGAAAAATCTAGAAAAATCCCTAAAAATTGTAAAAATCATATCTTTCAAAATACAACTCCAAATTAATCCAAATTTTTTTCATTTGATCTGAAATTTAATTATCTATCATTCTAAAAAGTCAAATTATTTAAATAACGAGAGATTTAATTCTTATTTCAAAAATACATTCATTTCTTTAAGATTTTCACTTTAGAAAATGAAATGAATGTTCATAAAAATGATTTCTCTTATTAGTTGACTTTAAAAACCATTTATAATCTCAAGTAAAGATGGGTTATAAAATCTTTAATCTTTAATTCATAATAATTAACCCTAAATTAACGCATTTTGAGATTATAACATAAAATTGCATAGAATGATAGAAATGCACTCAAAGTATGATAACATGCACATAAATGTAATATTGTATGCCTTAATTTGCATTAATAATCGTGTTTTATCATGTTAAGATTGCATGTTATCAACTGTCAATCAGGTTATTTCATGTCATGGTTGTATATGTGGTCCTTTGACTTGAGACACCAAAGACATCTTGTGGATGGATAATCGTGTTTTGATTATAACTTACGAATCCCTAGTCACGGGATATGTAAAACGTCATATATTGGATACGACATGAAGTCCACGAAGATGATTGTGTGATCAAGATGGGATCATCCACCCTCGGTATTTGAGGAGATTGACTCAAGGAATGAGATGCCATGAAATCCTTGGCCAAGGTAATAGAAATATCGAAGAAAGAGTTCTCGATGATTTCTACACGCATCAGTACTAACTTGAGTGACCAATTAGGGTTTGACAATTGACCATACCCTAAGTCATTCATGAGTCTAATGTAGATGAAGGATTATACACACATGGTAATCGATGACGAGAAGGTTCCATAAGCGAGTTCTTACATACTTCATATCTCCTAGTGTACGTGGTGTAGCTTGGCACCCGACAGGCTAGCAACTCAACCTATCGATTGGGTTAAATTGATTCTTGATTAATTAATTTATATTTGGATGTGGGTAATTAATTAAGGTTGACCAATAAGGTGTTATTTGGTCTATAGAGTTATTAACTAGTGAGATATATGGACCTAGAGGGTCACACACATAAGGTTTACGGATGTTGATGGATATAGACATAATTATGAGGGTTTTTATGAAAAAACCTCATTCCAAATGTCTATAAATAGGGGGAGAATGACCACAACTGAAGGTGCCCATGCAAGCCTTGTGAGAATTCTCTCCATTCTTCTCTTTCTCTCTTGGTGAAGAGCTTTGAAGAGGAGATCCAACCATCCAGAGACCGTGTGGATACCACTAGAGGCTAGACACTTGAATAGCTTCAAGAACTCCTTCAAGGAAACCCTATAAGTGTGTTTTCTCATTCATACTAGATGATAGGATCATCTGTTCTTGGTGGCTTGGTATTTTGAATGTTCAATTCAATATTTTCCGCTGCATTTGATGTTTTAATCAAAATTTTGGAAAGTTATCGACCTCAGATCCCATCATAGGAGATATAGAGTATGTAAGAACTCCCTTATGAAACTATTACGTCATCGATTACCATGTATGTATAATCCTTATTTGTATAAGACTCATGAATAACTTAGGGTATGGTCAACTATCCAACCCTAATTGGTCACTCAAGTTAGTACCAATGTATATAGGAAATCATCGAGAACTCTTTCTCCGATATTTCTACTACCTTGGCCAAGGATTTCATCGCATCTCATTCCCTGAGTCAATCTCCTCACATGACGAGGGCAGATGATCCCATTTTGATCACAAAATTATCTTCCTGGACTTCCTAGACATCCTGTCGTATCCAATGTATGACATTTTAGATATCCCGTTGCTAGGGATTCGTAAGTCATAATCAAAACATGATCATTGATCCACAAGATGTCTTTGGTTTCTCAAGACAAAGGACCACATACACAACTATGACATGAATCAACCTGATTGACAGTTAGGTATAATTACCATTCAGGGATTCATACGGATCAATTCAGTGAATTCTTTCTCCAAAGATCACCCACTATCTATCCTTAGTGTATCCACCCTGATGGCTATTGGATCAGCCATACTCATCATATGAGATGGATTAGATAGTGTTATTCTTTCCGGATAATTCGATGTCCTTCTCGAATATCCCACGAATAGTAATGTTTAGAACATATGTTTAAAGACTAGTGATCACTATATTATGATCTCATCATAATTCACTTAGTCATTGCATATGCTTTTGGACTTTATTGCAAACATCACACAAGAATGACAATAAATAAACTTTATTTCAATGAATATAAACAAGATACATGAAAGTGTGTTTGGCTTATAGGCCACATAATATACATCATGAAGTCTATGGGCATATGCAATGAATAAGCGAATTATGATGAGATCTTTATACAATGATCACCTAGTCTTTAAACATGTATTCTAAACATTCTTATTCATAGGATATTCGAGAAGGGCATCAAATTATCCAGAAAGAATAGCACTATCTGATATGACTCATATGATAAGTATGGTTGATCTTGTAGCCATTAGTGTGGACACTCTAAGGATATGAAGTAAGTACTCTTTGGATAAAGAGTTCACTGAATTGACCTTTATGAATCCCTTTGTATTATTATACCTAATTTTCAATCAAGTTGATTCATATCATAGTTGTGTATGTGGTCCTTTGACTTAAGACACTAAAGATATCTTATGGATGGATGACTGTGTTTTGGTTATGACTTATGAATCCCTAGTCACGGGATCTCCAAAATTTTATATATTAGATATAGTATAAAGTACTCAAAGATAATTATACGATCAAAATGGGATCATTCACCCTGAGTATTTGAGGAGATTTACTCGAGCAAAAAGATGCGATAAAATCCTTGGCCAAAGTAGTAAAAATATTGGAGGAGTTTTGAATGATTTCCTCCATGTATCAGAACTAACCTGAATAATCTATTAAGTTTTAATAGTTGACTATACCCTAAGTCATTCATGAGTCTCGCATACACAAAAGATTATACGTACCTGGTAACCAATGATGAAAAAGTTCTAGACAAGAGTTCTTATACACTCTATATCTCATTGAGTATGTGGTATAGCTTGGGACCCAATGGGCTAACAACTTGACCTTTTGATTGGGTTAAATGAAATCTTTATTAATTAATATATTTTTTGATATAGATAATTAATAATGGTCAACCAATAAGGTGTTATTAGTTATTAACTAGTGAGATATATGGACTTAGAGGGTCACACACATAAGGTTTATCTAATTATGAGGGTTTTGAATAATCCTCATAATTTTGAATATCCGATTCAATGTATTCTATTGTGTTAGATGTTTTGATCAAAATTTTGGAAGGCTTATCAACCTCAAATCCCAACATAATGAATCTCATATAATGGTATTTTGTTATCATCTAGGACTCTCTCTCTCTCACCCTCTCTCTCTCTCTCATTAAATAAAGTGTTCCCTTCTTGCGGCTTTTTTCAATCCCTATCTGATGTAGGATATTTCAGATGCTATGCTAGGTGTGGTGATGATGAAATGATTTAAGAAACAATCCTACAGATGAGTGGAGGATCTATGAAATGATATCACTATTATGTAGATGACTAAATCAGTGAAAGAATAGAGTAGGATAGTTCAGAAATGTGAGGAGAATAGAAATGATATTATTACAGATGATAGCGATATAAATATGAACATAAATATAAGAGAGAGAAGTAGGGTGATAGAATAATTGGATAATGATTGGGGAGTAGATAATAATGGGTATAGGGAGAGGGACGAAGTGAGGATATTATATTATATAATATAAAATTGCGGATGATGGAGAGAAGGAGAGAAAACGACAGAGAAATAGAGAAATAGATTCAATGATGGACTTATAGATCTTAGGTGAACTATTAACCACTGTGGATGGAATAGAGGATGAATACTTGACTCGGCGAGGAAGGATGCTCCTGAACTCGTCGAATGATAACGGATTTCCTCCGGGGAAGGCCTCTGACAGCAGTGATTGAAGACGACAGAATGGGAGGGGGAAAAGAATAGGGGGATAGAACTCGGGCGATGAGGAAGATGCGGGATGGGGTTGATGGAAATATGGGATGAAAGCGAACACAAGGAGTAGCCAAGGCAAAACAAGAACCAAATCTTTCATTCAATAAAAACTGCCCTCGTTTTTACATTTTCTCTCTTTTATAGCGTAAGAGATGTCAGAAAAGAGAGGCTACGGATCGAAGAGTCTCGTAGTCAGGGAGGGAGAGGTTACGAGCGGTTATTGCAATAGTCGGGACGCTTTCTGGATTGTTACGATCCCACGTGGAGAAAGGTCAATGCGCGCGGTCAATTTCCGGTTGATTTTCAGAACTGGGGCATGACGCGAGTCACTTGGCTACCATGCACGTGTTGACGGTGACGGTTGCAAGCGTCGAGACGATAGACAAATCTTCGGATTGCTGATGATGGTCGTCGCGGACAGGCGCGTGCAGCTGGGGTTTGTCATCGCCTTTCACGCTACTCCTGGGTAAGTAATAGGCCCTGATGAAGTTCTCCTCGGCAGTATCTCTAACGATAATCTTGGTGCCCTCTTCGTGTTTCCGCAATGGTGACAGTCGTTGATGGGGATGTCTGCGAAATGACAGGGATTCTTCTGCGCAGATAGGCGGGGTTGCACTGCTGCAGGCGGCGCGTGAACTATTCGGCTCTCTTGCGGTTTACCCAAGTGAAGTAAGGAGAGGCTGACGTTGAGGACTGCTCGGGATAAGGGAAGCGACGGCTGATGCGGCAGGTGGTAGTGACGGTAATGCTTGCTCTATAATATCACGTCTTCGTGGTTGTCATAATCTGTAAAGGCAATATTCATGCTAGTTGTAATCGCCATTGCTGACGCTTCAATCAGGTTTTTCACAGTCGGATTCAGATGTCGTCATTGTGTGTTTTCTCTCTTCACTTTTATCGGAAGCTGCCTAAGTCTTCAGCTCTCCCTTCAGGGTAAGAGATGGTGTATGAATATGAGGATCTTTGAGACTGCTTGAGAGTAATCTGAGATAGATGTTTTAGTATTCACTAGAGTGAATAAGAAGCTTGGTATTCTTCAAGATATAGTCTTCCTTTTGTCTTCAGAGTCCTTTTAAAAGTCTTGGTAATGTTGCTTCATGTGGGTAAGTGCATGATAGTGTTCATGTGAAGGCTTGGTCTTGAAGTAGATAAGAAGGTAAGTTCCTCCTCTAGATCTCTCCTAAAATTTCTATCTATAGGTGGGTTTTCAATGAAAGAAGGAATATTTCACAATAGTGTTCCCATTGATGTTTCTTGAGATCATTATTCATAGCTATACAAGGTACCTATGATATGGTGGTTGGGTTTAGACAATTGGGAACCTATATCAAAGGTAAAAGGGTTGTTGACTTGGTCTTTCAAAGAGTTCTAAGTATCTAGGGATAAAAGTTAATTCCTTTTGACCAAGTCAATCTTTAGATCAGTTGATGAATGGAAGAGGAGGGAAATTAATCCCCATTGGATCTACACTCTCTTTTATAGGTTTAGAGAGGTCTTCTTTACTGACTTCATGTATAGTGAGTTTTTCAAATTGTTGGGTGAGGAAAAGGATGGCATGCTGTTGTAGTTGAGGATGGGTTCTCTTTCTCAATGCATACCTTGGTTCTATCGGAATTCTTGTGTTCTTTTCTTGGGATGATTCTCCATCACTATCTTACATGAATTGAACTTTTTATTTCTAATCCTCTTTAGATTAAGACTTTAGTCGATTAACCCGGCATCCAATCTTTGATTTCTGTTCCTCTTAAGATCAAGATTTCTGATTTCTATTCCTGTTAAGATCTAGATTTCAGGTTTCTGTCAATTGAGTAACCCGTCACTGTTTGTAATTATATTTCTCTTTGGATCTATATTCCAAATTCCGTAAATAGATTAACCTACCTTTCAATTTCCGATTTCTGTCTTTTCTTCCAATTGATTGACTGAAAATTTCTAGAATAAGTCTGTTTCCAGAATCTGTTATTCATATTATCAAAGTCTCTATTCGTTTATTATTCTTCACAAGTTGTGGAATAAAAGAGTACAGTAGTGCTAAGGATATTGGACTTTGTTCATGTAAAGATCTTTGTGGGGGGGAAAATAGGCTGTAGAAAAGCGGGCCCAATTAGGCCATGTATGGCCAAATGGGCCTATTTTATTAGAAGAGAAAGCGGGAAGAGGAAGAAAGTGGTTGACCAGCTGCTCGGGGAAATGTCGCTTCAGTGGTCCTCCATCTCGATCCTAATCATCCGCCCCCTTCTCGCAGTCTCCTTCTCCGCGTCGCTAATAATTTTCAGCTGGTGGTTGGCTTGGAAGACGGTGCTGGTGCACGTTCCCCTCGTGCAGGAGGTCTTCGGCCTGCGTAAGAAGCCCGTCAGACCTAGGGCTCCAGCCAGCCATCGTTTCTCCCGGTTCTACGGCAACGCTGCATCCCGTAATCCTGGTAATAATTATCACGAACCTTCTTCTAAAAAAAAAATGTGTCCTAGATTTATTTTGAATATCTTAGGATTTTCTTCCGCGTGTGTGGATATTTGGGCTCGGAAAAACTACTGCGGTTAATTTTCGTTTTTCATCTTCGATGCAGAACGAGGGAAAAGCGAGGGATTGTAAGTCTAAGTTCGGTGCCAATTTGTACAGAAGATGCTCGCAATCAAACTCGGTGATGTGTATTTTTCCTCGAAGGAGGTGTAAATAATCTTACTTTGAATGACGGATGTTGAAAGTTTCTAGAGGAGTTGGAAAAATATGGCTTACCATTTTCACAATGCTTGTCGAAAGCCATTGATAGATTGATAAAGTTTTCAAACGAGCAAATTTCTTGATTATATATAATCGGCTCAAATAAATCATTTCCAGTGGCAGCTCTCCACCAAGGAAGACATCAAGTTGAAACAGACGCCAACGCTTCATGGGTTTGTCAATGGTAAGAATGATCCCTATCCATGCGCATCTATTTCCTTTATATACAATCATACATTTATACATGCATGCTTCATAGCCATGATATAATCCACTGCTCATAAATCTCAGAAATGGCTCCTTTCAACAAGAAGAAGCTAGTTAAGCATGATGACTTTGATACTTGGTCGTATATTTAAACAAAGAGATCCATAGAAGCACTTGCGTATATCTATCTCATCAGAAAAGAATGGTCAATGCAAACCATCATATTTATACATGGATGACTATTTATCGACTATCTCTCAATAATGAATCCATGCGACGCATGATATCTAAATAAACAAAGCAGTTTTGTTATATGATATCTATCATGTTTAGACATAGACGCTCTTCACTTCCCTGCCATTAACCATTCCATTTTTGAAAAGAGGAACTCCAAGTATTGGGCACCACTACATAAAGATTTTAATAAAAGAAAATATAAATGAGACTTGAGTAGGAAATATTAACATTTTGGTGAAAAAAAAAGAATCATCAACAAGATTATTCATATGCTATGTTTCAGATCATCACATTTATCTACAATAAGGAGCAAAAACTAATCATCTGTCAATACTTCATCAACTTTAGAGTAAGCCATCCGATTCCCCCATCTCCCTCTTGAAATTCAATTCGTATACGAATCCTAGATCTCACATGTTTAAATAACAAAAGAATTTGGTGGCTTATGCATTCAAAGTGCAAAAATTACAAATAATTACTGAAGAACACCAATATCAGCTCTTGGACATAGTAATAGCGGGGACTAAAAGTTATGAGGGAGATAAAAATGTAACAGATAAATGCCATGACTACTTACAATCAGACTCGAAAAAATTGTTTTATGTTTGGTAGTGAAAAAATGGATACTATGTATACAGCATGGATGACATAACACCATCCTTCAAGAAAATCACAGATAAAGGTGCGAATTTTCCAAAAGCACTGGCTTTCTTTAGAGAAAAGGTGAAAGTGAATCAGTAATCATTCAAATCCAGAAGTCATGGTAGGGCTCTAGCTTTTGAGACATATATCAGACGATGTGAATGCTGACAGTTTTGCAAATAGAGAGCTTGATGATAACACTGAAAGGTCTGGTTTCAATGCGGAGCCAGTCCAGAAGGGCTCACCAGCATTCCATCTGTAGAAGAGGTCCCACTGAATTCTGACCCTTCTGCAGCTCGTAATGACCCTTCTTCTATTGCCTCGTCTACCTTCAGCCTCTGGTCCATGGCAACAAAATAACCGCATCTTAAAGATCAACCTAAACCTATCTATTCAACTGTACCACGACAAATTCAGCTACAAGGTATTACCTTTGAACCAGCTTCCATGTTCTTCCTTGCTTTCGGAACATGTTAGGTGAAAATCTTCGCATCACTCTTCTTCTTCTCTGATTGCCGCTCCTTCAGCAGCCTCTGCACAGCTTTCACATCCCTGCAGCCAATGTTGGAGAATCAGTAAGAAATCACAAGAGAAATTTTGACTGTTCAGAGAGGGATTATCCAAAGATTTTTTATCTCGACAACTAACCTATTTAGTGGATCAATCTCGGAAGCTTTCTTCAAGTCCATTTCAGCCAAGTCAAGATCATAAGTTTCAAGGTAAGCCTGGGCGCGCCTGAAAAGCGCCTTCATATTGCGGGACTCAAACTCTAGTACCTTTGAATGGCAAATTAAAAAGGATAAATAAAGAAAATTAAAAATGGAAAATTTCTAAGATAGCGCTTTTAACATGAATAAAAATTCAGCATACCTTTGAACAGGAAGTAATTGTGCCCCAAAAATCCTTCAATTTAAGGCCACATGCAGCACAATTCAACCAGCAAGAGACCCTTAAAGATCTGGCCAGATTTTGATCATCACTTGAAAGTGATTCTTCATCGCCAATGTACTCAACTGCCTTCAGATGACCAAAATTTTTGAAAAAGTTAAAAAAATAAAAACCCGACATTTAGATATTGAGCTGCAAGTTATCTAATGCCATACCTTTTCGTACTTCTTCAAAGCCCGCTGATATTTATCCAATTTAAATACAGAATTACCATCCTCTTTCAATTTCTCAGCAGCTTTGATTCTCTCGTGACTGTTGAGTTCCCATGGCTCTTTCTCCTGTACTGGAGAAAATCAAAACTGAAATCTACAACAGCAGTATAATTAGATGGAAAGGGTACCCAGGTAAAGTCCACCATCTCGATTTCATAAATTAATGTCGACGATGCAGGTACAGTAGAGAGTTTCATCTTTACTTCTTCATCTCCATACCCATAATCCGGATGAACTGTGATGAGAGATACCTCGCCTTTTGCCATCGTCGCGGCAGCACGGTCTAATCCAATGATGACCTGCTCTATAACAAAAAAAAATTACAATGAAAAGAATACTATCACTACTTATTTCCTGCAGAACAGAAAATTGAATCAAAATAATTCACCTTCATCTATAACAAACCCCAGGGTTTCCTCCCCATCATGACCAAATTTCTCAAATATAGTCCCATCTTCCAGTTTAGCAGCATACCTTACTGAAGAATAGATAAAACAATGACTCATAAAGACATTAAAAACCTTTTTGTTTTAATATAAATCAATACCGTTGACAAAGTCTCCATCCTTTGGTCTACGGTGACCTTCACCTTCTTTCAAGACCTTCTTTACCACTTTCATGTCACCAACAATGTCCAAGACTGACTTAAAGTCCAACAGATCAAGATCCATCTCCACAACCGTAGTTGCAGGAATCAATGAAAATTCTTCAACTTTCTCATTAAATGCATCTGTAAATCAATATTCAAATGAAACTCATGCAAGGATCAGAGTAAACTTAATCAAGAAAACAACAAAATGGACTGATTTTCCTTATAACTGTAACCAAGCACGTGGAAAAAGGGAAGAATCAGAGAGATCGAGATGATCTTTGACAGAGATCTTGTCAGATGCAGCCTAAATAAAGTTGAAAACTGGAAGAACCAGAGAGATGGCAAAGTGGTGGCACAGAAATATGATGGTTACAGTTTTCCACTGCCAATGCCCTGGGTCCACCAAGACCATAATGCATGACATTGATTACATGATCGTAGTGCAGTAGGAGTTTGATGTGGGCACGCCCTCGATTAAGTTTTTGGAAAATTCTTCACCAATGCTTTTTGAGAATATGTAGAGGATGAAGCAGCCCGCCCAGAGAGATTTGCAATATATTATTCTTCTCACACTGCGAAGTTGTTATCATGGTTCTTGACTGCTTTCCCTATTCCCACCCAGTAAAAGTCTTGAGCTAGGGTTTTGTTAGTTCTTCTGAAGCCTGCAAGACCTCCTAAGGCAAGATCATGGTACTCTTTGAGAACCTCTTCTCTAGCCAATGATGTGGGCCAAAACACCTATCTCCCCCTCTACAGCAGCATCTCTTTGTGTAAGGTATAATTAGGGGGTGAGCCCGGCAACTCAGAGATCAGCTGCTTGATATTTGTAGTCCATCCCCCACAAAGCCCTGTTGAATTTTGAGTAGGCTGAGGATGCGAGGGTGAGAGGATACCAAGACATTAACACCTCTAATCCCAGAGATTTCAACAGAGCATCAGCAGCTAGGCTGTGGCTGCCTGGTTTAAATTGAATCTCAAAATTAGATCCCATCAGTTTGAGAATCCATTTACTGGGGTGTTGTACTTGTTTCTGATATAACAAGTATGTCAAACTGAGTTGATCCACTCTGATTGTGAAGGGCACATGACACATGTAGCTATGGAAGACTTTGCTATGGAAGAGCATGACTGAAATATACCATGGGCTGGGCTTCTCGCATCAGTTTCAATGCAACCCAGGAGCCCATCACAGATTAATACGCTCAAGGGAAAAAACAATCTAGAAGCTAATGACATCTGCAGATATCAATCTTGTTACAAACAATATCTTCATTTAGATTAAGCTGGTGCCTTGATCTGCTGAATAACTTCATCCAGGCCAGTCAAAGCCCACAATCTTCTCGATTGTTGTCTTTATTTTGCCTTCTAACATCATACTGTCATACAATCAGTGTCACTTTCAGGTTGTTTTGACTCAAGTTTTACTTCCTTATGGATTCGAAATAGAAGAGATTAGTTCAGTAAATCGCTTGCTCACATGAGACAATCTCCACCAACATTCAGGGTAGGGAATCTGGGCAGCTAACTCCATTGTGAGGAAAAATTCTTGCAATTGAACAACGTAACGAGCAAGAAAATATAATGAATCAAGAGGTTCTTACAGATATGTTCTCAAAAGAGAATCCCTTTTAAGACTGGCAGGATTTCAAAATCTAATTAAGAAAAAACTTGATATCTCATTGCTAGTTCAATGTCCTCTCATCAGAAACTTTTCAAAAGAATTATTCAGCCATAGAAACCACACACTAAATTAGGTCTACATAAGAAATCCAATTCTCACCCTCAAGTGTGGAGATTCTCTCCATCAACTCTCTCAGCTATTGACCGACAGAAACACTAAAAGGGCATGGGCATCAGAGGAGCACCCAAGCTTCAATGAGAGATAAGCAGGCTTCCTCTGTAGTGATCTAGTGTGTATGTTCTTCCATTTAAGTAGGATGAGATCATTTGTGAAGAAGCAAAATTAGAAATTGTATCTGAGATTCCTTGGCCAGAGAAGATTCTGCCTACAAGCTGGATCTTCTAAAAATACTAGATTCGCCTTTGCTTCCTCTTGAAACAGCTTTTGCCTCTGTTAAGTGAGACAAGATTCGGAATTCAACAGAACAAAGATTTGGAACAGGGGACAGAACAAACAAAATCCAAACTTCTGAAATAGATTGCACATAGATGAATAAACACAGATCACTTAACATTGAGGGTACATAGACAATAGTCTCATTAGTAGACTGTTATGACCCCCATGTGCATAAATACAGAAACCAAGGATCTCAGTTCAATTTCCTGCACAGTGAAGGGCTTAACCGCAAAGATGCACCACACCTATAAATAAAGGGAGAGTAGCCAGGGTGGGGTATGGACAAATTTTTTTTCTTTTTGTGAAATACAAAAGGGCTGATTGCCCAACAAGGCAATGTTTGACCCAATTTGACAACTGTCAGTCCATATATTTCATCCTAAGTCTGTTTCATCTCTTCATCTCCTCATGAGACTCGGTGAAACCAAGATGTCATTATTCCCTCTACCTTGTGGACCACGATGTCTGTGCAAGCCAATCTCCCTTTGAACGTCACCTCATTTCGGTGGAACCATATTACACATATTACTGTCAGTATTCGCCCTCCTTCTTCCTTCCTTCTTTACCTGCCTTGTTGGATTGAGTCCCAAAAGTTCATCTCATTGATAGCATCCACTGATGTTATACCCTTGGTGAGCCTATATTGTGCGAAAAATATAGGTGCTTACAATCTTCTTCTCCTCCTCGACACAAAACACATTCGTCCGATGCATTTGCATATATTTTTTTCCAGAGTACTCGAGTCATCAGCCTTCGCCTCAGGAGAAGCCATCCAAAAATCCTCACCTTCAAGGAAACCTTTTGCTTCCGGATGACCTGACATGCTCGAGTACTTGTCTCGTACTCTATACCTTGTCTTTTTCGAATCCTCTTATAGGCCTTGTGGACTGAGAAAGGAATATTTTCTTACTCCCAAACATCTTTTTCGCCTCTCGATGGTCTCATTTGTGCTAAGTACTGCTGCATATCAAGGAACTCCAGACCCTTTGGTCTGACACAGCTCCGTCGAAAATTGGACACCACATATCGTCCCAGCAATCCCCAACTGTGGCGTCAGGGTTCTGTGAAAGCACAAAAAGTAGAGGAAAGGCCTCTGGTCGACCATGCATCCAGCCAGTATTTAAATATCGAGTCGTTCCCTTACTTGGCTTTGAAGAATTGGCGTATGCGGGGGAAGATCTGTCTCAACCCTTGCCAAAATGGGTGTGGACAAATTATTTGACAGTGAGGAGACGGGGGAGAAGACTCTTGAATTAGTTTTCCCATTTTCCTTCTTGAGTTTTTGTTCTCTTAACTGAAATCTTGAAGGATTATTTTCTCATTCTGATTTCTGAGGATAGTTCCTATCACAGACCGTGGTGGTTTTTTTGGACTTGAGTTCTGTTCTAAAAGAAAAACTCTCATCAACTCCTACAGTTACTTGTCAAACTTCCAACTCAAAATTTTTCAACCAAAAAAGTAGACCCACATCAAGAAAACCCACCTTCAATCAGGATGTCTGCAACAACAGAGATTAGACCGTTGACACACTCTCTATTTAAATATTGTTCATTATGAGAGAGAGAGAGAGAGTAGGGAAATTTTCAAGTAGGGATCCATTCTAAACCACTTAATTATACCAGATCAGAGTAAACATACATTGAGGTTGAACAGTTACAAAAGCTTTCTCCCCCTTCTCCATAGTCCTCAGAATCTTTGGCAGCGCTGGACATAAATGGCCTAGAAATAAAATAGCGTAATTTGTTTAGCTCAAATTCATCATTTGAATTTTCATTCGAAAGTGATTACCCTCGTTGATGTAAAACTGAACTCCTCCATTCGAGGTCTCGGTGACGACATCTCCAACAGGAAGAGTTACTCTATACCTAACTGAAAATCAAATGTCAAATACCCCCATCACAACGAAGAACAGTGTCATTCCAAATACCTGTGACCTCATCCAAGTCGCTAGGCTTCCCGCCATTTCCTCTCTCCAAGATTTTCTTCACAATTCCACCGTCGTTGCAAACGTCAACAACACGTAACCATGAGATCAGTTCTATCTCGTGCGGGTCAACGGATTCAGGTAACGTGAACAGCGAGATCTCTCCTTTCCGCATAGTAATTATACCGTGATCTAGCCCTGGCACCACTTTCCCTTCAAACCAAAAGATTTAAGGGCTTCATCTCACTGCATTATAAGAACGTGAATTCAAGAGAAAACCTGAGCCGATCTTAAAGATTATAGGTTCCCCGTCTGTCCTTCCTGGAATCGAAGTGCGTTCCATCCGAGAGAAAGCCGACGAAATGGACTGAAAATTCGAATTGATCAAATTTGAGGAAGTTCGCCAATAGGAGAAAGAGCTATTACCTGTAACCTCATCGCCGAAGGCAGGCGTCTCCCAGTGAATACCGGCTTTGATTAATTTCTTCCTGAGACCGGAGGCGCTGATCTCTCTCTCTTCCCCGATCTTGAGAGGCGGAGCAGACTCGATCTCTTCTCCTGGCTCCTCTTCCTCCTCGCTCTCATCGTTCATGGCTGCAGCCCTGGCCGCAGCCGCCGAGAACGTGATCCTAGACATCCTTTTCGCCTATCCCTAACTGAAACTCACTTCTCGTGGAGACCGGGAATCTGAGATTGTCTCCATATGTTTGAAAAACTGAGATGGTTATTATGCCTTAGAAAAACTGGTTTAAAATTTATTGAGTTTTGAAGAAGCATATCAGTACAGCTGTGGCATTGGCTGCAACATCTTCGGTGCTTGATCTAGGGAAGAGGCTATTTCTTGGAACTCCATGAGCATGAGAAAGATATGTCAGCATGAGAGAACACCAGAAGATGGATCTCCAAAGATTTGTGCATATTTTCACGTGATTTGTTGATGACAAAGGGGATCATATACATGATCCTATGGCACTTCCATGGAGAGTGATATTCATCGGTTTGGAAGCAAAGGTTTGATGAAATGGGGGAAAAACGGGGAGGATACTGATTTGTACAATTCCATGGAAATATTTGTAGGGGAGGATTCTTTTTTGCAATGTATTTAGATTGAGAGAGAAGACATCATATGAAATTTGGGATGTGCTCTCCCGTCATTAATAGATATTGTTTGTGAACTTTTTCAAAAAAAAAAAAAAACCTTCATACTTCTATCTTTATCCACCAACATCTATGTATATAACTCTATAAGTCTATATATCTCCCTAATTAATCATTTATTAGACCCAATAATACTTATTAGTTATCCTTATTAACTATCTATATTAATATTTAAATGAATTGATTAAAGATCTATTTAACCTAATTGATAAGTAGAGTTGTCAGCTCGGTGGGTGCCAAGCTATATGGAATGCTCTCGTCATTGGTTACCATGTAAGTATAATCATTCATCTGCTCAAGACTCATAAATGACATAGGGTATAATCAACTATCAAAACTTAATCGATCATTCAAGTTAATACCGGTGCTTAGATGAAGTTATCAATAATACATTATCTAATATTTTCATTTCCTTGGTCAAATATTTCATCGCATCTCATTCCTCGAGACAATCTCCTCTAATACCCATGATGGATAATCCTATCTTGACCAAATATTTAATCTATGACATTTTTAGAGGTCCTATGGCTACATATTCATAAGTCATAGTCAAAACATGATCATCTATTTATAAGTTGTCTTCAATATCTTAGGTCAAATGATCACATACATAACCCATACATTAATAACTTGATTGAAAGTTAGGCGTATTATTATTCAAGGATTGATATGGATTATTTTATTAAACTCTTTCTTCAAAGAGCACCCATACTCATGATATAAGTCATATCAAACATTATAATTTTTTCTAGATATTTTTATATCCTTCTTAAATACCTCTTGAATATGAATGTTTAGAACATTTTTTTAAAGACTAGCAATCGATGTATTATCATCTCATCATAATTCACTTACGCATTATATATGCTCATGGACTTCATTACAAACATCACACAAGCATAACAATGAATAAATTTTATTTTAATAGATATAAATGAGACATGAAATTATTATTTGGATTATAGGCTACATAGTATCTATCAATATTAGACTTTGTTTCAAGAGATAAAAAGGGGGAAAAAAATCTATGAATAAACAAAATAGACTCAGTAATCTCAAAATTACAAGAAATTAAGAAGGTTATTTTATGTAGATGGGTTAATATTATAAAGTATAAGCCATTAGGGAATGTAGAGGGATATAGAGTCACATTAATCACCAAAGACTATACTCAAAATTAGTGAGTAGATTATTTTAATATATTTTCAATTGCTTTTAAAATGAATAAAATTAAAAAATTTATTGCTTTAGATGCTAATAAAGGTGTAATTTATATCAGTATGATGCTAAGAATACATTTTAAAAATGGTCATTTGAATGAATATTTATGTGAATTCAAATGTATTTTGAATTATGTGTACAAGTTGAAGAAAACCATCTATGGTCTAAAACAATCCCAAAGGGCTTGGTTTACCAAATTGTATCAATATATGATAAAAATTGGATATGACCAAAGTCTTGGAGATGAGACACTGTTCATGAAACATTTGAGAAGCAGAAAAATTGTTATTTTTAAGTGTCTACATAAATGATTCTATAGTATTTGCGATGATGATGAAGAAATTAAGAAACTAGATATAATCAATTAGCCGATGAATTTGAAATTAAGAATCTTGGATTATTAAAATGCTTCCTGGGAATTGAAATATCGTATTCACCCTGATGAATTTGTCTATCGGACAATAATTATATTTCACATTTATTGAAGGAAATTTGTTTTATTGATAGTAAGCCAATTTCTACCTTGTAGATTTTAATCACAAATCGACTAAGGATGAAAATATTTCAATCAGTAGGCAAATAACAATATCAAATATTAGTTGGAAAATTAATTTATTTATCCCATACTTGATCTGATTTTTGTCTTTTTTATTTGTTTTGATCTTAATATATGCATTTTTCCTAATATTCAACATTTATATTTTGCTCATATAGTACTTAGATATTTAAAAGGGGAGGTAATTTTAATCTTGATATTTTTGTTGATGCTAATTATACACATTTATTAGTTGATCACAAGTCTACATTGAGAATATGCTCTTTCTTAGAAGGAAACTTAGTTACTTGGATAGATAAAAAAAAAGTTATAGTATTACAATCCACAACTGAAGCAAAATTATGAGATTTGACTGATGGGATCTCTCAAGCAATGTGGATTCACGGAGTTTTCAAAGATTTAAAACTATCACTTCAGTTGCCTATTAAATTAAAACTATCACTTCCCTTGTGATAATAAATCAACTATTTGTAGTACATATGATCCTATATCGCATGGGACATGTGAGGCATGTGGACATAGACATGTACTTCATAATAGATAAACTAGACAAAGGGCTTGTTTGTTCTCCATAGTTCAAATATCATAGTGTTGATCTAGTCACCAAGGGACTTTGAAAACCTCAATTTTATAATTTAATCAACACACTTGGCTTGAAGATTCTTCTCAAGACAAGCTCAAGTTGAAGAATCTTCACCACCAAGCTTGAGACAGATTATTGAAGTAAGCAGGTTAGTTATAATTGTGAGCTAGTCCAATGTATTTTCATAATTTATTTTTAGTGTCAAATTGAAGTATAAATTTTGTCATTAGACCAAGCTTGAGATGAAGAATCTTCACCACCATGCTTGAGCGGGAGTTGATGAACTTGACTACGCATATTTTTCGTCATTGTTGTGTATCGATTTCATGCAATAAAATTTATATTTCCTTACTTAGTATAGTGTGAGTAAGTGGTGTGTCCATAGGGAGATAAGTTAATGATATTAGATGTCCAAATGAAAGGTAAGAGTGTGAAAAGAAGCAAGAGCACCCAAAGAAGTGAAAGCATAAATGAGGCATGTAGAGATGAATATGAGTGATAAATTTTATGTTTCTTTTTTAATTGAGAAAGAAATCAGAGTTGAAGTAGAAAATTAATGTAAAAAGAAATGAAATGGGGGTGAGATGGCGACAAGGTGAGAAGAGTGGTCGGCAGTAGTGATAGATCGATGTGCAACAATAAGGAGATAAAGTCGTGAGTGTAGATGATGTCAAAGATACTACATTACAAGAAAATAAAAATAAAAATAAAATAAAATACAACAAGTGTTTATGGAGATGAACACAAGAACTCAAATACAAATTTTCACACAAGCCCCATCACAATGCACATCCTTGGTCGGGTGATACTCAATACACTTTGATCATGATCCTAACTAGATTTCTTCTCCACTACAAGTTTGAGAATCAAGAAATGCACTCCTTGGGCCTTGACCTCCCCTCATATTCCTTCTTTTATTCGAATACTAATAGAGAGCCAGAAAACAAGAGAGTAGAGAGAAAATAGAGCCTTATATAGAGAGGGTCTTTTAGGGTTCTAGATGATTAAAGGTGTAGATTTTTCACTCTTGTAATCAATGGTGGAGATGCACTACCCAAGGACGTCCAAGGGTGTGGTCACCTCCTCAAAGAGTTAATATTGCCCCTTAATGAGGTGGCCCAGATCCTTTCTAAAGAATTAGTCACATGTCCTCAAAAAGAGGTAATAACCCCCCTTCTTAAGAACATGGGCCCCATCTCTTAAAAGGGTAACGACCAACTCGTTCTTAATGAGGATGATATCCATCTTAATATGGTGACCTCCAATTCATTTAAAATAGAAAATAAATTAATTTAAAATTATTTTAATGTAGTTTGGTCAACATTCCCTAAAATAGAGAAAGTTGACCAAGTTTGACTTACATTGAATTAGCTTAGTAAATTGGTTGTCCCCAAAAGGATAGGATGATTTCTATAATTATTTAAAAGATGAATTTGGCCACCTTTGATGACCTTGACCCTTAATTATACCCTCTGACTTTTGGGATTTAGAGTTGACTTGGCCCTTAAAACAATGAAGCCGTCATTTTCTCCTCTCTTCCATTTCCATTTGCATCCATGTATTTCCATATGTTTTCCTATGTCCTTGCATTCACAAAACTCATAAAAATGTAAGAATCAAACTACTTGACTTCAAAGAAGTCAAATGGGTTTAATCTCAAGATATACAAATCAAAGTAATGATGCATTACAAGGCATATTCATGTTTATACATAATCAACACTAATTATATGCAAATTCAATACATGATTAAAATAACACGATGAATGTAAAAATATCACAAAAACATGATAACGTGCACTGTAATATAAATTATTATATATTAAAATATTTTTATAATGATGGAAATGAATGCATCAATGACATGTTATTGGGAGTGTTAATGCACACATGTTAGTTATATATATAGTTAGTCCAATGTATTTTTTTAGTTTATTGTTTGGTCATAATGAGCTAAGTTAAAATGGCCTATTGTTAGTGGCTAAGCCTAGCCCAATTTCTATAACCTATGAATAAGACTTCATCTCTTGGTTTGGCCCTATGATATGTATGTGCCTTAACACCTTACCATAAATGAAAGATGTAGAGGAAAAGGTGCATTGAGAGATCTCAAGATCCTTTATCAACATTTGTCAAGTCATTGAACATATAATTATCTCCAAACATTCTCTTTAAGTTTATAAGTTTCTTAACATAGAAGCAAAGAATGAGTATTACATATTTCCTAATTGTGTATACACTTTCCATTGAGCTTGGTGAGCATATGTTTTTATTATATGTTTCAATAGACGAGGTTCCCTTCTGTGCATTATCATTCTTGTTTCTAGCTCCATGACGTGAGATCTAGATTTATTTGCAATTTTTTCATCACATCCCATACTTCTAGAGCAATTATTTTTTCCCAAAATGATGGGTAGGATTGTTTCATAGAGCAAAGATATATGAATGATAGAACGATTTAATTGTATCTGCAATATTGTCTATCTTCTTGATTTAGGAAAACTTTTATTTTCTCATTTAGAGATGAAAGAGGCAGAGAGTCTTGCTCAAGAACCTCAATTAGCTCATCGGTTCTAGATAAAGGCAGCAATTAAGTTTTCCAAAGTAAGAAATTACCTCCAGTTAATCAAGGCTTATCAAAAAATGTAGTAGAATAAAGGTTTTTGGAAATGTTGAGCATGGAGAAATTAAAAAATGCGTCATTACTTTCGATGGAAGGCAAGAGAAGATAAAAGGAAAGGAGATTATATTATTAGAAAAGCATAAATTACAACGAGGATGTGAGAGCTATTTTCAGTGGATTGATTTAATCTTTGAAGGATTTTAGCTTCTAATTGACGATCATCACTCAAAATCTGACAAAAAAATTAAAACAAGGAGTAAACTTTTGAACTTGAACAAAAAATCCCATGATCAGATCATCATTTTAAGGGAATGGTCAATGATTGATCGCAGAATCGATCACACCTTGAGCTATCAGGGCAAATTTTACGTGATGGATGATCTGATTGACATGTTAGATCATGTCGATGGAATACGATGGCTGATTGCCATTCCGTAGGTCCAAGTGTGGGTGACACGGGCTTCCGGTTGGCTGGGTTGAAAAGGCCCAGAGCCCGTTTTCAATGTTGTTGACCCGTTCATTTTAAGTATATAAAATAGTAATAATTTTTGTTTTAAATATTTTTTAAAAATCGTAACGGTGTTTTTTCTCATTTCCATATTTGTTAATAAATTGGTTATTTCCTCCAAGCCTGGGTCCTTGGTATTGCGCAGCTACGGCTCCTCGGATAGGACAACTGCGCGAACCCATCTTGACCGTTGAAAGCGCAGGGCTTGTCCTCGTCGATCCTCCCAATAGCCGCGCTCTGGCTTCTCGGCACGGATGGCCAGATCGACGAACCCCGGGAGGCGGCACGCACGAGCTCTCTCAGATCCTCCTCGCTGCTGATGCTGGCCCGGGAAGGATTTAGGCTGTAGCTTCTGGGCATCCCGCCAGAACCCGCCGCTACTCGGAAATTCCCGTTACCGGCGCAGCCTGTTATGCTGCGGACGTACAGATCTCTGACGCGGCGGAGAGCCCGCAGGGGTGATGTCAGTACCCGCGTTAGGCTCTTGTTCTTCCGCCCCATGATGCTGGCGGCACGAGAGAAGGACAAGGAGAAGATGGAGAAAAAGGATTCAGAGAGGATCCTGCCGCCACCAGTTTTATAAGGGGCGTAGGGCAATGTAATAGAGGTGACAGGTTTGAAAGTCAACGCCCTTTCGGGAATGGCACGGAGTCCCACAGCCGGAGAACGGGATAGTCAAGATTCAACGAAATGGACGATCAAAGGTCAACGATCTATACTCGTGTTTAGGGCTTCAGCAATTAGATTATCGAACTCAGTCAACCCCGTCAACTGAGAGGCTAAGGTCAACTTCACGACTTTGTCAGCACTGTCAAGGAGGAAGAGGCCTCCACAGCGGATTTTTCTCTTCAAACCGTGACTGAACGCCTCCATCTGGCATGGTAAAAGAAAGATAAGAGCCATTTCAGAATAATTATTTTTTCAATAATCTTCAAGATCTTGATAAATTATTGACCGCAAGACAATTCGACCAATAAGAGCTTGACAAGTGTAAGAGATGATGAATTTTGCAGCAAATTTTACTAGAAATAAAGTGAATAGCTCAGCCTCATGAATTTGTTTTTTTTTTTATAAAAAGGATGAACCTACAGAGATCATTCACCACGGATTCAAATAATTTTGACAACTTAAAAAGATTCTAGAAAGAGACCCTTGAATGTCGTGATAAATTCCATCGAACTTCCTACAAAGAGAGGATCTTAAGATTTCAAAGTTCCATTCATCACCTTACTCAAAAGAACTTAATGCAATAGATGCAAGGTATTTTCAATGGCTAAATGGTTAAAAAAAAAATTCAGTCTTCTATTGGATTCAATGATTCTACCAAATTCTTACGGTGTAGGCCTAATTCTAAGGCAACTTGTGGGAGAGAGCTCATTCTCACTAGTTGCCAAGGAAGACAATTTCAAGATACATGACTGATTATGGCCACTACTTGAATGAATCAATGATGAATGCATTAAATATTATGCTAATGCTCTAGGGACCTCATGGAAATAACTTACCATTTTAGGGCTCCAACTTCAACGTTTGACTTGTCATAGACCTTGCTCTTCAGGACAAATTCTTATTCTTTTGAATTCGTATGAATCCCAAATTTTGATGTTTTTGAGAAATCCAATGTTCCGTGGAAATGGAGATTTTGTAAACCATAAGTCGGTGGTTGTCATAAATAAAAATCCAATGATGATAATGAAGCATTCAACTCTGAAATTATACCATAGAACAAATGATCTCTTAAAAAGCCTCCAAACATCATTCATCCATCTTATCATTCAAACATAACTCGAGAGGATAGAAGAACAAAAACTTATGAATAAAGGGACTCTAGGGAGGAATTATTATTGCAAACAAGGGACATAATAAAGATATGCACTAAAAATTAATATGAATAATTGAATTATATCAGTCAAGGACACATACTTATAATTCTTGGGGAAAAGAATCAAAATTCAACATTGAAGAAAATTTATTCTCTATTATAAGGAAATTTTGTGAAAAATGGAAAGATCAAAAGTATCAAAAGAAATTTTCTCAATGCTTTGCCTCCTCCTAACTTAGATAATCATCTCTTCGCATATATAAGTAGATTTATTTATACATCTCAATCAAAGACTTTTGATTATGAAAACCAACATTGTTTTTGTGGATTTTAAAGTCTGAGGCTACAAATCATGTTCCCAATGTCATCTAATTTCATCTCTACCTTTTAACAAGAGATTTCATAGTGCTAATGAAACTTTATTGACAATATCAGATAAAGACAAGGTAGTATCAGATCCCAATTGGAATTTAGAAAAATTTTGCATGGTTTGAAGCTATGTTTAAGCCTTATATTTGTCGTTTGACAAGAAAACTTACCATAAGATTATTTATCTATACTATTTTTTATGATGGTCCTTTTTTATGAAACAAAATATTAGGGTTGAGGATTAAACTTACAAGGATCATCAAAGATCTCTTCCATGTCATTGGAGTAGATTACGCTTCATTTATGAAGAAATATAAATAATTTGAAGAGCAAAAAATCCTTAATACATGATTGGGAAATTTAAAATTTTCAAATTTAAGGACATTTTTTCCTAATCAAACAAGGGGAAAATAAACTCTCCTTAGGGCAAGTTAGTCTAATACCCTTCAACTTATCCATCATGAGTTGTGGAAAAAATTTCAAAGATTATTTCAACATAGATACATGGTTTTCAGTACTCATAGATTCATGCAATATTCTTACTTGGGTTTATATTCTTCTTCATCAATTGAAGGTGGACGAATCATTCAAAGTTTTGCATAATTTTTCCAAAAAAATATTCAAGTTAAGATCAAGGTATTAAGATAAAACAATGCCAAAGATCGTTGATCACTGCCCAATTGATTAACAATTTTTCATCCAGATCCATTTCATTTAATGTCTTTCAGATCTTTCAAATTCATTTTCCCTCTTGTGAGATTTCAAAACAACCTCCCTCAAAGACTCTTTTGAACTGTTTGTTATGTTCAAATTTCAGTGTTGAACCCATAGAAAAATTGGAATAAACAAATATAAAATGTATTTTTATTGGGTATTCAAATAAAAAAGGATATAAATTCTACTCAAATATTCTTGTAAAGGACTCTTCTCTTCCCTTCTCTTCATCATAAACTATGAACCCTTCAATATCTTTGGATAATATTTAGAATTGTTTACTTCTACACCTTTCGAAAAACCATGAAATCCAACATGATGTGAATATTCCTTCAATCCAAAAGGGCAGTTGAAACTCACACACAATTAATGGAGTCAATACATTTACCCCCATTGAAGTCAAGAGTAATCAAGACCAATCAACACTTAGCACCTTAAAGTCAAGAATAATCAAGACCAAGAAGCTTATGATGAATCTTCTTAAATCTCTCTTAGGCCAATGAGAGTTAAAAGAACATCAAGGATGAGGGTTCTACCTCATCATCAAGCCAACTTAATGATCCACAACAGTCAACTATCACCTATGATGAAGTCAATGTGGAACTTGAAATCAATCAAGATAGAAGCTTAAAATTCAAAGAGAAACTAACCCCAAAGGGTGAATCTTGAGTATTTTTGGAAGCATGTAAATCTTAGAAGAAAGAAGATATAGTGGAAGATATCATTGAAACCAATGAAGATGTGCCACTTGTCACCATTAGTGTCACATGACATACTTGGAATGATGGCCTCCTTTTTTTAAGGAGATGTCTATAACCACCCATTTCCACTTACTTCTACCTCCTTTCATAAAATTCTTCTTTGTAACTAAGTCTACCTCCCATAGAAGAAGTGGCCTGTGGCCATGTGTGAATTATTGTGAATTGAGGTTTCTTTAAATTTTTTTCTCCCTCGCTTTCTTGCACACTAAACTCTTTTTTCCCCTAACTCTCTCTCTCAACCCTTGAAGTCCTTCCTCTTGTCTCTTATTCTCGTCTCCCTTCCTCAAGAGGGAGAATAGAAGATCTTCCAAAGGAGGAGCACCTGTAAGTCCCTAATTTTTTTATATGAGACGTATCCAAAGCCCTACATCAATCTCTAGAAGAGGTGACCCCCGTGGAGTCACTCCACACATTATTAGTCCCCAATAGAAATTACTAGCTCACCAAGTTAGTCAAATCAAAATCCATACACAGACAATTTGACCTGCTCATACTCTTGTTCAGTGCCCTCAATTTGTAGTCATCCTTCTGCATCCTACCACCCTTCCCATCTCCAATAGGCCATTTCCTAAAGATGCATGTCTCTTCCCACTCCCCTTTGAGCTGACCTACCTTTCTGAACTACTTGAGCTTTGTCATTGATCCACACATACTCCAAGTATGGTGCTTTTCCCCTATCATGCATGATCCTAAAAGGTAAAGAACAAATACACCTCATTTGAATTTTCAATCAACTCCCTAAAATTTTCCTTAGTCTAGCACCAATTCACCACAGAATCTCCCTCTTTACACTCATGAAAAAGTATGCCTCCCTTACGATCAACCTAATGAATAGAGTGGTCTTTAGCTATTCCTAGTTCCTAAATAACTTACACAGTTTATACTAATATAAATAAATCATCAAACCAAATAACTTAATTAGATGTAGATAAAAGAAGTAAGGATAAATAAAATCTACAAAGAGTTATAGAGAATCTATGAATGAAATTCTCCTCAAATAGTTGACTTTTATGACTTTGACTATTCAAAGTTGACTTTTGTCTTTCTAAAGTTAACTTGGACTTTCAGCTGATGACTTTGAATTTTCCTTTAACATGTCTTTTGAATGGTTTGATTATCCTTAAATGGATTTAAATGAAACAAGAATGAATCTTGATATATTTTATGATATGATGAATCTCAATAGTATGCCACAAGATGAATGATGACTCAAATGAATTTATTGGTAGTTGGCTCTCAACATGCTCTTGAACAAAACCTGTAATGTTAGCTTTTGATAGTTGAAAATATGAGATAACGAAAATCTATAAAACTCTCTTGACTTAAGCTATTGTTTTTTATTAAAACTTGAGGAGAAAAAAAACTTTAAATTCAATTCAAAATTTCGACTTAAAAACTAACCAAGGAACTAATTTAAAATGGATTTTTGTCATCAACTTGAATTCTAAAAAAAAAGTTGTATGTTAGATCTAATGGTGGATGTAACTTCACTTCAATAACAAGAGAATGTAATTTTTAAAATCATTTCTACGAAGCGGGTTTCCTGAAAATGTAATGTAGAAATTTTAGAGAAGTCTATTATCAAAAACTACTTTATGTAGAGTCGATTTTAAAGACAAAAATCTAGGCACCTTGATCACATAAATGATTTGTAGAAATCAAATATGAAATACATTGATTTATAAAGGAATTGAATCTTCATACCACTCTCAAATCAGACCTATCAAACACACTCTCAAATGGACATGAGATCAGCCATACTCTGGCGTAAAGCTTGCAATATAAAACAATCAGACCTAGAAGCAAGCTCTCGAATTGTTTCATATTCTACCTTAATTGGGCCTAAAACCTATAGCAATCAGACCTAAAACAGCTCTTGAACCAATCCAAAATTTGACGCAATCTGGCCAATAATCTAGGAGAAATCAGACCTAGAATTCTGAAAAATAATTACAAAACATAGATTTAATTGTATCAAAAAACTTATCCAAATACATGGTTTTCACTATGAACTTGTCTTTTCCTTTTTCAGCAAGTTCAGGTCCTAATCATGGATGAAAGATGCTTGTGGTGTTGTTTTTCAATCACAACTTTCATAAGCATTAAGAGAGAGAGAGAGAGAGAGCTGTGTCAACTACTTGAGAGATCGCACGTGAGAGAGTGATCACCAACAAGATAGGATGAATGATCGTTGGAGAGAGACTGCAGGAGAGTGTCGGGAATTAGGTTTTCTTTCACCTTTTCTGCACTTTAAGTGCAGTAAGTACCTGCAAAAGAACACATTTCTATTTAGGACAATAAAAAATCAAAATATAAATAAGCTGAAATGGAAGAGATCGAATTGACAAAAATAAATAGTAACAGATCTGAATTAAATGAGTGGATATTAAATGTATATGAGATATTTGATGATGATAATAAAATGGTAAATTAGTTATTGAATCAAATTGAATAAAAAGAAAATTAATCATATAAAGCTTGTTCTAAGGAAATATCTATGTTCTAACGTTGATTCGGGTCAACTGCTTGAGATGTTGACACCTACAATCATGAACATGCACCTTCCTCAAATTGTTTTGTCTAAAATACCATCACTAACGTGAAAGATTTGATTTTAATTCATCAAAATCAACTTTGCCTCCTCTGCATCATCAAGTAGAGCTAGAATATTCATTTCAAAATCAACTATGACTCATTTCTCCAACATCCTGTGAAATTCAGTTAATCCATTAAAACCTCTACTCCTATCGAGAAGGACTAATAGGAAAATCCTCCAGATTTCAGTGATTTGGTGATCCCCAAGCATTCGTTTTGAAGGCATCTTCATCCCCTTGAATTTGTAGCCGCGCAAGAGATGATTACAGATCTTAATCTCCTCTAAAGTTTTGGGGGTTCACATCGATCTTGGATCTGTCTCATTGGATTCACATCAAGTCTAAGCTAAAGCCAAGTTTTTGGGATATTCTTTTTAGGCTTTTCTCTTCTTGTCCCCCGTCAATTATCGAAACTCCAATGAAGTTCCAATGATCTAGCATAATCCCCATGAAGATGACTGATCCATCTCTTTGCCGATGCCGAATCCTCTCTGCAGAGCAAAGGGTGGGAATTTGTCAGTCATGTTATCTAATAATTGGTGGACAGGGACGAAATTTTTTTCATCATGTCATGACCTATGATAGTAGAAAGTATATTGAAGATACCCGTTTGGGCCCAACCATTATCGCCATGCCCAACCTGTGTCTCGGCTCAAGCAGTTCCTATCAGCTGATAGGGGCCATCTGATTCAGAACAGTAGGAAATAATGGTTATTTCAGTTGTTCTTACTTCGGCCAGTACCGGGTAGATTCCCTGCTAAAAAGATGATGGCGAATTGGCGATGAAGTAAACGTCGATCTCCGTCAGTCCGTTCAAACGAGAAACGCCGCGGAAACATTTTCCACGGCTGCTGTCCACGAGGGTCACGAGGAATTTTTGTTTACGTTGTATTTAAGTACGGGGAGAGCCAAGATTCTGAGAGGACAGAGTAAGAGAATGGTGGATGGGAGGAAGAAGAAGAAGCTCGCGTGCTTGTCACTGATCTTCTTCTTCTTCGATCTTCTTCTTCGTCCTAGTGGAGGTCGCGGGCGGCGAGGAGAGAGCCGCGCTGCACCCGCTCGTGCTCGTGCCGGGAAGCGTCGGCAGCCAACTAGAGGCGCGGCTCACGGACGAGTATCGCCCCTCGAGCCGTCTCTGCGGTCGGTGGGCCCGGACACGGAGAGACAAGGACGGGTGGTTCAGGCTTTGGTTCGACCCCTCCCTTCTCATGGCTCCCTTCACCCGCTGCTTCGCCGAACGCATGACATTACACTACGACTCCGAGCTCGACGACTTCCGCAACGCTCCCGGGGTGGAGACCAGAGTTCCCCCACTTTCGGCTCCACTCTCGGACTTCTTTATCGCGATCCCCACCTCAAGTTTGCAAAAATCCTCTCATTTGTTGCGTTTTTTTATGGACTCTGATGATCAGCGATGGTGCATTTTGCAACAGGCACATTACCGAGTACATGGCGACGCTGGTGAGGACGTTGGAGGAGATGGGCTACAGAGACGGGGAGAGTCTCTTCGGAGCGCCCTACGACTTCCGCTACGGACTAGCGGCGGAGGGGCACCCCTCCGCCGTCGGATTGAAATTCCTCCGCGATCTGAAAGAACTGGTAGAGAACGCGACAAAATCCAATGGTGGCAAGCCGGCGATAATCGTTTCTCATAGCTTGGGGGGATTGTTTGTTCTTCAGCTGCTCAGCCGGAGCTCGCGCTCATGGCGGCAGAAGTTCGTGAAGCACTTCGTCGCGCTGTCGGCGCCTTGGGGGGGTGCAGTCCGAACCATGTTGACGTTCGCTTCAGGTTACTCTGTGGGCATTCCAGGATTGGACCCATTACTGGTGAGGGAAGAACAGAGGAGTTCAGAGAGCAATATATGGCTACTCCCATCACCGACCACGTTCGACGGTAGAGCTCTGATCGTCACTCCGGAGAAGAACTATTCCGCGGCGGAGATCTCGGTCTTTCTTCAGGACCTGGGTTTCTCTGAAGGCGTCCTACCCTACAAAAACAGGATTTTGCCGATTGTGAAGAGGTTACCGTCGCCGGGTGTAGCGTTGACCAGCATCATCGGAACCGGGGTTAGGACGCCGGAGACACTGATCTACGGGAAGGAAGGATTTGACCGGCAGCCGGAGATCGTGTACGGCGACGGTGACGGGACCGTTAACCTGAACAGCTTGCTGGCGCTGACGTCAGCGTGGGGAGGAAGAACGGGACAGGTTTTCAAGCTGGTGAATATCTCCCGCGTCTGTCACAAGTCAATTCTTAAGGACGAAGCTGCGGTGAGGGTGATTATGCGGGAAATCTGCGGGATTAATGGTAATCTTCTGGGTTTCGGTTCCTGCAATCGGCTCTACGAATAGTCTTTGGGTCTCGGGTCTTCAGTCTTTCTCTCTCTCTTGTGGTGGTCAACGAGTTGGAAGAGTTCCCTAGGAAGGCGGAGATCGCTTGGGCCCGTGGGGCTAGTTTATTTTCCCGAGGAACAGAGCCGCAGCAGTCGAGACTGGCCCGGTGGTCCTGCCAGGTCCTGGGCCGTGACGGAGACATGGTCCAACCCTCGGGACCTCAGCACAGTCAAACCGCCGTTCCCTATTTCTCTCTCTCTTTCTCTCTATCACACGTGAGATTTGGCCTTTAAAGGGGCCACCGGTCCTTTTTGAAACATTAACAGATAGCCTTCCGTTTCTGACCAGTCAACTGCTGCCGGTCTCCGGTCCTCATCGGGGACAGGATCTAGGGCTGATGTGTCAACATCTCACGTGATTCAACCTCCCCGGAGCGCTGATTTTCGTACCACTCTTACTATTTAAATGTCTTCGGTTTTATTTAATGCCAGAGCAGAGCTTTAGAGAGAGAATAAATTTATTTAATGTCGATAAATAAAAACTTCGGCAGTCCGCGAGAGAACGATTTTCTCGAATATGAGGATGAAAAAGTAAAGTTATGATACAAAAAGCCTATTACGGCGTCAGGACAGCGATGACACGTGACCCTGTACAGTCTGAGTGTTGACCGGGCTGCGCAACCCGCTCTTTTCTCAGAGAAAACCCAGAGAAGAGAGAGAGTTCTCTCTCTCGAGGGCCTCTTCTTCCCGTTCTCTTCCTCTCCCAGCTTCCCCCTCTCTTTCTCTCTCCGTCGCTTTCTCTCACTAAAGCTCCGGTTCTGATGGGGAGGACTGAGGAGTCTGTTCTGGGTTTCTTTTTGGCAGCCTGACGGGGCGTAGAATATCTTTGGAGCATATTTTTCCGGGCCATGGCTGGATCCGACATTTCATTCGTGAAGCTCGAATCTAGAACAATGGCGCCGACCGGATTCCAGAGGAGAGAAAAACCCACGAAATCCCTCGCTCTTTCTCTTTCTTCCTCGTCCTGATCAGGGAGCCCAGATCAGAAGAGTAGTGTCGAGAGAGAAGAAATAGTCGCCCATGCCGGAGCACAGGCGCCAGCACGAGTCATGGCGGCTAAACGGCGGCGGCGCGCAGGTCATCGATCTGGAGACCGCCGTCAAGAGCGGGATTCTCGGCGGCGGAGTCGGCGGCGTGATCGGCGGCGCCGCTAATGAGAAGCTCGACCTGAAGAAGATGATCGAGGAGCTCGACCCAGCAGACGAAGTCCCAGCCGTCTTCATCTGCCCCATCTCTCTCCAACCCATGGAAGATCCCGTCACTCTAGTGACCGGGCAGACCTACGAGAGAGCAAATATTCTCCGCTGGTTCTCCATCGGCGCTCTCACTTGCCCTACTACGATGCAGGAGCTATGGGATAGTTCCATTACGCCGAACCAGACGCTGCAGCAGCTCATCTACGCTTGGTTCTCTCAGCGTCATCTTCTTCAAAAGAAGCGCTCGGAAGACGTTCAAGGGCATGCGAGAGAGCTTCTTGAATCTCTCCGGAAAGCTAAAGGGCAAGCTCGCTTGCAAGCTCTCAAGGATCTACGCAGACTGGCTGCAGATCATTCATCCGCGAGAACAACTATCGTCGACTCCGGCGGCGTTTGCTCGCTTTCTTCCTTGCTGGGTCCTTTCACTTCTCACGCGGTCGGCTCCGAAGTCTTGGCCATCCTCGTTTCTCTCTCTATCTCCTCGGAGGGGAAGAAAAGCTTGATGCAGCCGGCAAAGATATCTCTCATCGTGGACTTGCTCAACGAGGGAAGCATTGAGACGAAGATCAACTGCACCAGGTACATAGACTCGTTAAGGGCAGAAGAGGGTTTTAATGCGGATTTAGTGTCGAGTCTCAGCTTGCTCGCCGGACTGCTTCGGCTGGTGAAGGATAAGAGACACGTAAATGGGATTTTCTCTGGACTTAGTCTCCTGCTCGCTATCTGCTCTCACAAGAAAATCTTGAGCTCAGTGGTAAGCGTGGGGGCTATCCCACAGCTCGTGGAGCAACTTCCGAGCTTGAACGGGAAGCTGCTCAGAGCTCGCTTTACAGATCCTGAAGACGCTCTCTGGCACGGAAGAGGGCTGTCTGGCACTGAGGGATTGCTTTCAGACGATCCCAAATCTAGTGAGAGTGCTGATGAGAGTTTCGGAGGAGTGTACCAAGCTTTCTCTCTCTATACTTTTGGCGGTTTGTAAGGATTTTCCTGGGGAGTGTGCAGCAAAAGCTGTGGAGGCGGGGTTGGCGGCAAAGCTTCTGTTGGTGATTCAAAGTAGCTACGCGCCGGCGCTGAAGCAGCAGTCGGCGGAGCTCTTGAAGCTATGTAGTGTGAACTACACCGCCGGAAACTTCATCTCTAAATGCAAGCTTACGAGAACGATTCAGTGATTGGGAGGAAGAACTGAGTTTTGATTCGAAGTACTTTCTATCAATTCTGGGAAATGAGCAGAAACGTTTACTGCTGCCGCGGTAGGCGGAACGCTTCGCCGGAGATAGATCGTAATCGCCGGCGCCGGCGAGTTCCTTAGAGTGCCGATTAAGTGCCGCAGAAGCGTCTGATGGTGGGCCTGACCTGTGAGATTGTCTTGTCTGAAGTTCGTCAGTGGGCCTGGCCCGGTCGGCCAACATGACGGCTGGAGGACTGGGATCGAAGATCTCCACCTTATAACGTGCTCAGTGGACGGTGGAGATCAGATGCGACGGGGGCAGGTTTGACTGCACTGATGCGCGATAGGGCCCCCCGGTAACGGTCTCCAAGGGTCGTTATCTTCCATCAAACTCCTTGTCATTGTCGTGGACCCTGGTCTATAAAGATTTTCTTGACCGAGTCAATTAATTTGACGGATTATATTAAATGGTTGTCAGCTTTAATTGTTCATATTTTAAAATAATATTCGTCGATGAGAATATAAATGCATGGCAAACTGAAGGCCTTGATTTAATCCTAGATTCATGTCAAAATGCTCTTTTCAACCCCCCAAATGAACATGGTATTTATCGATACAATTCAAGAGCAACATGATATTCTCTAGGGACATAACCATGAGCTACATGGAATTATAGATAGATACCCATGTATCTATGCTTTAGGATGGTCGAGGAGTGAAGACGATCATTCGGCCTTCGGCGAGAGCGAAACGTTCACATCGACGCTACAATGCACTGCTTATCACGATGGATAACATGTATGAGATAGACGATGTTTCCACTAAGACCTCTAAAAATTGAACTCCAAAAATATTGAACTTTATGTCTTGTGCTCCAAGGAGGTCACTCTCGCGTCCAAGATGTTACATTGCTTTCAATTAGGTCAAGATCATGGTTTGATGAAGCGATTATCATCGATGTGTTTAATGGGCATTTATAACTCTGTATGACCCATCGAGAATTAATTTTTATATAATTAAATTTTATTGAATTTTCATGTGCCATACTTTATTTGACTGATACATAGTAAGATAGACATGGCAATGTATGACTTTTGATGATGACATAAAGATGAGTGTATTACATCAAGATCGATCAGCAGAAGGTCACTGCCTCGATCGATCAAGATGGTCTGTGCGCTGATCGATCGTCGATTGATCGTCGATCGATCGAGGTCGACGATCAGTCACAGAGAGAGAGAGAGAGAGAGAGAGAGAGAGAGAGAGAGAGCGTTGTTTCTCTCTCTATTTGCCTTTCTCTGAGGAACTCTCCTCCCAAGCTCTTTCGGCCACCAGCAGGACCTCTGCCACCGACGTGATCATCTGGGATGTAATTTACATGCAGTGTTATCAAGTCATGTACATTTTTGCTGATTATTTAAGAAAGTTGATTCATCCCTTGAAAAAAAAGACAAAAATAGCCGAAGAATTCTGGTGAGAAAGCTTGTATTACCTATGGCAGGAGGAAAAGAAGCAGCCCACTCGCAGACAAACTCTGTGAGCGGTGAGCTGCCAACCCTGTCGTTAAAGGCCAGGGGCTTTTAAGAAGGGGTCGAAGAGAGTGGTACCCGATGAGAAGAGCTTGGGTGGGGTCTCTCCACTTCTTCATCCCTAGAGCTACCGCCTCCGCAGTCTCTCGTTTTCCCTTCTCTCTTTCCTTCATCTTCTTTCTCAAATTTATTCTCTCTTATTGCTGCAGTTCAAGATTCTGCTACTTCTTCTCGGAGTCCTACCGAATTCTTAGTGAATTTTAAGCGCCGGAAAGATTCTAAGCATCAGCCTTTTGGGTAGATCAAAGCCTGAACCTTTCACTAAGATCCATTAGCTTATCATCTCTCAGAGATATCCATCTTTTTCATCATCCTTATGAGATCAAAGGAGCGATCATTCGAGCCATCATTGTGCAAACGACACTGATATGGCCATCTTCTCATTATCCTTCCGTTCTTGCTCTCATCTCATTGAAACCTTTGTCATCATCCATAAACCTCGGAGATCGAAGTCCTCCACGTTACTGATTTGGGCCATGAACAAGTAGAAAATAGCTCTCGCCGATACCAATCATTCCCATCATCCTCATCATCCTCATCATTAGCTTTTCCTCTGAACATTATTGAACCAATTTCGACGTAGAATTTACATCTCGAGAGGGCACGCGAAGTATGAATGAGATGAACGTTACCTTGAGATCAAACCCTGCAATTTTGGGTGCCATTTTGGCAAGCAAAATCTCCATCAATGTAGCAATCAGATCATTGATGCCCTCTTCTGTGAGCCGTTGGATCAGGTCGACTTGAGACCATACTCATTCTTAAATTCTTTAATGGATATTTTACAGTGGAATCAGTAGAAGATTATGCAGCAACATGCAAGATCGTGAGGTTGCTAAATTCTCCATACGTTAAAGAGCTTCCTTTCAGGGACCCCCAGATTTCCTATTTTCTTTCGTGATCTCAAGATCTAATGGATCCAAAGTTGTTGGAGAGGCGCCCGATTTGAGACCATAGCAGGCTTCCTAGGGACAGTTTTCCCGGCAAATCCCCGCTCCCGCCTGCAGTAGACGTTCGACTTGTCGTCCTATTCTGCGGCCTTCGCTCCGTGTCCTCCACTTCCAGAGCAACCTCTCCTCCGATCTCCTTCCTTAACGACTCCATTGTCCGTGCTTCCACCATTCCTCCAGACGCATCCAAAACGCAGAAGCTCCCCATGGCGCTATCTCCCGTCTTTCCTATCTCCGCCCCCGTCATGGTCAGCCCGTGCTCTCTGAACACTCTCGTCACCTCCGAGAGAAGCCCTACTCTGTCCTGCGTCCGTACCTTCAACCTAAGCCCCTTCAGCCACATTTCTCGTCAGTACAAACAGTTACCACGCTGAAAATCCTAGTTTCTTTCACTCGTACCCGTGAGACTCTTCGCTCGACCGCAGCCATCAGGCATCTGGCCATCTTCCTCTGCTCGGCCCCCGAGTCTACCTGTCGACCGTCCGCGCGACGGATGAAGTATTCCTGGGATGAAAAAAAGAAAACCTATATTCGCCTGCGTGAGATGGGAATTAAGAGCTTTACCGGAGGCGTACCTGGAAAGCTAAAGGTCCGTGGGAGCTGACTGTCGCGTGGAAGACCACGTAGTCGAGATCCGTGAGAGTGCAGACCGTGTCGAAGAGCAGCTTCGGACGGTCTTTGCTGCGAATTCCAACAACAGAATACCCCTTCTCCTTGCAGTTCTCGATAGACACCTGCGCATCGATCTCTTCGGTACCCATCTTCCTGTCACCGCTCTCGAAGTCTCGGTCTTCATGCATGAGCTGATGCAGTCGCCGCTCGACCTGAATAGGACTGACGAGGCGCGCTGGCGTAAGCCTGAGGCGCCAGCGCTCGCCGGGGCCGTGGTGGGCGGCGATCACGTGCTCGAGCTGGTCTTCGAGCTCTTTGACGGAACTGTCGCCGGCGTTTTCTAGGTAGAGGATGCAGGCGGCGCGCGAGTTGTGGGTCCAGGCTTGGCCGGAGAGTACGAGGCAGCCCTGCCTGACGATGACGGCGGAGAGCTCGGACAGAATTCCCGGACGGTCCGCCGCCGTCAGCTCTAAGGAAGCCGTCCGGTCTGCTACCGTGAACGTTTGGGGCGAATCACTCGGCGTCACCACTCTTCCAAGGCATGTTTTCACTGGCTCGACTCCCCCTCTCAGTCGCGCCGAGGTTAGTGACTGCGAATGGAGATATAGGGATAACAGAGGGAGAGAGAGAGAGAGAGAGAGAGGAGAGAGAGAGAGAGAGAGAGAGAGAAAGTTTCTGACCTGCTGGAGGTAGCTGATGATGGAGCAGTCGCGCAACTTACATCCGAACTGATCCGTCACATGAAAAACTGCAGTGTTGTTAACATGAGAGAGAGAGAGAGGGAGAGAAAGAGAGGCGTGTGAGGAAATATACCGTCCATGACCCAGACACCGTCGGAAGAGACGTAGGACTTAGAGATGACAAGATCGAGGTCAGTCAGGACCTGCACCATCTCCAGCAATATCCCATGCTTGTTGACCCCATCGACCTTAGGAGGATAATAATAATAATCATAATAATTAGAAGAAAAAGAAAGAAGGGGGAAGAGAAATGGGGTTGCTGGTCTATGGTACTCACCTTGACGAGCGTTGTGTCGGCACACGTCTCGTTATCCACGGAGACGCTGCATACCGACGAAACTCATCACTGGAAGTTAGAGAGTTGTAAGAAGAGGGAGAGAGAGAGAGAGACCTTGCGGGGTTCATTCTTTCGGTGAGGGAATCGTATTCAGGATCGAAGTAAGGGTAGAACACCCTGCCGCCCCAGCAATTCTCCATGCCGCTCCAGATCTCCGAACAACCCTGCAATGGCGGCGAAGGGAAAATTGGCGGGGAAAGTGAAAAAAGGAAAGGGACATTCAAGCCATAAACATAGAGGAAAAGCTATCAGTGTTACCTTCTAGTTGGTGCGACGCGGAGAAGAACAGTTAGCCGTTTCTTCCCAGCCTGTCAAAGTGCTGTGACATTGAACCAGGGAGGATTTGGAACCTGAGAGCAGAGGGAAAGAGGGCTTCCGTTGGTTTCTCTTTCCTCTTTCCTGAATTCTCGCTGAGTCCGCGGACGCCAGCCTATGATCGGAGTAAAGGAAGGCGTTACCCTGACCGACCAGCTGTATCTCTCTCTCTCTCTCTCTTGCCCTTCCTCCTTTCCTTTCGCAACCAAGTGAAAAGTCCGTTTCTATGTGCGCCTGCTGGCACGAGGGGCGGATACGGCTTTCTCTCTCTCTCTCTCTACACTTCTGAGACGCCGAGAATAGAGGGCGGCTGGTGGGAGGAGAAAGCGAAATCGTCCGCTTCCAAATTTATATCATTATCTTCTTGGAGTTTACTGTATAGAGATAAAGATATAGGAGACTAAGATCGAGCCGAGGTCGGGCCAGCGTTAGCCACGCCGGTAACACGTGTCGATTCCTGACGCAGAGCGATAGCGGCAACCTCCCCCTTGCTAGCGGATAATCCGGCCAATCCGTTGACCAAGGAGCTTTGCTCACAGTAAATGTATATATTTTTAAAAAATGCTCGAATTTCCGTACTTCTATTTTGAGTATGGGTTTCCTTTTGATGTTTCATGTGGGCTTGGGTTAGTTTGGTCGATAATGTTGGTCCCTGTGGCCCAATAACTAGTCGGATCCATTGGTCAACGAAATTATTGGTGAACACTACGAGTCAGGGATCATTGACTTTGACCGAGAGTGATGCTGAGATCCCTCCACGTGGAACACCATGAATGGGTGAAAAGAACCATTCGTTCTGAAGCACGAGAACATGCTGTGTCCGTTCGGGAACATCCGATAAAGATTGGAACGATACAGAGAACAATTTAGTAAATGCCGGCAATCGTTTATTTTTTTGGCGAGTTTTCGATTTTTCACGAGACGGGTAATCAGGAAAATAGTTCAAGTGATTTTGGCGTGCTTTTTGCCGAGCGATCGGCGGTGAAGGAGATCGAACGATTTCTCTACATCTTTATCATACTCTTTCTCTGCAGCCATGATGTAGGACGGAGAGAGAGGTAGATGGATATATATGATAGGATAGATTGGTAGAGAGATACAGTGGATAGTTCAAGACGGAAGAACGCGCTTGCCGGGGCTGTCGGCGGCGCGGAGGGTCTTGTCGATGAGTTTGCGGGCCCTTCGACTTCGGATCTCGACTTTGACGCTGGAGCTTTTGTCCATCTTCACGTAAAGCTTCTTCTTGCTGTCACTCTTCCTCATCGACTTCACCAGCTTCTCCTTAATGCTCTCCATTAGGCTCCCGAGTTGCTGCTGCACCGCCATCCCTAGCTCTCTCTCTCTCTCTCTCTCTCTCTCTTTGAACTTCTGTGTGCGCTTCACCGATTAACACAAATATCAAAGGAAGCGAATGAACGACTGGTCGAACCTGTCGTCGCCATCTTTGAATTTTGTGGCCACAGTTTCCTGTTATCAATTCAAAGTCGTTGGAGAGGGCGATATCTGGAAGAAACGTTGAAATTCCACACCTTTGATGTATCCGCGGGTGTGAACTGGCCCGATCGTTTGCGGTTGGGCTTATTCATGGAGATCTGACGATCAGGAATCGTCGCTGATTAATGGGATTGTGACGATCGATCGATGATTTAACTGTTCGTGAATTCGTCAATAAAATCGTCAAATTTATTACCAAATGTTAGCTTTGTCCTTTCACGGTGTATTTGGGCCCAGCTATTAAGGCCCATTATCTCTTATTTTTTAACCTATTGCAATTTAGGGTAATTATTTCTCGAGGTAAGTAGTTTTTTCCCGTGAATTAAATAACATGTATATTGTATTTAGAATGATTCTTCCTATTTATTTTTTTAGTCTTAATCGTAATGGGCTGTTGAAGTTACGTAAATGGTATTAGACCGGCCCACTACAGGCTATTGATATAGTTAAGAGGAGGGCGATAATATCCCCATGTATGGTAACTTTCATAGTTTGCTCAATTGCAGTCCTCGAACTGTTTCTAGGAACAGGAGTGAAGAACAAGAGATGGAATGATATGATTTTGGGAAATCTCCTCTCCAAGTGATTTGATTCAATGCCAAGATCTTCTCCAAACGTTAACACTTATTGATGCCGCAATTATTGTGCTATTATCCATTGTGATTTTGACATTATTTCTCCCCCCTAGTATACTTCAGCCATTAATGAAGAAGTGAGATATCTTAATATCAATATCTCTCTCTCTCTCTCTCTCCCCCCATTTCTCCCTTCTCTTGACATTCTAGATGTTCAAATCATGTCGAGATGATTCTTATTGACAAAGATGTCAAGTGAGCACTATTATCCAATATTTTTTAGGGTTTGAAATACCACATTTTCCATCTAAAAAATACAGCCAAGATGTGAAAGATGTATGCAAACCAAACTGAAGGGAATATATCAATGAGCCAATATTTGGGCTTTGAATGAAAGGAGGATAACCTCTCAAATGTATGCCCAAGCATGATGGCAAGAAATGCATGGGGTAGATCAAACCCGTTGTGTGTGGGCATTAATGATAACATGTAATTTATAAAAGTAATTACATGATTAGTAGAGCAAATTAAGGCATAAAACATTCCATTCTTATACATGTTATCATATTTTGAGTGCATATCTATCATTCTATGAAATTTAAAGTTATAATATCAAAATGTATTATTTTAGGGATAATCAAGTAAAGCTAAAGAATATATTTTAGAGTATATTATTCTCATCTTTATTTGAGAGTATAATTGGGTTTTAATGTTAAATAATAAGAGAAAATATTTTTTTATACACTCATTTATTAAAATGAATTCTCTTGTTATTTTTTAAATTAGACTTTTAGAATGATAGTAATTTAATTTTTGATTAAAAAAAGATTAAAAAAGAGTTTTATTTTGAAAGTAATGAATTTTCTAATTTTTAGAGATTTTTTGAATTTCTTCTAAAATTTTCTAGATTTATTTTAAATTTATTTAAATTTTAAAATAAAAAAGTCAGTTCTTATTTATGCACTAACGTGGCAGATGACGTGGCGAGCGCTTATATGTCGACATATGGCGACGTGTGTGTGCGACACATGTGCGTCATTAGTGGTTGAGCACCCCATTTGGTGCATGAGCTGATCACATAAGACCACACATATTTTATACGTGTTAGTTTGCTTTGATTTTTGCCATCTGGGACTATGTTTCTAATTTATTTTATGCAGGTGACATGACACACTCAAAAGCATTGGATTGACACTAAAGGAAATGATCTTAGCCCTCGATTTTCATTTACTCTAAGGGGTATGTCACGCACTCTGATTGGACGATGATTTGTATTTTGAAATGTTTTAATCTCAGTCATTCATCTAAGGAGATATAACAACTGAGATTAAATGAGCCCAATGGACTTACATGGACGTATGACATCATTTTAAGCACTTGATGGAGATCAAATGGTAACCGTTACGTGGCGATTACTCTTCACGCGATGACACAACGTAATCTGAACATTCCATCAAGGATCTGATGGCCATGACTAAACGATGGTGATTCGTCTCCTAAGGATTAATCACAGTTGTTGATCGAAGATGAAGAGATGATCAAACGGCCATGCCCAATTTCAACTCTATTTATACTCTCTCTCTTTGAGATGAAATGTATTCTTGGATGTTTCGAGTAATTGAATTGTTTAGACATCTCAATCCTTGAATCTCTTGATTTCTTCCTCTTTTAGACTCATTTTTGCGTCCAGGGAGTGTTTGAAATCAAGATTTCGTCAAAAGAATAGGTAGATTTCACCTCTTGAACAACGAATATTTGTTTTCGAGAACACGGAATGAAAAGCCTTTAATCTGATGATCAATTGGATCATTTCAGGCGTGATTTCATGTTAGATTATGTGTTTTCCTCCTAATCTTTTATCATTTATCATTGGATTTTAATTTTGAAGCTTATATTGGACCAATTTTTAGAAATTTGATCAAATTCTCTCTCTTCATGATTGATTTTTCTACTTGGATTTTGCTCCTTGATTTCTCCGTGAATACTTATCTAAATCGAGTGATTTTTGATTATGTGAATTTTTCTTGGAGTTTTCTTTCAAAATTTAGTAAAATCCCTAATTCCTCATCCGATTTGATTGAATTTGAAGAATATCTTGAAAATTCCCTATTTCTTAGTGGATTCAACGCTTATTCACCATTATACTAGTTGATTTTTTTTATTAAATCTTTAAATTGGTGAGTTTGGTAATTGTTTTGACAAGCATTCAATTGTTTATAACGACTGCACGAGAACATTTCATCAATTGGGTCCCATATTGTAGCTTGAGGGAGAAATTAAAGAAAGAAAACCATCACAATTTTTCGTAAAAGAGTAGTTGAGATTCAAGGAAAAAACCAAGAATATTTTTTTACCAACATGTAATCTAGTTATAACATGTAATCTAGTTAAAATATTAAAATATATAATTAAATAGTGATCACTATTGACTCTCATGAATATAGATAGTTCAATAAAATAATGAGGATCCTATTCCCCTTATATAGAGATCTAGAGACCTTACAGAAGGGAGAGATAAATAGTAATAATGCCACAAATAGGCGCTCTTTCCCCTAAGGTGGAGTATGGATGTCTAAGATCCTCAACTTGCAAGAGAGAATGTCATAGGAGCTATAGATCAAACCCTACGTAAAGGGCTGATCTAGAAACTTGCATCAGAAATTCTCATAAAGTTGTTGAGGACCTTGTCACATAAGTAGTGTTTAATTCAGATATCAACGTCAATGTGTTTCGTGCTCCTATGTAAAGTTGAATAGCTTTTGATGAATATGTTGACTTGGTTGTTGTAGTGCATAGCCATAGGAGACCTCATAAGGATGTTTAACTCTTGATGAAGAGGTTGCATCTGTATCATCTCACTCAAGCCCTCTCCATAATATTAAATTTTATTTGATATAGCTTTAACATCCTCTCACTTGATCAATCTTCTTCGTTTTATGAATCTAGGTTGAGAGATATATCATTAGTAATGGATATTATGTGGCCTGCAAGCCAATCAAACTTTCATCTTCTGTTTATATTCATTAAAATAAAATTTTATTCATTTTCATTCTTGTGTGATGTTTAGAATGAAGTCTATGAGCATATGCAATGACCAATTGAATTAGGATGATATCATAATACAATGATCATTAAGATTTAAACTTATATTCTAAATATTTGTATTCGTGAGATAGTCGAGAAGGACATTGAATTATCCAGAAAGAATAACATTATATGATTCAACTTATGTGATGAGTATGGCTGATCTTGTGGCGATCGGTGTAGAGACGCCAATGTTAACTAGTGGGTGCTCGTTGGAGAAAGAATTCACTGAATTGATCCATATGAATCACTGAATAGTAATATACCCAGCTGTCAATCAGGTTGATTCATGTTATTGTTGTGTACGTGGTCCTTTCACTTGAGACACCAAAGACACCTTGTGGATGAATGATCGTGTTTTGACTATGACTTACGAATCTCTAGCCACGAGATTGCTAAAACATCATAGATTAGATATGAGATAAAATCCTTGAAGGTGATTGAGTGGTCAAGATGGGATCATCTGCCCTCGATATAAGAGGAGATCGACTCAAGGAATGAGATGCGGTTAAATCCTTGTCCAAGGTAGTAAAAATAATAGAGAAGTGGTTCTTGATGATTTTCTACTCGCATCAGTACTAAATTAAGTGACCAATTAGGGTTTGACAGTTAACCATCCCTAAGTTATTCATGAGTCTCGCAAAAATGAAGGATTATACTTACATGGTAACCATTGACAAATTTTTTTAATGAGGGAGTTCTCATATACTCCATATCTCCCAAAGCATGTGGTGTAGCTTGGCACCCAATGGGCTGGCAACTCAATCTATCGATCAGGTTAAATCGATCCTTAATGAACTAATATATGTTGATATGACTAATTACTAAAGAATACTAATAAGTGTTATTGGGTCAATATAGTTATTAATTGGTAAGAGATATGGACCTAGAGGGTCATACACATAAGGTCAATGGACATCGGTAAATATAGACATAATGATAAAGGTTTTTGTGAAAATTTTATATTCCCAAAGTCTACAAATAGGGCAAGAATGTCCATAATAGAGGTGCCCATACAAGCGTAGTGGAGATTCTCCTCTCTTCTCTTCCTCTCGTGGTGACGAGTGTTCAAGAGGAAATCCGATCGTCCAACAATCATATGGATACCACTAGAGGTCGGACACTTGAATGGCTTAGAGATCTCCTTCAAATGATCCATGTAAGTATAAATTTTATAATATACTAGATGATAAGATCATTTATTATTGGTGCTTCAACTTTGTTAAATGTTTTGATTTAACTTTTTTTGCTGAAATCAATGTTTTTGTCGAAATATTGGAGAGCTTATTGAGCCTCAGCTCCCAATAGTTAGTGTCTTCTTCTTTATTCTACAATCTTTGTTATGCCTCCACGATTATTGGATGTGTTACCTTTTCTAAGATTTATATTTGAACTCATGCTATCAAAGGTGTCTTTTTTTACTATCCTTGTAATAATAAAAAATCTATTGCATATAATTCCTTGACACCCAGAATTATGTGATCTATTCTAATGTTACCTTTTTGGAGTCCACTCTTCACTTTTCTTCAAATTTGAGTTCCTTTTTCTTTCTTTCTCCTCCACTGACCTTCCTTATCAACTATAGCAAAAATTTCTCCCATATAGTCAAAAAGAAAAATTCTAAGTTCCACTTGTTTGGTCTCAAGTCCACAACCTCAAGAACAATCTATATTTGAGTTTGAGCCATCATCAACACAAAATAATTTATACCTTCTTAGAACCATTTGAAAAGGAAAAAAATCTTACACAAAACACCTTATGATAGGGTTGAATTGATGAAGTAAATGTGTTGTTCAATAGCCAAGCCATCTATTTGATATAGCCATTATTGGGTTTAGTGCCATGGATCTCATAAGAGCTCTAAATTTTAGTGTGCTTGGGTTAGAGGAATATTGGGATGTGCGACCTCCTACAAAGTCTTCTTGTTTTTTTTTTTCAATTCTCTTGGGGCTTTAGTCCCACATGGGTTATATTTTCATTTTGCTCCTTTTTCTCCTTTCTAAATAAAGGCGTGCATTCTCTTTATCAAGGTGAGTAGCACAAGATTTACCATCATTAGGACATCTCTCCAATAAGAACAAGTCCACCCACATCAAGCACTAACAGTCAAGCCCTCTCCATTAAATAAATCAATGAGAACCAATGCTATCAACAAAATTCACTAGTCAAATTCAACCCACATAGACTAGTTAAGATCTAGGAGTGCTAAAATCTCACCGTAGATGAATAGATAGGAAACAAAATATATCTGTCAATGAAGAGACACATCTCTTCAGTTTGAGGTATTTATAAAAATGCTAGCACAACTTGTTTCTTCTTTTTATATCCTCATAATTACCTATTGGGTATCCTCCCCCTCTTCTTCCAAGTAAGTCTCATGAAAGAAAATTAACAACAGTAGAATGTAAAATTGAAATATTTGGATATGTGTTGACACGTGGCCAATTATCTTTCTCAACTCTTGCATTGACTGAGATGTTTTTTCTTGCTCCCACACCAGACATTATTCTTTTTTTATGAGTTCTCTTCTATCCATGAATTTTCTCGTCTCTCCTTGACCATATGGTTGCATCTTTTTGTTTGATCTCCATTTACCCTTCAACTTTCAGATGCATGCATCTCTTGTGTCTTTCAAACAATTGTCATAGAAGATCAAAGTTTTTTCAAGAATTATTTGATATTCATCAAGAAATATTTAATAAACTTCTTATTCAAAATTCCTTTCTTGCCTTTTTCTTGCATCAAATACGAATTAGAGCCTCAAGCTTGTCAATATTTTTTAGTAGATTAATTGCTATGAGATGAAAAGGATTGAAGGGGGATGAGAACTCTTTCATCTAAAATCTACTCTATGATGAATAAGATTCATCTCATCTAAAAGTTCATCGACCACATCAACCTCCAATTTATGTTCTTGGTTCAACAAAAAAATAGAGTGTATTTCTTGAACTTTGAAATTATTCAAAATATCAATTTGATGGAAATGAATTCTTGAATTTGATGATGTAAATAGGTAATTGAATTCCCAATCCATCCAAGTCAATGCCTAAGTCAAGTTCCTAGGTGAGTTAGCACAAGGTTTACTTTTAATTAGGGAATATCTCATGAAAGAAGAAGTCTAACCAGATCAAGTACTATTGGTGAAACTCTCTCATTTGAGAAGATCGAAAAGGTCACTACCATCAATAAAAATTGACTAGATAGGATCAACCAATAAAGAGAAGTCAACATTCTCATAGTGGTCCTACATAGACATCTAGGTGGCCTCACTTGATGAAAAATCATGAAGCACATGATATCCCTCAATGAAGAAGTTCTTTCTTCAGGTTTAAGATATTTACAAAAGTTCTTGTAACCTTATATCTAATTTTTTCATGTGACCATCATTCCCTTGTTGGGAGGTGAGGCTAAACAAGCTCTCCAAATTTTCAATCAAAACATTGTTTGTAGTGGAAGATGTTGAATCAAATATTTCAAAAAGTTGAAGCACCAATGATAGATGATCCTATCATCTAGTATATAATAAAATTTATAATTATAGGGATTATCTAAAGGAGTTTTTGAAGCTGTTCAAGTGTTCAACCTTTAGTGTTATACGCACAGTTTCTAGACAATAGGAACTCCTCTAGAACACTCGTTATCACCAGACGAAGAGAAGAGAGGGAATAGTTTTCCAATAGGCTTGCATGTGCATCCTTGTTATGGTCGTTCTTCTGCTATTTATTTGTATAAAACCTTTATATTCATGTCCATATCTACCAATGCCCATTGACATTTTATGTGACCCTTTGATGCATCTTATGTGACCTATAAGTCAGTCATACTTTCACATATCTTGTTTATGTTAATTGACAAGAAATTTATTCATTTTCATTCTTGTGTGATATTTATAATGAAGTCCATTAGCATATATAATGACAAAATTAATTAAAATAAAATTATAATATAATGATCAGTAGTCTTTAAACACATGCTCTAAACATTCATATTTGTGAGATATTCAAGAAGGACATTGAATTATCTGTAAATAATAACACAATGTTATCTAACTCATATGATAAGTATGACTGATCCTGTAGCTCTTAGTGTGGGGACACTAACGATAGATATTGGCTACTCTTTGGAGAAAACGTTCACTAAATTAATTCATATGAATCTCTTACTGGTATTTTACTTAATTGTCAATCAAGGTTGATTCATGTCACGTTTCTGTATATGGTCCTTTAATTGGGAATACTAAAGACATCTTATTGGTAAATGGTTGTATTTTGATTATAACTTACAAATCCCTAGCCACACGATCTATAACACTTCAAATATTGGATACAACATGAAGTCCTCGAAGATGATTATGTGGTCAAGAGGAGATTGTCCGCGCTTGGTATTTGAGTAGATTAACTTAAGGAATAAGATGTGATGAAATCCTTGGCCAAGGTAGTGGAATATTGAAGAGGGAGTTCTTATATACTCCATATTTCTTAGCTTATATACTGGTATTTTACTTAATTGTCAATCAAGGTTGATTCATGTCACGTTTCTGTATATGGTCCTTTAATTGGGAATACTAAAGACATCTTATTGATAAATGGTTGTATTTTGATTATAACTTACAAATCCCTAGCCACACGATCTATAACACTTCAAATATTGGATACAACATGAAGTCCTCGAAGATGATTATGTGGTCAAGAGGAGATTGTCCGCGCTTGGTATTTGAGTAGATTAACTTAAGGAATAAGATGTGATGAAATCCTTGGCCAAGGTAGTGGAATATTGAAGAGGGAGTTCTTATATACTCCATATTTCTTAGCTTATATACTGGTATTTTACTTAATTGTCAATCAAGGTTGATTCATGTCACGTTTCTGTATATGGTCCTTTAATTGGGAATACTAAAGACATCTTATTGATAAATGGTTGTATTTTTGATTATAACTTACAAATCCCTAGCCACACGATCTATAACACTTCAAATATTGGATACAACATGAAGTCCTCGAAGATGATTATGTGGTCAAGAGGAGATTGTCCGCGCTTGGTATTTGAGTAGATTAACTTAAGGAATAAGATGTGATGAAATCCTTGGCCAAGGTAGTGGAATATTGAAGAGGGAGTTCTTATATACTCCATATTTCTTAGCTTATATACTGGTATTTTACTTAATTGTCAATCAAGGTTGATTCATGTCACGTTTCTGTATATGGTCCTTTAATTGGGAATACTAAAGACATCTTATTGATAAATGGTTGTATTTTTGATTATAACTTACAAATCCCTAGCCACACGATCTATAACACTTCAAATATTGGATACAACATGAAGTCCTCGAAGATGATTATGTGGTCAAGAGGAGATTGTCCGCGCTTGGTATTTGAGTAGATTAACTTAAGGAATAAGATGTGATGAAATCCTTGGCCAAGGTAGTGGAATATTGAAGAGGGAGTTCTTATATACTCCATATTTCTTAGCTTATATACTGGTATTTTTACTTAATTGTCAATCAAGGTTGATTCATGTCACGTTTCTGTATATGGTCCTTTAATTGGGAATACTAAAGACATCTTATTGATAAATGGTTGTATTTTTGATTATAACTTACAAATCCCTAGCCACACGATCTATAACACTTCAAATATTGGATACAACATGAAGTCCTCGAAGATGATTATGTGGTCAAGAGGAGATTGTCCGCGCTTGGTATTTGAGTAGATTAACTTAAGGAATAAGATGTGATGAAATCCTTGGCCAAGGTAGTGGAATATTGAAGAGGGAGTTCTTATATACTCCATATTTCTTAGCTTATATACTCGGTATTTTTACTTAATTGTCAATCAAGGTTGATTCATGTCACGTTTCTGTATATGGTCCTTTTTAATTGGGAATACTAAAGACATCTTATTGATAAATGGTTGTATTTTTGATTATAACTTACAAATCCCTAGCCACACGATCTATAACACTTCAAATATTGGATACAACATGAAGTCCTCGAAGATGATTATGTGGTCAAGAGGAGATTGTCCGCGCTTGGTATTTGAGTAGATTAACTTAAGGAATAAGATGTGATGAAATCCTTGGCCAAGGTAGTGGAATATTGAAGAGGGAGTTCTTATATACTCCATATTTCTTAGCTTATATACTGGTATTTTACTTAATTGTCAATCAAGGTTGATTCATGTCACGTTTCGTATATGGTCCTTTAATTGGGAATACTAAAGACATCTTATTGATAAATGGTTGTATTTTTGATTATAACTTACAAATCCCTAGCCACACGATCTATAACACTTCAAATATTGGATACAACATGAAGTCCTCGAAGATGATTATGTGGTCAAGAGGAGATTGTCCGCGCTTGGTATTTGAGTAGATTAACTTAAGGAATAAGATGTGATGAAATCCTTGGCCAAGGTAGTGGAATATTGAAGAGGGAGTTCTTATATACTCCATATTTCTTAGCTTATATACTGGTATTTTACTTAATTGTCAATCAAGGTTGATTCATGTCACGTTTCTGTATATGGTCCTTTAATTGGGAATACTAAAGACATCTTATTGATAAATGGTTGTATTTTGATTATAACTTACAAATCCCTAGCCACACGATCTATAACACTTCAAATATTGGATACAACATGAAGTCCTCGAAGATGATTATGTGGTCAAGAGGAGATTGTCCGCGCTTGGTATTTGAGTAGATTAACTTAAGGAATAAGATGTGATGAAATCCTTGGCCAAGGTAGTGGAATATTGAAGAGGGAGTTCTTATATACTCCATATTTCTTAGCTTATATACTGGTATTTTACTTAATTGTCAATCAAGGTTGATTCATGTCACGTTTCTGTATATGGTCCTTTAATTGGGAATACTAAAGACATCTTATTGATAAATGGTTGTATTTTGATTATAACTTACAAATCCCTAGCCACACGATCTATAACACTTCAAATATTGGATACAACATGAAGTCCTCGAAGATGATTATGTGGTCAAGAGGAGATTGTCCGCGCTTGGTATTTGAGTAGATTAACTTAAGGAATAAGATGTGATGAAATCCTTGGCCAAGGTAGTGGAATATTGAAGAGGGAGTTCTTATATACTCCATATTTCTTAGCTTATATACTGGTATTTTACTTAATTGTCAATCAAGGTTGATTCATGTCACGTTTCGTATATGGTCCTTTAATTGGGAATACTAAAGACATCTTATTGATAAATGGTTGTATTTTTGATTATAACTTACAAATCCCTAGCCACACGATCTATAACACTTCAAATATTGGATACAACATGAAGTCCTCGAAGATGATTATGTGGTCAAGAGGAGATTGTCCGCGCTTGGTATTTGAGTAGATTAACTTAAGGAATAAGATGTGATGAAATCCTTGGCCAAGGTAGTGGAATATTGAAGAGGGAGTTCTTATATACTCCATATTTCTTAGCTTATATACTGGTATTTTTACTTAATTGTCAATCAAGGTTGATTCATGTCACGTTTCTGTATATGGTCCTTTAATTGGGAATACTAAAGACATCTTATTGATAAATGGTTGTATTTTTGATTATAACTTACAAATCCCTAGCCACACGATCTATAACACTTCAAATATTGGATACAACATGAAGTCCTCGAAGATGATTATGTGGTCAAGAGGAGATTGTCCGCGCTTGGTATTTGAGTAGATTAACTTAAGGAATAAGATGTGATGAAATCCTTGGCCAAGGTAGTGGAATATTGAAGAGGGAGTTCTTATATACTCCATATTTCTTAGCTTATATACTTGGTATTTTACTTAATTGTCAATCAAGGTTGATTCATGTCACGTTTCTGTATATGGTCCTTTAATTGGGAATACTAAAGACATCTTATTGATAAATGGTTGTATTTTGATTATAACTTACAAATCCCTAGCCACACGATCTATAACACTTCAAATATTGGATACAACATGAAGTCCTCGAAGATGATTATGTGGTCAAGAGGAGATTGTCCGCGCTTGGCATTTGAGTAGATTAACTTAAGGAATAAGATGTGATGAAATCCTTGGCCAAGGTAGTGGAATATTGAAGAGGGAGTTCTTATATACTCCATATTTCTTAGCTTGACATCCAATCTCCATATCTCCATTTTGTAGCTCGCATACAACGAGATGGCTAATAACATCTAAATTTTACATGAAGATATATGATTATTAATGTAAATTAAGGCATAAAACATTCCATTCTAATGTGTGTTATCATATTTTTAAGTGTTTATCTATCATTTTATACAAATAAGTTATAATATCAAAATGCACTAATTTAGGGATAATTATGATAAATTAAAGAGAAATATTTTAAGATTAGATTCTCCTAATTTTTTATTTGATATTATAATTAGGTTTTAATGCTAAATAAGAAGAGAAAATACTTTTTATACACTAATTTATTTTTCTAAGTTTTAAATCCTAAAACAAATGAATATATTTTCAAAATAAAAATTTATTCTCTTGTTATTGATTGAATTTGACTTTTTAGAATGATAGATAATTTAATCTCTGATCTAATAAAACAAATTTAGATTAATTTAGAGTTTCATTTTAAAATATATGAATTTTCTAATTTTAAGGATTTTTCTAGAATTTTTCTAAATTTTTTGATAAATTTAATTCAATTTATTTTGAATTAAAATGAATAAAAAATAAATTTTATATCGCATGCTGATGTGGCAACTGATGTGGCGCAGACGAAAAAGCCCGTCACCACGTGGCGACACGGGTGTGTTCGCACCGGTATATGCGCGTGTGTGCGCGCATGTGTGTGTGCATGTGTGTATGTGCGCGTGTGTGCGCACGTGCGCGCGCAGGTGATAAGAGAGATTAAGCTTCCTTTTTAGGATACCACTATCTCTTTATATCACTTATACCTTATATACATGTTAAATCTTGTCATTTTTTTTTCATGTAGGACTATTTTTATGTTTTTATGTGTGCATGTGACGTGACATCGTGTGAAGCATCCGATCGAGAGATTTAATCGCGATCGTCGATCGTCACTTAAGTAAAGGGGTACATGGCGCACTCTAGTTAGTCGGTGAATTATTTTAAAATGATTTAATCTCACTTGTTCATCTGAGGAGTTATATCGGCTGAGATTAAAACCGATGAAATGCATCCGAAGAATTAGATGAAGATCAGACGGATGTCGTTTCAGGCGTTACTTCTTCGCGCGCGACGTGGTGAGATCTCGGCGGTCCATCTCTGATCCAAAAAATGTGAATTAAGCGTAATGATTCACATATATGTGTTTCATTAGAGTCGTTGATCGAATATTTAAAGCTCCATCCGACGGTTATGCCTAATTTGCCCTATAAATTGAGATGTTCTTCTATGATGTAAATCATTCTTAGGTTTTTCGAGTAATTGAACTGTCTATACACCACAATCCTTGAATCTCTTGCTTCACATTTCTTCTAGATCAATTTTCGCATCCACGGAGTGTTTGAAATTGAGATTTCGTTGAGAGAATAGGGAGAAATTAATTTTTGAATGCCAACGATCGTCTTCGAATTCACGGAATGAAAAGCGTCTAATTTGGAAAGAAATTGGATCAATTCGAGCATTATCTTGGGTTAGAAATTGTGTTTTTGTCCTAATATTTCTTCCTATAATATTAGATTTAAATTTTGAATCTTTGATTTAGTCAATTTCAATTTTAATTTTAGTTTTTCATGATCTTCTTGTTCTGAAATTTCTCTCAGATTCGCTTGTCGATTTCTCCGCAAATCTTGATCCAAATTCAGTAATTTTTTATTTCATGGATTCGCCCTTGAGTTCCCTTTTCAATTATATCAAAAGCCCTATTTTCTCACCTCATTTCATCATCTGATTTGATCAAATTTCAAAGAATACCTAAAAAATACCTTAATTTTCCGTGGATTAGACCCTTATTCACCTCTATTCTATCTAATTCTAGATTATTTCTCTAAATTTTTGACTTTGGTAATTGTTTTGACGCGTATCCATATGTTTTCAACGAAGTCACAGATTCACTTCGTAAAAGGCAACTCAACCTATTGATAGGATTAATATGTTGATATAGATAATTAATAAAGGTTGAGCAATAAGGTGTTATTAGGTCTATTAAGTTATAACTAGTGAGATATATGGACCTAGAGGGTCACACAAATAGAGTCTATAGATGCTTATGGACATAGATAAAATTATGAGAGCTTTTATGAAAAGTTTGTATACCAAATGTCTATAAATATGGAGACAATGAATATAACTCAAGGTGCTCATGGAAGCCTTATGAAAATTCTCTCCTTTCTTCTTTCTTTCTTAGTGAAAAGCTTTGAAAAGGAGATCCAACCATCTGGATATTGTGTGGATATTGCTAGAGGCTGGGCACTTGAATAGCTTCAAGAACTCCTTGAAGTGAAATCTATAAGATTGTCTTCTTAGTCATAATAGATGATAACACCATTTGTTCTTGGTGCCTCCATATTTTGAACATCTGATTTAATACATTTCTCAACACTCAATGTTTTGATCAAAATTTTGGAAAGCTTATTGACCTGAGATCCCAACACCCTCTAGGTCTATATATCTCGCTAGTTAATGGCTCCATTGATATAATAACATTCATTATTCTTCCCTATCAATTAATTATATCAATATATAGATTAATTGACTAAGAGTCGATTTAACCCAATCAGTAGGTTAAGTCATCAGTCCAATGGGTGCCAAGTTATACAATGTGCTCTAGGAAATATGAAGTATATCAAAACTCCTTTATAAAACCTCGTCATTATTAGTTATCGTGAACGTATATTTCTTCATCTGCATTAGACTCGTGAATGACTTAAGAGTATGGTTAACTATCAAACCCTATGTTGAGGATCTTTTTAATAAAGAGTCTAAAGAATGTATCCAACTAAGCTTAAGTATGTACTAAGAATCTAGGAATAAGATTAGACAGTCTATAAAAAATTAGAGAAAAACAACTTTCTTAAATGAGATGAAAATATTCACAATAGAGGGCCAAAGAAGCTAGGACAAAAGGAGAAAAGAGAACAAGTTCACCAAAGAGACTTACTAATAAGAAGAGCTACACTTGGTGTCACCTCTTCACAAAGCTTCTTTCATAGATGTTATGTTTCGCCCTCTCTTTTCTCCAGCTATCTAAGTAGCTTCAACCTTTCTTCACAAGGGTTTCACTCCCTTAGGATACTCTTGAGTTGCTTCCTTAAGGTTTTTCCAAGTTTGGGGTGAGCTCCTCCTTTTATAGAGCTCTTGAGAAGCTTCTAGAGACTCTCTCTAGAAGATGTACAAACTTTTAAAGATATCCACAATCTTCTAGGGTAATATAAAAAACACCACAAGCTTCTAGAAAAAGCATAGAAGATTCTAGTAGCATCTAGAAGATTCTAGAAATCTCTAAAAAAAATTTAGAACATTCTAGAAGCTTCAAGACTAGAAAGTTGACCAAGTCAACCCTCATACCCTAATCGGTCACTCAACTTAGTACTATTGTGAGTAAGAAATCATGGAGAATACCTTTTCTGATATTTTCTATAACCTTGGCCAAAAATTTAACAACATCTCATTCCTTCAGTCGATCTTCTCTTATATAGAGGGCTGACGATCCTCTCTTAACCACTCAATCACCTTTGAGGACTTCATGTCATATCTAATCTATGATGTGATTAGGGATTCTTAAGTCATAGTTAATTCATTGACTATGAAAAAGATGTCTACAAGATGTCAATTCATAGTCAATCATCCATCTACAAGATGTCTTTGGTGTCTCATGAAAAAGGACTACATACACAATTATGACATGAATCACTTGATTAATAGTTATATATAATACCATTTAGGAATTCATAAGAATCAATTCATTGAACTATTTCTCTAAAGAGAACCCTTTATCTATCTTTGGTGTTTCTACACCAATGCCCAAAAAATAACCATACGCATCATTTAAGTCAGATTATGTAATGCTATTTTTTCTGGATAATTCAATATTTGTCCTTCTCAAATATCCCACGAATAGTAATATTGAAGACACATGTTTAAAGTTCATTGATCACTATATTATGATCTCGTCATAATTCGCTCGGTCATTGCATATGCTCATGGACTTCATTGCAAACATCATACAAAATAACAACGAATAAAAGTTTATTTCAATGAATATAAACAAAAGATAAAAATATAATTGGCTTGCATGCAAAAAAATTCCATCATCCTTATCCTCGAGAAATTTTATTACCTCATTAGAAAGGCCAATATGGATAGAGAGATTGGGGCACTATTTTTCATAGATATTTGGAATCTTTAAACTCGTCCTACTGATGCTAATGACATGACTTGTAGATAGGTTCTTAAAATTATTATGGGTGCTAGCATTTGAGGCTCAAAACAATATTGAATTAAATATTCAAAGTGCTGAGGCACCAAGAACATATGAACCTATCATCTAGTATAGATTTATCTATCCTTATAAGGTTCATTGAAGGGGTTCTTAAAGATGTTTAAGTGTCCAACTTCTAGAATATCTACAAGATTGTTAGAGGATTGGATCTCCTCTTTAATACTCTTCACTAAGAGAGAAATAGAAGAAAGGAGAGAGTTTCTAACAAGGTTTTCTTGGGTAAACTTAGATGTGTTTGTTCTCTTCTTATTTATAGACTTTAGGTATATAATTTTTTTTAAAAATGCTCATAATTATGTTTATATCCACAAAGATATCAATTGACCTTATATCCACATAAATAGGTCCATGTAACTTGCTAGTTAATAACTCTATAAGATTGATAATACTTATTGGTGAACCTTAATAATTAATTATACCAAAAAATTAATTAACAAATAAAGGATATCTTTCTTGAATTTGTAAATCTATAAGCCTATTATTTAATTGGACATGTTTTTGCATAATGAATGTAGAAGTTAGTCCATAAATATATTTATAAACATGTTTATCCTAACGTGATATATATAATCAAACTTTTAGATAGAAACATATGTAAATGTTTAAATATGTAGACACGAATGTATCTAAACCGCTCCCCCCCCAATTCCTCTGACTTGACAAAGCCTTGGTGAAGCAAGGGTGACAGTCAGTCGCAGGAAGATCTGGCCTCTTCGTGAGAATTGTCAAGGTAATTCTTCTTGAGAGAGCGAGTCACACGGGGAAAATCCGTGAAATATTAAAGTAACATTATAAAAATCCTTGATGGATGATAACTCTATGAGAAAGTGTTTAGTAATACGAAACCCAAGGGCTAGATGAACCATCTTATCATTGCCGGTGTCCGTCTTGAAGAGTTTGCTAAGTGTGGAAATTGATCTTGCCCTCAATCCTATTTGGAAAGTGTTCAATTCATGATCCCCATTTTTATGTTTCTGATCCTCTTTGTAGCTGGGGGGTTTATTGAAGATATATTACATCCGCTATTTATTTTTTCAAGTGAAAGATTTTTTATGTCATCTTATAATGATTCAAGTGAATTATCTGTTCTCCTTGAAAATTCTTGGGTGAGATATAATTTCTACCAAAATCATCACAGCGATGGCGGCCGTATGGTTCCTTTTTGATGTTGCTCGTGCGTGCTCAGTATCAATTCCTTGAGCGAGCCATGAAAAGAAACAAAATCGGGATTCTCCTATCTTGTCTTCTTCATTCTATTTTCTAGAATACTTGCAACTCCGTGTGGTTTATGTTTTATACAGGGGCTAAATGTGCTCTGGGGTATGATATCTGCCTATCTTCAGCTGCTTCTTTTCAGACGCCCTTGACCATGGACTCCAACTCGTCAGCAAATATTTGCATGGCGGCCGCAGGCAGCCGAAGCATCACGACTACGCCCTCCTCGCCATCAGCCGAAGTGTACGGGAAGCAGAAATGGGCGACGGCGATGGCGTCCATTGGTGCAGCGAGAACGGCGTCACCCCATCCGAAATCCACCTCCCTCATACTTAAACCCCTAAGATCCGATACGATCATCGCGCCGGCAGACGCAGTGAACATCGCAGATCCCTCGAGGGCGATAAGATCAGCCGTCGAACGCAGGTACTCGCTGCACATCTGCGACTTCGCATTAATCACCAAGTCGACGGCGTAATACAACGGGCTCTCGAGAAGCAAGCTCGCCGTGGACAGAGCAGTCAGATGCGCGAACGAGTTGCCGTAGTAGCCAGCGGGGACCACTTCGGCGCACCGACCACGCCCGCTGATGTGGAAGATGACTCGCACTAGAAGTTCCGGGTCGAGCCCGAGAGCCGCCACGCGGCAGCGCCAGATGACGGCGGTGAGAACGTCCAAGGAAGTGCAGGCCCTCTTGTTCTCCGGCAGGAGATTCTTCAGGGCACCGAGGTCATCACCAGAAAGGAAGAAGCAGCGAAGGATGGAGGCTTTGGAACTTGACTGGATCTTCATCGTTGTCGTATTCTCGGTGAAGATAGGAGACGATTGGAGGATGGCGGGCCCTGGAGAAGTTTGCGCTTCCATACTGGAAGTAAGCTCGGGCGAGGAGCTCCCCAGGCGATCTCGCCTGTGGCTTTCAGCAGCTGGACAAGTCCGGCAACGTCTGCTATGATATGGTTCAACCGGATTGCGACGGCAAATCCCCCGCACAGGAACCTCGTCACCTGCATGTCGCACCCATCAAATTTTTATTACCATCTCCATTTTCAAATCTCCTAAACGTCAAATTTATATCTCTCTCTCCCGCTCTCTCTTTATCTCTCTATCTTTCCTGCGTAGAAAATCTCACCTGAATGACCAAAAGCGGGGTATCGTACAAGCTCTCAGTTCCTTCGACGTTCTGGAGCAGCCTATCGGCGCACGGGAACCGGCGGCAGCAAGGCGTCTCCAAGCTCGTCTAGTCGCAGTTGCGCGGCAGCTTCCGCGAAGAGTACACCTTTCGCGTTGCACTCCACCACCGGCCTCAAACCATGAGGTCTGCGGCGGATGCGACCGGCGAACGGATAGTAAAATACCAGCGCTTTGGATAGGGCTTCTCGAATGACCTTCGCCGGGTCTATCCTACCATCCTCCGTATTTCTGTTGTGATAAAACCAGATGCCGTTAGTGTGGCACTTAGTTGCTCCTTGAAAGTCGACGTCCGATAGTTCTTTGATTTTCCAAGGGGTCGGCTCGGCCGGGGCAACGATTCTCCGCTCTATCAACCGTACGGTGAAGTTCGACGGACGTCGGGCCATCGGAGATCAAACAAGATGGATTCAGAGACTACAGGGCTCGGCAAAGTATTTTTTTATAACTTTTGATTCGCTCGGAAGTTACCTTTTGCTTTGGAGGGCGCAAACGTTCGCCGCCTGGAAATAGTAAAACATTAGCGAAAGTCTTTCCTCTGCGGAGAGGAGCATCGGAATTCCTTGAAGTTCCGAGTCGATACCAGTTTCTTCTTATTTTCATTCATAATGGCAAGTCTCCTCGGAAGCCAAGCATCGTCTCCCAGTAATGTCCATTGCCCAGCACAGAAAGCACCGAGCTTCACACTTCGACCTGTTTGGAAGTTTTACCACATTGTTATTCATTCGGTAAAACTCCTGAACCTTCACAGGGATCATCGAGTCAAAAGGATTTGCAAATGGCGAGGAGGTCGAGGAATAGTACGCCGGAGTATTTCACTGTGAAGACAACCAGGATGACGAGTTTTCCTAAGTTTGGCTCTCAAAGTGTTGGCACGTGATTCATTTGGATGAATTGATTGATTTGACATTGATATTTATCGATAGATTTTTATTGAAACTAATCCACTAACAAATTAATCTACTCTCATCTACAAGAATATCTACATATATTTATAAACAATAGGCAAATGCATACAAGAATACCTTCAGTTTTCGTAATTCACATAAATGCTAGAAAACATTGATAGAATAGAGGACATCGTGGGATTTATGGGTAATCTTTGTTGAATTCTTATGCTTCTGAATTTGATCAAAGAAAATCCTCAATGATCATGGAAACATAGAAGAAAATGTTTCAATGCTCTTATCGTCGCAATGAGTTCATCCTCTATTTGGGAAAATTAGAATCAGCTCCTTGATCAATTCACTATGTGACTGAATCAAGAAGATGGAGAATATAGAGGACTGCATGAATTTGAGAACTAATCTTACTCAACTCCCACTATTAGCAATACCTTTTAAGGGTGTTATCTAGACCATTTGATGATTATAAGCATTATCGATAATAAGAACCAAAAGAGGAAGGAACTACACATTTGTCATCATTACATAACTACCTAATAATCCTACAGTATACATATATCTTATGGCAGATGTAAAAAAATTCCTCCCCATTCTCACAAGCATCTCATGCATGGTTCTAGCTATCACAACATATATACATGTATTGTAATACTTTTTGATATATTCAATGCATCCCTTATAATTATTCTCTACCATGAATATTTGATAATGCATAATCACTTCTAATCTTCAAAGGTGCACTTTTTGATGAATTTTGTACCATTAAAAATGTGGCAAAGTAGATTCAACCATATGAATTGGGTAATTCTAGAAATGAAAGTGGTGGAGATACAAAGAAGAGGATGAGAATCAACTTCCATCTCTCTCTCTCTCTCTCTCTCTCTCTCTCTCTTTCTGTCTCCCCTCTCTTTTTACTCAAACTTTGATTTATCAGCACAATTGGAAATCAGATATTTAAAATGCCATTTGTTTACCAAGATTTCAAACTGTTGACTAAACAATATATCTTTTGCTTTATGGATACTCCTTTCTCCCTTGATACCTTATAGTGTTTGTTTACTGAAACATCAATGTTTCAGTGGCCAATGATGTTTTTTCTTAATATATGTATAGAGCCTATATCCTATTAGCTCAAGTAATAGGTGTCTAGAAATACATTATATGTCATTCATTTAAACATAACCTTTTTCATGAACCTCTATGAATGTTGACGAATCGAGACCATTGAAAGCACACAGTCAAGAGTCAAAATTAATACTAAACCCACCAATTTAAAGAAATTAACACGAATTAAAGTGTATAATGGTGAATAAGGGTCGAATCCATGAAGAATTAAGGTAATTTCGGATGATTTTTTAAAATTCGGTCAAATCAGACAATGAATGTGGATAGAAATTAGGGGTTTTGATATTAGAAAGAAGGCTCGAAGACAAATCCATGGAATAAAAAATCACTCAATTTGGATCAAGATTCGTGGAGAAATCATTGAATGAACAAGAGAGAAATTTTCAAAAAATAAAATCGCGAAAAACTGAAATTGTAATTGACTCAAATTACGATTCGAAAAATGAAATATAAAGCTATGCGAAGGAAGATTATGATAAAATATGATCCCTAACCCAAGAGTGCGCTCGAATTAATCCAATTAGTCTCCGAATAAAAGGCTTTTCATTCCGAATTTGAAAACACGATCGTTGATGTTCAAGCGTCGATTTATTCCTATTCTCTCAACAAAATCTCACTCTCAAGAACTCTGTGTATGCAGAAATGAATCTAGAAGCGATTAGAAGCAATAGATTCAAGCGATTTGGTGTCTAAACAGTTTGATTTACTCGAATTGCCTTGGAATGCTTTATAATAGCAAAGAATATCTCAAAGAATAGGGTGAATTGGGCGTAACCGTCCAATCGAGCTTTAATTCTTCGATCAATGGCTCTAATGAAACACATGATTACTAATCGTTATGATTAAGTCATGGCCATTGGATCTCCGATGGACCGTCAAGATGATGCCACATTACGCATGTTATAAGTAACGCATTGAACCGCCGCCGTATGATCTCAATCGGATGCTTCAGATGTATTTTTGTCGGTTTTAATCTCAACCGTTATAACTCCTCAGATCAACGGCTGGAGATTAAATTATTTTAAAATGATTCGCCAGCGAATCATTTTGCGCCACGTACCCCCACCTTTAAGTGATGATCAATGGTCACGATTAAACTCACAATCAGACGCTCCAGATTGCGCCACGTCACCTGCGTACTTATAAAATTGATTTTAAATTAAATCAATCAATTTTAAATTTAGAAAAATTTAGGAAAATCCTTAAAAATTCATTAAAAATTTAGAAAAATTCAGAAAAAAATTCTAAAAAATCCCTAAAAATTAGAAAATTCATATATTTCAAAATATAACTCCAAATTAATCCAAATTTGTTTCATTGGATCAAAAATTAAATTATCTATCATTCTAAAAAGTCAAATTTAATAAATAACAAGAAAATCAATTGCTATTTCAAAAATACACTCATTTATTTTATATTTTAAAACTTAGAAAAATATAAGAGTGTATATAAAATGATTTCTCTTATTATTTAACCTTAAAAACTAATTATAATCTCAAGTAAAGATGGGTTATGAAAAATATTATCCTTAATTCATCAATATTAACCCTAAATTAATATATTTTGAGATTATAATGAGTTTTTCATAGAATGATAGATAAACACTTAAAAATATGATAACATGCATTAGAGTAGAATGATTTATGCCTTAATTTGCATTAATAATGTCATTACCTTATATATGAATTATACATCCATTTATAATTTTAGTATAGAAAACTGATGGATATTATGTGGCCTATAAGCCAATCACACTTTCATGTATCTTGTTCATTGAAATGAAATTTATTCATTGCCATTCTTGTGTGATGTTTGCAATGAAGTCCATGAGCATGTGCAATGACTAAGTGAATTATGATGAGATCATAATATAGTGATCACTAGTCTTTAAACATATGTTCTAAATATTCCTATTCGTGAGATATTCGAGAAGGACATCGAATTATCCGGAAAGAATAGCACTATGTAATCCAACTCATATGATGCGTATGGCTGATCCTATAGCCATCGGTGTGGAGACACTAGGGATAGATAGTGGGTGCTCTTTGGAGAAAGAGTTCACTAAATTGATCCGTATGAATCCTGAATGGTAATATACCTAAATTGTCAATCAGGTTGATTCATGTCACGGTTGTGTACGTGGTCCTTTGACCTGAGACACCAAAGACATCTTGTGGATGGATGATTGTGTTTTGACTATGACTTACGACCCCCTTAGCCACGGGATCTCCAAAACGTCATAGATTGGATATGGCATGAAGTCCTCGAAGGTGATTGAGTGGTCAAGATGGGATCATCCACCCTCGGTATATGAGGAGATCGACTCAAGGAATGAGATGCGATTAAATCCTTGGCCAAGGTAGTGGAAATATTAGAGAAGTTGTTCTCAATGATTTCTTACTCGTATCAGTAGTAAATTGAGTGACCGATTAGGGTTTGACAATTAACCATACCCTAAGTCATTCATGAGTCTCGTGTGGATGAAGGATTATACGTACACGGTAACCAATGACAGCAAGGTTCCCTGAAAGAGTTATAATATACTCTATATCTCCTAGAGCACGTGGTGTAGCTTGGCACCCACTGGGCTGACGACTCAACCTGTCGATTGGGTTAAATCGATCCTTAGTCAATTAATCTATATGTTGATATAGTTAATTAATAAGGAGGACCAATAAGTGTTATTGGGTTGGTAGAGTCATTAACTGGCGAGATATATGGACCTAGAGGGTCACACACATAAGGTCAATGGACGTCGGTGGATATAGACATAATAATAAGGGTTTTTGTAAAAATTTCACATTACCAAAGTCTATAAATAGGGGGAGAACGACCATAATAGAGGTGCCCATGCAAGCCTAGTGGAACTTCTCCTCCCTCTTCTCTTCCTCTCGTGGTGACTAGTGTTCAAGAGGAGATCCGATCGTCTAGAGACTATGTGGATACCGCTAGAGGCCGGACGCTTGAACGGTTGAAGAACTCTTTTAAATGATCCAAGTAAGTATGAATTTTATTCTATACTAGATGATAGGATCACCTAGAATGGATGATGAGATCATTTATTCTTGGTGCTTCAACTCTGTTGAATGTTTTGATTCAACACCTTCCGCTGGAATCATTATTTTGGACAAAGATTTGGAGAGTTTTTCGAGCCTCAAATCCCAGCAAAAACCTATCATCCACCCATAAACAAATTGTCCCCTTCAACTCATGAAATTCCGATCACATGTTAGTGGTTTTAGAATATACATAAGTATTTTTGGACATAAAAAATATCCAAGAAAAATTTACATATTTATTGTTACAATGATGTAGGTAAGCTAACTAAAGATATAGATTTAATTTTACATTTCTATATTGAACTCCTAATTCTTTTATTTATTTATCCTTTTTATTACATGTAGTTATGGGCAGCCCATTAAGGGCCTATCCCTCCCTTATTCTCCTATATTAACTAATGAATTTTTCATCTTCCTTAACACAATTTAGGGGTTTCCTCTTTCTCCACTATAAACATGATATCAGAGTAGGCCTTATAGGGCATGCATAGAGCCATCGTCATGTAGGGCGGTGGAGGTTTCTCCTCCACCGCCCATTCTCCTTTCATCTCCCTCTCCTCCCACGAGACCACTCTTCATTGTGTGGCTGCCCTCCTCATTGCACAGCCACCCTCATTGTCCTCTTGCTCGTCATTGTAGATCGTCGTCCTCCTCCTCTTCATGATGCCCGTCTAGCAAATGTGTTGCTTTGGTCGCAAAGCCTTAGTCATATCCTAATTTTCAGCTGGCCCTCACCTACGCACCATCCTCTAGGTCGCCCACCTCCTCCTTTTGGGCCTGTGTGTGCGCTTCCTCCCTATGCATCGGCTCCTTGCTATGTCTATACCTCAATGCGGCCACTTCGCGTATGTGATCCTTCTTCCTTCATAGCCGCTTTAGCACCTCCCTCACTTGTCGTGTTCATCTCCAATATTGCCTCTCGCATCTCCACCTTCTCCCTACTTCACTATTGCATGCACGCACTGACCCCAAGCATCTGCATGCCTCAAGAACCCTCACATCCCCTACCATTTATGTCGTTCACCTTTCGCACTCAAGGGCTCTGCCTCATCACCCCTTCCTCCTCATTCTCATGCCCTCCTTCCTTCCTACCACCTCCTTTGTTGCCAACGTCGCCTCTGAAGGCATCAAGCACTAATGCCTTTTCCATATTTTTATGGATAATCCGTGAGCATCTTGAAATGACATCTAAGCAATGTCATTTCAAGATATTTCCAAAAGCTCTCTCTCACAAAAACTCTTTAGTTTATTCTAGAAACTTTGTCTTATGTCTATATAAGCGTAGTAAGACCCTCATTGTAAGTATAACTCCAAGGAAAGGAGACTGCCTTGTGTGCCTCAAGCAAGACAAGGTTAAGTTCTTAACCTTGCAAGTAGGGATGGACAAAGAGTAACCGAAAGTCCGTCAACCAGACTGGATTAAGACTGTTGGTCTCTCAAAGTGGGCCTCTTACAGTCTAGATCCAAGTTTGGTCATGTCTTGGTTAGGGATTTGGTCTCAGACCGAGTTAAAACTTAAAACTAAGGTTGACCTTATTCAATCTATTGCTCTCGGGCCTCTACCGATCTGCTCTCTTGTGGTCTTGCCTTCTCTAATTTGCCTGTTTGGATGACTCCTCTTGCTGACCTCCCCTCTCTCACGCAACGGTTAAACTTCAACTCTCCAACTAGGAAAGCAGCAAGCTCTCCTAATCGATGCTATAAATTCTTCCCCAATCACCTCATCTTTTTTCTCTCTTAGAATTTTTCTCGTTGTCTAATCTATTTTAATTGTTGTTTGTGTCTTCGCTGTCCCTCTTTTCTATCTATTTATATATATATATATATATATATATATATACCTCAATCTCTTTCTCAACCCTCCTTTTACACTATTATGACATGAATCAACATGATTGACAATTAGGTATAATAACATTCACGAATTCATAAAGATAAATTTAATGAACTCTTTCTACAATGAGAAACCACTAATCCTTGGTGTCTCTACACTATTGGCGACAAGATCAACCGTACTCATTATAGGAGTCGGATTAGGTATGTGTTATTCTTTTCAAATAATTTGATGTCCTTCTTGAGTATCATATGAATAGGAATGTTTCGAATATATGTTTAAAGACTAGTGATCACAATATTATTATCTCATCATAATTTACTTAGTTATATATATGCTCATGAATTTCATTGCAAACATCACACAAGAATAATAATAAATAAATTTATTTTAATGAACATAAATGTGATACATAGAAGTGTGATTGGCTTAAAGATCACATAATATCTATCAATACTATCATCAACATATATAATAAAAATTATAAATATCCCTAAAACTAAAATTTTAAAAAATAGTATATCATCTCCTTCAATTTGATCATATCCAAATTAATGAAAACACATGTCATAGATTTAAAGATAAATGTCATATAATTAATGAAAATACACGTAAACATGATAACATGCATCATAAATCTATGAAATGTGACATCAAATTTACTAGTAATCAGGTAATTGCGAGCATACATTGCATCTTATCAGGCCCCTCTCCCTCTATCTCTGTCTCTCTTCCTATCCCACTTTCTTGATATCATCTCTCACATTACACATTCTCTCACTTCTCCATTTGCACCTTGGTTCTCTCTCTCTCTCTTCTATCTCTAAGACTACCTTTCTATCTCTATTTCTCTCTTCAACTAAGCATTCAATAACGCTTTTCAGGTCGTTGGGTCTTCTATTTTCAAAATGCTCTTACTGCCCCGAGGCAGCGGCGGTTAAATTTGAATTAACAAAACCGAACCGGGGATCTACAAAACCGAACCGGAAGTCCGTACATCGGACCGTTGGTCTCTCAGAAATGCCCACTGGCGGTCATCGTTCAACTTCGGTTCGCTCAAGGCTGTTAATTACGTCTAGACCGATGCGAACTAGCCCTAATTATTTTCAAATTTTAGCTCTAAAATCCTAGACCCATCTCTCCATCTCTCGCTCTGTCACTCTCCAATCGCCGCCAGTCGTCAGCCTCATGCTCACCGCCTGTCGTCTGCATTTCTAGTCTGCAGTGAGTGCAAATCTCTCGCTCTCTCTCTCTCTCTCTCTTGCTCAACCTAGGACAGAGATTGAGGTCAATTCTCGCCTAAGGACTCTCTCCTTCCCCCAATATTTTTCTCTTTTCCGATCGCTTAGTTTTTATCGCTCTCTCGGGCTCAATCTTTCTCTTTCTCAATTAATGACGCATGATAGCTCAATTTCTCTCGCTCAGTGTCTCTATCTCTCCCACAATCTCTCTCTCTCAGTCACTCATTCTTTCTTTCTGTTGCTCAATTTCTCTCTCTGTTCCTCTCTCGCACCATCTCCGTAATTTTCGCTCAGTTCCTGTCTATACTCTCGCTCAATATTTCTTTCGATTAATTTTTATCTCGCCCAATGTCTCTCTCGCAAATTATCATATTTTTCCCCTAAATTGAATACAGGGCTGAGAACGACTAAGACATTATTAAATCCAGCCTCGACGGTAAGCCTGAATCTCCACACCTGAGAAATATGTGATAATTTTCACATATATGTCAAAAATGTTTGCATATAAAAAAAATTCTTCCAAAAATGCAAGGTCACAGGTCAGATCATAGGTCCATTTGTTTAAACGAGGAGATTCTGATGAACGGCATAGCGTCCATTCGTTTTTTATATTTGTGTTTTTGAATTGAAATGTATGGATATTTTATTTCTTTTATTTTATGCTTGCTATTTGTTAAAAAGCCAAATATTCTAAAATAAAAATTTATTTGGTTTAATCTTATTCATAGTTGACACAAGTGAAGGTTGAGTCGAGGAGATCGGAATTAAGACTGGACCGAACCATGATCAGCCTTGACTGAGACAAAGGTCGAGAATGAATTAAAGTCTAGACTGAGTTGTTTTGCCAAAAACTAGACTGGGACCAGTACCGTAGAACCCTAGAGGCGAAAGGGGGAATGCAAATGTTCTGGAGAAGAGGCTTTCTCTCATTGCCAATGGTTGTGGGTGCCGTCATGTGAGTTCCTCCCTGATTACATTTGTAATGATCATGCAATTCTCTTCTTCGCATTGTTTCATAGTTTGATTGATTCCTGGAAACTTCCATTGGGACCATTTATTTCGAAGGCATCTTGAAGTTCTACTTCCTGTATGATCTCCTAGTAGATCTTACCCTTAATTCCATGTATAAATTTCTTAACTTGCAGAATTGGTGTTGTTTCTGGAAAAGCTATATTTGGACCACCTCTGGAAAAGTATTGGGCTAAAAGGCTTCAAGAGGAGGCAGCCAAGGAGGAGGGCTCGCAGAAAGTTTAATATTTTCCCTTTAAGGAGCGACGTTAGGATAATAGGTTGGATACTTCTCTAAGCTATGAACGATTGGGAAACTGATAGTGCCTCTTTCCATATCAAACTTTTAGCTTTTTGCTGTACCAGATCATTCTTCTATTTTAAGTTCTTCTAATCAATGTAATGAATTGTCAAAGACCAGGTGAATTTTATTTCATTATATTTTATTTTACTGCTATATAAGCAGGCTAGCAACGTTTGCACCAAAATGTTAATCTGAATTTTTTTTTGGAATCTGATTTAATTTATCTAAAGGAGTTCTAGTTGTGAGCTCAAGTGACAGTTTGCATAACACTACTCTAGGAAATAACCCACTCAAAAGTGGAAAATGTGGAGGAGAAGAGATTGATATGGCTCCATCCTCACCTACTGGAGAATACTGAAATGTTACCTTCTAGTAAGGTTTAAGATCCTAGATGCAGAGGAATGCTGTGCAGCGGAATCAGCAGGAAGAGAATTTTGTGAAGCGCCCTCCACCAAAATCCAGGCATTGGAGACACATGCCACTACATATGTGTAGCTCCTACTTTCTGCATGGGGAAGTCCAAATTAAGGAGATGCAGTTTGCTGGGAGATGGTTATGACTTCTTGAAAACTTAGTTGTCTCAAGGCCAGATGCAGATTGGGGACAGCAGTAGCTTATTTGTTCCTTCCTCTAGTTCATATTATGTTCCTTTCCCTTGGTTCCACAGGCAGTGAAGCATCTGCTGGGCTGCCTTACCCTTCTGTGAACTCTCGGCCGTACAAAATCAGATCTCCAGTTGTATCATAGAAATTAGATCAATTATACAAAATCAGATGTATCATAGAAAAATTCTCTTTCACTACTTCCTTTCTGGATGCATGAATAAGAAGATTGAGATTCCATTTGTCCCAAATCTTCTCCAGTGGCTTGAGGTTGCCTCACAGAGTGAATGAATTCTTGTGTGAGATTGTTGCCTCCTTGGTTGCTACCTATATGAATATCTGCAATTTCCCTCGACTGGTAAAAAAAAAAGGATTCCATGCTTTCCATAGCCTGTGCAGGTGCTCCTCAGCTCCCCTTGTTGCCTCGTAATGGCACTCGGGTCACTCGAGTTGTACTTGTCCAATTCAGATTGGATCCCGGTTTCAAGGCCTTTGAGGAAGTTCTGCTCATGATGTGATCTTTAATTAGTGGAATAAGAATGAGAGCCTCTCAAATTTGTCTCTGTACTCAATCATCACTTAATTAAATGGGTTTAAGAATTTGCGCATTCGATTACCACTTATGGCAGTGTTGAAATCTGTCCAATTTGAAGCCTGAAGTTTTGTCACTCCTTGAATGAATAAGTGTCCTCCATCCATAAGAACTGCTAGTGAGGTGCGTTTTTAAAGGCATATCCAACCGAGTAACATCAGAAAATTTGTGTTATTGAAACTTTTCATTGGTCTAATCCTGCCCTCCACACACTCCCTTGGAAAATTGGTGGATCGGGCCATTCAGAACCAGTGGAATGGTTGTTGCGACGATTGGACCAAAGAAGGTATTTGAGTTTTTCTGTAATTGACCTATGTGGCCAAGATTCTGTCAATCTTATGTAGGTGCTGATCTTCGGCCCCTGGTGTCTTGACCAAGATGCTGTATCATCAGTTCAGCCCTGCTGATCAGCCAGTGGAGTCTTAGCCTAGAAGACTGCATTAGTAGATTGGTGGTGCTTATTTGCCAGTTTGGATGAGGTTGTATCTTTTGTTGTTGCGTATGGTTTCTGGCTGTTAGAAGCGTGAATTTTAGTTGACAGTTCCCACATTGATTGCATGATGTGTTGGAACAATTGAAAGTTCTCTTCTTGATGCCTGCTAAGTATTTTCTAGGTCTGGTCAATATCTTTGTAGTGCCTGCCAGTGGACTTCCTTCATTTGCATAATTGTGATAAATTATTTGATAATTGAAACAGCTAAATTTAGGGGATACAGTTAGTAAAGGCTATAGTTTGATATTATGTTATCTCTTAATAGCCATTTTATATAACATGACTCTTTTAGAGTAATTACATTAGCCAACAATTTTCATTGCAATGATGTCGTTGCAAGAACTATTTTCAGATTTCTCTGGTGCACAAGGACAAAAAAATTTGACTGTTTGACACGTAGAGTGCAAGGGTGTGGATTGGTTGCCATTAGATGATAGACCAGGAGGAGATAACATTTCTCATTGATGGGTGAAAAGTGATTTTATGGAGTAGGTGAGTTTTTGGCGATTCATGCAGGAAGAAAAAGAAGGAATAAATGACTCATGAAGTTATGTAGTCAGGGTTTCCTTAGAGTATTCTCTCCCCTATGTTCCCGTCTCTCCTTTCACTGAGCTAGTAGTGTTCTTTGCAGCTGTTTACTGTGAGATCTTTTGACTTGCTTTCTAGATTCATTAGGGATAATGAATAACATAAACACAGATGAAATCATACCTAACTTTATCAGTTTGATTCTTCATGATCTTGAATTTTTTCTGGGAGACAGCTCTCTTGAGTATCCCCAAGTCAACCTCTGAAGCTCCAGGAGATATGAGAATCTACCGGGAGGGTTAGAGCATGGGTTCCTCAAGTGGACCATGGCCTCCCTATTTATAGAGATAGAGGAGAGCTTAAGCCACTATGATCTTTAATTAGTCAGTCCATCATTGATAAATAAAGGATAACTGCCTCTACACCCAAGTAAACCCACACTTATGAATAAATGTCTTAATCCCCTTAATTAACATAATTGAATAACTTGATGGGGATTAAGGGATTGCTTATGCACAATAACACATATTATGTCCACTTAATAGAGATTAAGACCTAACATTTTCTTCTTCTTCTCCCTGTTCTATGCCCCCCCACGCAAAAAAAAATTGGGTCAAGAAGGTCAACTATGACATCATGTCAAGGCTGGTCAGAGAAAATGGTATAACCTGTCAGATTGAGGACTGGTGGAGGAAAAAGAGTAAAGTATCTCATGTAACTATTGATTGCGTCAGAAATGACTTGAGAGAAAGATTAAGATAATGGAACTCACCCAAATAAAGCCCATTAGAGTAAAAAAGGATTGTGAGGCCCAACATCAATTCATGACGGTGGAGGAAGAAAAAAGTTGCAACTGCATGCCGCACCAGCCGTGAGAAGAGGAAAAATGTGATAAAAGAACCCTTTGTTTTCCTCCAGAAAATTTCCTCCATTGGCATAACTGAGGATTGCTCTTTATAGGCATACTATTTGACTGCAGATCATCTAATAACTGGAATACTCTGAGCTGTTATAAAAGATTATTTTGATTTTCTGTTTACACATGTCTATTCATTTTCTTCTCTTTGCAAGGCACTCATTAAAAATGCAAGGTGGAAGAACAACTTTTCATCATCATCCAGCATCACATTCATACCAAGAAATTTATGGAGAAGTGAGAAACTTAAAAAAATTTCAATCTTACAGAGTTATTGCTCTCTTTTATTGCAATTTAAAATCTTATCGTAATGTTTGACATTTATCGCATGCAAAATTATTAGTTTAAACTCTCGGTTTGCTTCCTGGTTGTTTCAAAAGTAGATTGAGGAGATTGGATGGGAGAACTTAATCAGCCTAGAAGAAGACCTCTCTACTGTCAGCTTCAGAATTCGGTAATGGATTCAAATAGAAGCACTAACATTTATAATTTGTTAATCTTATACGTTCAATTGACCTATTTAGTTTATGATTTCTAAGATAACATCAGACTCTGCTTCATTTTCTTTAGCGACAAGAATGAACGAGCTCATGCAGTTGAGATTAGTCTGCCTCCAAATTACCCTAATTCTGCACCTTCAGTCACATCAGTTAACTTTTCTCCAATTGCACATTCTCTTATAAAGTTCAAAACGCTAGATTCCAATTCCTGAATTCATTCATGTTAGGATGTGCCTTATACATGTGAGCTTCATTGGCGAAAAGGGTTGCAGTTAAAAGATTACATTCAACAGTTTGTGGAGGTATCATCCATCAGGTTTTTCATTCTCAGATGGCCATGACCATGCATTCATGTTTATATTTTTTACGGTCAGCACTTAGATAAGGTTCAAGAATTTTGGTCTATTTTGGAGGAAGTTGACAGTAGTTTCTGTGTTCTTGAGCCGAAACAAGAATCTCATGCTGCCTCATTTCGGCTGATATGCATTGGTTGGTTGTGATTATGATTTATAAGTTATGTGTGTATGATAATTTTTAATGTGCTAAGTGTCTTAATATCATAGGTAATGAGTGCCAGATCTTACTGTACATTGACGCCAAAAACCCAAGGTCCATGCCCGAGTGAGAACCATGAGAATCCTGAAGCATCTTTTACCTCTATATTGTAGCCTTTCATCAGGTCAGGATAGTCCTCTTAATTTCTTTCAGATGCCGTTTTCTTGGACCAAATCTCCAGACAAATACATTCAGGAAGTGTTGGCAGAAGAATGGCTACAAATGGTACTTTGACTTTCAAAGATTTGACATAGAATAGTTAAAACGCCTCATTATCTTTTTTCTAGAAGTTCAATTTAGATCTGAATTCTAGATTAATTAATAGGTGTACAATTTCTGACTTTCCTGGAATGATGACCTGAATTCTGCCCTGTTCTATGTTGTTTTAGGGCAAATGATCGACCATTTAGTGAGAATATGAGAGCTCTCCTAGAAGTTGACCTACCAAGTCCACTTCATGCTCCCAGGGATGGTTCCGATCTAGACGAATGTGGGATCTGCTATGCTCATGTTCTCCCCTCTGGTAAGCTAGCCATCAGTCTATCTCTTCCCCTGCTCTTCTCTCCATACATCTCTCTCTATGTCTTTCTCTGTCTATTTCTCTTCCTTCATACATCTCTCCCTATCTTTCTGTCCTTCTCTATATTTCTCATTCTTGTATCCATACACCTCTCTTTATCTCTCTTCTCTTTTCTCTCTCTCTCCCCCCCTGTCGTTCTCTTTCTCTTCTACATCCATACATCTCTCTCTCCCTTCCTCTCCCTTACTCTCTATTTCCCTCGCCATCTTCACCTCTCTCTCTCTCTTGTTCACTCTCTTCCCCCCCTTCTTTATTCATACACGTCTTTCATTCTCTCTATATATTAATACGTCTCAAGCATCTTTTTATCAACACACACATGCTCTATCTAGATACAAATCATTCATACACACACACATTCTACTCTGCTATTCAGACACATACACCTGTCTTTTTGTCTCTCTCCCTTCTGTTTCTATACGTCTCATTCACTCTCTCTTCCTGTTCATGTCTCTTTCTGTCTCCACCCCCTCTCTATAACTCTCTTCTTGTCTACATACATCACTTTGAGTCTCTCTCTCACACGCTCACACACAAACACACAGATAAACACAACCTCTATCTCTCTGTTTTTCTTCTTGTCTCCAGCCTCTCTCTATTATTCTCTTCCTGTCTCCATATACTCCTACCTCTCTTTGTTTGTCCTCTCTATATTTCTCATTCTTGTCTCCATAGACATCTCTTTGTCTCTCTTCTCTTCTCTCTCTCTTTCTCTCACTCTCTCTTATTCCTCTTCTATCTCCCTGACTCTATTTTCTCGCAATCTTCATACCTCTCTCTCTCTCTATCTTATTTCTCTTCTATCTCCATACATCGCTCTCTCCCTTCCTCTCCCTTTCTCTCCCTTGCTCTCTATTTCTCTTGCGGTCTTCATACCTCTGTCTCTCTCTCTTTTTTCTCTTCTATCTCCATACATCGCTTTCTCCCTTCCTCTCCCTTGCTCTCTATTTCTCTTGCGGTCTTCATACCTCTGTCTCTCTCTCTTTTTTCTCTTCTATCTCCATACATCGCTTTCTCCCTTCCTCTCCCTTGCTCTCTATTTCTCTTGCGGTCTTCATACCTCTGTCTCTCTCTCTTTTTTCTCTTCTATCTTCATACATCGCTCTCTCCCTTCCTCTCCCTTGCTCTCTATTTCTCTTGCGGTCTTCATACCTCTCTCTCTCTCTTTCTCTCGCTCTCCCACTCACTCTCTTTCTCGCCCCCCCCTTTTCTGTATTCATACATGTCTTTCATTCTCTCTATCTCTCTATATGTCTCAAGCATCTTGTTTTCACATGCACACATGCTCTATCTAGATACATTTTGTTCGCACTCACACACATTCTACTCTGCTCGTTCACACTCCAGTCTTTTTTCTCTCTTCTATGTCTCTATACGTCTCATTCACTCTCTCTTCCTCTCCATGTCTCTGAATCTATCTCTTTCTGTCTCCCCACCCCCCCAACCCCCAAAAAAAAGGGGAAAAAAACACTGACGCTCTATTTCTCTTCCTGTCTCCATACATCTCTCTCTCCCCCCCTCCCTCTCTCTTCTTTCTCCTTCTTATTCAATCGCTCTCTCGCTCATCCTGACTCCATACATATCTCTCAGGTTCTCTGTCTCTCTTTCCATTCACTCCTCTCACTCTCTTAATCTCTCTATCTATCATCAAACACACCTTATCTATACACTTCGTTCACACCCTTCCTCACTCTATACATCTCATTGATACATGCATACATCTCTCTCTTTCTCTGCCTCTCTCTCTATACATCTAGTTCACACATGCACACTCTCTTCTTTCTCTGCCTATCTCTCTATACATTTCCTTCACTCTCTCTGTCTCTATATGTCTCTTTTACTCTCTTCCCCTTTGTCTCTCTCTCTCTCTCTCTCTCTCATTTTTCCTCCTGTCTTTAGACGTCTCTCTCCATCTCTCTCATTCTTTTTCGTGGGTCTGACTGGATGGTAAGAAATAAGAAAAGACGGCGAGCCGGGAGCGGTGGCTGGGACGGCCGTGGACTATAAGTGCGATAATCTTAGCTGCAACAAGAGCTTCCACGTCATCTGTCTCAGGGATTGGCTAAAGTCCATCACCACCACGAAACAGTGAGTTCATTGCATCCGTTGACCCGTTTCTTCTTTGTTGGGCGTTGACTAACCTGTATCAAATTGCGCGCCTAGGTCCTTCAATGTTTTATTTGGAAAATGCCCCTACTGCTCCGGACCAGTGGCAGTTAAACTTTGAAGGCACCGTGTGAAACGAATTTGACAGATTTGACATGGATTACGTGCGACGCCAGCTTCAAGGCTTTGAATGTTGACTACGTTTTATTGGCGGCTACATGAGCCTGCTATTGCCCGTTGACTTTTTGCACAATCGTTCCTACGTCAACAATGGAGCCCATTTACTGGACCACCCCCAGATCTCTCTCTCTCTCTCTCTCTCTCTCTCTCATATTCTCTGACTCTCCCTCTCTCTGTCGCCCTCTTTCTCTCTCCGCATATATATTTTTTATTGCTGCGGCGGAGGGTACTTTGGCGGGTTTCGTTTTTTCATTGAATTGAGGCAATTGTCAACGGCTACGCGCCAGCCGCCCAGTCGACATCGATTCCCCATTTGATGACTGTAAGAACACAGACGTCGTTGAGACTTCTTGACAGCGAAAGTCCGCAACTGATTGGCCTTTCCGAGTAAGATCCCTCAAAGGGCTATCTCTTTCGCCATTAGATCTGGTGAAAGTTTCTTCCTTTCATAGTGAACTTTATCGCGGTTCTCTCGCCTTTTGAAGCGATAAAATGGCTGAACATTCAGACGTTCAGAGGTTCACCGCGAAACTGGAGCTCTACTCTCGCCTTTTGAAGCGATAAAATGGCTGAACATTCAGACGTTCAGAGGTTCACCGCGAAACTGGAGCTCTATTCAGCGCGAAAGTCCTCTCTCTCGAGCTATCCCGAGACAGCGATAACTTCTTTAATTGATCCATCCGCTCTCCGCATGAACTGCGCCGTGATCATGGCGTCCACTGCGCTGCAGGAATGCTCTTTCTCTCTCTAGAAGATCTTGCCTTTCTCGCACTAGCAAGTAGAAAATGCCAGCTAACATAGCGGCGACGTCTCGATTCTATCGTCTACCTACTAAAGTAACCGAGACGAATGGTTGGCCGCTGCCCGACGGTCGTTCTTCCACGCTGACCTTCTCTTTCTAGAGTAATCTAGGGGCCCGATTCAATGCAGATCCACAAGCTTAAATGACTCTTTGTCCTTGATTCTTCTCTGGTCGACCTTCCAAAAGGTCAAACGAATACGTCTTCAATGGCGTCGTCATCGGTTATCCACATAGGCGTGGTGTCATTGGATAAACATCAAAAACCGGTAATGAAGAGAAGAATCATGAACCCTGGAATTCGATAGAACTCCACAAACCGTGAACAACAGAATACGTTTTTGCTTCTTTTGGAAACTATTCATCTTTACGAATATCTTTCCTTCTTTAGACACTTTCTACGGGAATATCATGATGTTAATAATTCCTTCCACATACTGTGGTTCACCGCGGCAAGATCAAGCGTTCTTCTTAACGTTCTCGTCAACAGAATTCTGTTTTCAGGTTTTCAAGAAATTTACCCGTTTTATTCCTGGGGTTATCTGAAAAAGATCAAGCACTCTTCTTTAAATAATGGAAATGTCAATTTCACATTGATGCACGGGATACTCGATGACATTCGTCGCTGGATGATCTCTCTGACCATTCTATGGCCGAAATTCTCAAGAGCACGCGATCCTCTGACTGTATCTCGTTCATACTCTATATTTTCTAATATTTTTTAAAATTTCCGCGTTAGATCCTAAGTTGTTGCTCGTACGGGTCAGCAACTTTAGAAAAATACCGACTTCTGGAAAATAATCAGTCGTCGTGCGATGTAACGATCCAAGCATAAAATCGAGCCATATAATTGTTATTTTCTTTCTTGAGGAAAACTTTGCGCGAAGAATGCACAAGCAAGAATAATCCGAAGTAAAGATCGGTATTTAAACAGAAAGTACTGAGATGATAAGTTCGTAGAACAGATACATGAGAGAAATCAGCTGCGATAAGATATACACAAGAGCACCAACTCCATACAAAAATTATAAAATTAAAACACACAGTTTTCACAAATCTACAATATTATCACGAGAAACCCAAAGCTGAGGTGAATAATAATGATCAAGGGTAGGATCTCGGCTTTAATTTCCTGGTTTTTCCGTAGTGAAGATGTAGTCCGGGTGGGCGATGAGATCTCTTCTTATCAGGCATTCCTCTCCGCAATTCTCATCGGCCGCATCAAAATCATCCTAAAATAGGTAGTTTGAAATCAAGCCTCGGACAAAATCACATGCGATAATGATATTGATGCAGAAAAAGTACTCACCTTCTCGACTGTCTCCGTTGATTTTTGGTCCCGGGGCTCAGGCCGAGCTGCTTCAGAGAGAACGAAAAAGATCAGGAGGCCTACGAGCCAGAGTTTGACGTCAGCTTTCTTCATCTTCATCCGTTTCTCGCTTCTGATGCCTAACTGCAGGAACGAGAGGGAAAAGGGAGACGCGTTTTTGGTCGGAAGGTAGAGCCGGAAGAAGGCCGAGCATATGATATATCTGTCAAGAAAGAAAACGGCTTCATTTTCTAATAAGGACAGGTCAATTTTGGACGGTTTGATTGCCTAATTTTGGAGACGAAAATTTACCGTCAGATCTTTGTCTGGGTAATCCCTGAGCGTTACTACTTACAAACAAGTTTTGTAAATGAAGTATTTTAATGGAGGATAGAGGGCTTTACGGAGCCATTCTCCGTCAAACCCAAGTTTGACAAGATCATCGGGAAAATCATAAGCTTGAAAAACGATGTTGAGAATATTTAAATGTACCAAGAACCATCCTCTATATTGCTTTTAATTGCGAGGTTTCGTATTCTTTATCATTCTATATCTAGCGAGAGATATGACTTGCACCACGGAAATGCTCCTGTCAACTACAGAAAGAGAGAGACTTGCATCACAGAGATGCTCCCTCCACCGAGAGAGAGAGAGAGAGAGAGAGGAGACACTTGCACGTTAAAAATGTCGCATCCAGCGTGAGAGAGAAGGAGAAACGAGCACCATAGAGATGCTGCTTCCACAGAGAGAGATCCACATCCCCGGCATGCCCGCTCAGGGCGCATCACATATCTCGCCGATGCTCGTTCTAGTCAATGGTCCTGGACAGGCAAATCACGTGCCTCAATGTTGACCATCCATCTCGTGGTCCTCACCTTGCTCACATGGTCTGATCTGCTCCCGATAAACCTGCACTAATTGGACGGCCACGAGCTTGAAGATTCGTTGGCCCTCGAAGATACGGATGGTCGGGACTTGGGATCCCAACTCCCTAGCTTTTCGTCGGTCGTTGCGCTCTGTGAGACATATGGGGGACGAGGCCTATTATTTCTTTGAGAGAGAGAGAGAGAGCAGCACTGCGTTGACCATGCAGAAAGGAGGAGAAAATATGGCCATTTCCCGGATGTTTATTCACATCTTCGAGGGAAAAGGAAGGTTGCAAGAGCCGCACACGCCAAGGTTTTCGTCGGTAGTTCTCTGAACATGGGTTTATGGCGAGCGAGAGATTCTTCGTTAACTGTCAGTTTGTTGCCCACTTCGATGTCTCAAGACGGCGGGAAATTCGTTCATCTGTTCACTCTGGTCAAAAGTGCAAGGTCCGGAAGAGAGTGACAGGATGAGCGCCATTAAAACAGCGAAGGAGAATAAGGGCCGCCTTTAAATTTGGAATCAATGATGCGTTTGACACTTGGACACTGAACCCTACCTTACTTGATACGCCATCGTCTTCTTTCGTCGATTTTCAAACCAAAATTCACATCCCTGGCCACGAAAGCTTTTCTTCATGTAAAATTGTCAAAGCAATTTTCCTTCTGAAAACAGTTGTCTTTCGATGAAAAAAGATTCAAAATATTTTTAGAAGAGTCCTCAAGCTTCTTGAAGAGTCCAGAAGAATCTACAAGTTATATGAGAGTCTAGATGGCTCTATAACATGCTAGAATCTTCTACAATAATCTAGAATATTTAAACAAAGTCAACCCTCACAAGTTAATGGTGGACGGAGGGATAGAGAGAGAGAGAACGGTGGCAGTGGTAACAACATTGGATAGCTAAGTGAAAAATGGATATAGAAAAATTGGAAGAGAAGAGAGAAGAAAGAAGAAAGAAGTTTTAGAAAATCAAATAGCAGGGTTTGATTTATTGAATTTGGAGCAATGAAAGGCTTTTCTTTGAGATGGAATAACTTCTTCTAGGGTAGGATCTTCATCTAGACAATCTGTAAGCTGCTCATCATTGGTACGAGGTTGACTTGGAGACGGAGTTAGCTGCCAAGTATTTGGCACCAATCTTATCATTGTGGAGAATCAACATTGAATGAAACCTTATTTGAAGTTCTTAAGAAGTGTTTGGATCCATATTTTCTCAGAAATTTCATTTGATATGGATTTACATTTTGCTTTGATGATGGGATGGAAAATCATAGGCTATTTCCTCGAGCACCAAGATATAAGCTTAGTATCTAAGTGCACAAGGTAGGGTCTTGTTGATTGTCATTGTAGTAGGGTTGAAAGGGCAAGATCTGAGCTTTGACAAAATTTAAGACCATAGAGGACACTAAATTTCAAATGTCAAAGTTATGCATAGTTGTGAGAGAGTAACATTTTTTATTGTGCCAAAAATACCCCTGCGCCTTCTTGAAAGCAATTGTAGTAGAAGGTTAAGGTTTAGATGAACTCATAGGGAAAGAAATGGAAAAATGGTTTAGAATTATGCCTCCCATTTCTAAAACAAAGATGAGATAAATTATACATTTGGTTATATATTTTTGTTAAAAGTAGGAATCAATTAATAGAAAGAAATAAATTATCATGCCCCAAATCATAAATAGAAAATGAAGCATGAAGAGAGTCAATTGCATTTTGAAAATGATTTAACTCAGTACTAAGTATAAGAATGTCATATACATTTATGAGTAAGAAAATGGGATTGGTGCGATGTGCTTTGAAATACTTTAGTGTGGATGTTTTGAAGTCAACAAAGCTAACATATTAAAATTGAGTCGTAAGTTTTTTAAATCAAGCTCCAAATCCTTGTTGAGGTCACAGAGGAATTAATAAATGTGGAAAGAAAGAAGAGATAATGATACTTCTCAAGGAAAAATAGAAGAGGAAGAGAGACATCTATAGGGGAGAGGAGAGAGAGTAACAAATTTAGAATTAGAGAAGTGTCATTTTGGCTCATATACACACACACTCCCCCCTCAAGTTGGAGCATAAAAATCAAACAAGCCAAGCTTGCAATAAATGGAGTCGTATGAGGTTGTGCTCAACCCTTTTGTCAAAATGTCCGCCTAGCTGATGGGAAGATCCAATGTGGGTAATGATAATGAAGCCATCAAGTATACTTGATCATGAATAGCGTGAAAATTAATCTCGATATGCTTGATGTGTTCTTGAAAAGTAGGATTCTTGTGGGAAAGATGTAAACTTGGTTACCACATTAAATTTGGGCATGCCACCCTATATTGGAAAACCAAGATCTTGAAGAAATGAAATTACTCAAAGCATCTTGGAGGACGCATGCATGATGCCATAGTATTTGGTTTTGGTGCTAGAGAGAGAGACAACGTCTTGATTTTGACTCCACCAAGTGACAAGATTATCACCAACCAATTAGTACTTGGAAATAGGTTTTTGATCAGCACAATTGCTTGAATAACATTGATAGATATTATGTGGCATGCAAGCCAATCACACTTTCATCTTTTGTTTATATTCATTGACATGAACTTTTATTCATTGTCATTCTTGTGTGATGTTTGCAATGAAGTCCATGAACATATACAATGATCAAGTGAATTATGATGAGATCATAATACAACAATCGCTGGTCTTTAAACATATGTTCTAACTGTTCCTATTCGTAGGATATTCGAGAAGGACATTAAATTATCCGAAAAGAAGAACACTATCTGATCTAACTCATATAATGAGTATGGCTGATCCTGTGACCATCAATATTGAGACACCAAGGATAGACAACGGGTGCTCTTTGGAGAAAGTGTTCAGTGAATTGATCTGTATGAATCTCTAAATGATATTATGCCAAATTGTCAAGCAGGTTGATTCATGTCATAGTTGTGTGCGTGGTCCTTTGACCTGAGACACCAAAGACATCTTGTGGATGGATGATCGTGTTTTGACTATGACTTATGAATCCCTAGCCACGGGATCTCCAAAACGTCATAGATTGGATACGACATGAAGTCCTCGAAGGTGATTGAGTGGTTAAGATTGGACCATCCGCCCTCGGTATATGAGAAGACTTACTTAAGGAATGAGATGTGCTTAAATCCTTGGCCAGGGTAGTGGAAATATTAGATAAGTTGTTCTTAATGATTTCCTACTCGCATTAGTACTAAATTGAGTGACCGATTAGGATTTGACAATTAAGCATACCCTAAGTCATTCATGAGTCTCGTGTGGATGAAGGATTACACATACACGGTAACCAATGACGACAGGGTTCCATGAAAGAGTTCTAATATACTCCATATCTCCCAAATCACGTGGTGTAGCTTAGCACCGACCGGGCTGTCGACTCAACCTGTTGATTGGGTTAAATCGATCCTTAATCAATTAATCTATATGTTGATATAGTTAATTGATAAGAAAGACCAATAAGTGTTATTGGGTTGATAGAGTCATTAACTCGTGAGATATATGGACCTAGAGGGTCACACACATAAGGTCAATGGACGTTCGGTGGATATAGATATAATAATAAGGGTTTTTGTGAAAATTTCACATTCCCAAAGTCTAGAAATAGGGGGATAACGACCATAATAGTGGTGCCCATGCAAGCGTTGTGGAACTTCTCCCCTCTCTTCTCTTCCTCTCGTGGTGACGAGTGTTCAAGAGGAGATCTGACCGTCTGGAGACTATGTAGATACCGCTAGAGGCCGGACGCTTGAACGGTTGACTATGTCGTAGGTAGAGAAGGCCACATCTAGGAGCATGCTTGAAATAAGTCAGAACACAGAGCAGCCTGCTAGTGGATCTCCTAGGGCACAGGCATAAATAGGTAAACGAGACCAATGATATAAGTGATGTCAAGACGTGTAAGTAGATAAGTTTCCCCACAATTTGGTAATTGGCATGAACATCTCCAATTAGTGGAGAGGTAGTCCCCAAAATTAGGCTTACTTTCCATGGGCATTGTCAAGGCCTTGTACTCGAGAATTCAAAACTTTGTAAGTATTTCTAAGACATATTTCTGTTGGTTACTGTTGAGGATCTTAGGAATAAAGGAGTCTAAAGTATGTAATCTGACTAAGCTTAAGTATCCACCAAGAGTCTAGGAATGAGAATAGACAAAACCCACCAACAAATTGGAGAAAAACAAGAAAAAGAACAAAAGAAACTTTCGATTATTCAATTGTGCTTATACAATGGGGTATTAATAGAGGTCTCAAATAGCTAGGACAAAAGGAGGAAATAGAACAAGTTCACTAAAGGGACTAACCAACAAGAAGAGCCACACTTGTGTCACCTCTTCACAAAGCTTCTTCCAAAGATGCTATGTTGTCCCCTATCTTTTATCCCAACTATCTAAGTAGCTTGACCCTTCCTTCACAAGGGTTTCACTCCCTTAGGATGCTCTTGAGTTGCTTCCTTTAGGTTTTCTCTTGAGAAACCTCTCTTAACACCCCATTGGATAATCAAAATTGAATAATTTAAAGTGTCTTTTGATCTTGTTCTTGTTTTTCCTCCAATCACATAGCCTTGGGCATATTCTCAATTCCCATTAGTGCCTTTTTAAGGCCTTGATGAGTTAATATACCCTTCATTTTAATTCTCCAAAGGCTAAAGCTTGTACTGCCATCAAACTTCTCAATATCAAACTTGGTAGACATCTTAGACAACAAGGAATACCTCAAGAATAGACTCCAAGTAGCTCTGATACCAGTTGTGCTTATCCAATGGGGTGTTAAGAGAGGTCGCTCAAGAGAAAACCTAAAGGAAGCAACTCAAGAGCATCTTAAGGGAATGAAACCCTTGTGAAGGAAGGGTCAAGCTACTTAGATAGTTGGGAGAAAAGATAGGGGACAACATAGCATCTTTGGAAGAAGCTTTGCGAAGAGGTGACACAAGTGTGGCTCTTCTTCTTGGTTAGTCCCTTTAGTGAAATTGTTCTCTTTCCTCCTTTTGTCCTAGCTGTTTTAGAACTCTATTAAAAACCCATTGTATAAGCACAATTGAATAATCGAAAGTTTCTTTTGTTCTTTTTCTTGTTTTCCTCTAATTTGTTGGTTTTGTCTAATCTCATCCCTAGACTCTTGGTGGATACATAAGCTTAGTTAGATACATACTTTAGACTCCTTTATTCCTAAGATCCTCAATAAGTTATTAACCAACTTCCTCAGTCAACAAGCAAACTTAATCCCAAATAAATACTTCAAAGTGCCTAGATCTCAAACGATATGATGCTGATGCAAGTAAGCCTTGACTTGAGCAAAGCTAGCAATGTTGTTCCCGATGTCATAGATAACATCAACATATAGAGTTAGTATGATGTATCTAATAGAAGTAGAGGTCTGAAAGACAATAGGTACTACTTAACAAGGAGTCAATCCTTGATTGAAGATAAGTTAATTGAATTTCACAAACCATGCACGTGGGCTCTACTTTAAAACATAAATAGTGCGATAGAGATGACATAGCTAGGCAGTCTCCCCCTAAAGTACATACTCAAGAAATTGCTTAATAAAGACAAGCTTAGTAAGATTTTCGTATAGGATAACCTTGGACACATTGAGGTGATAGAGAGACCACTAGTGATTTACTACCCAGGAGAGAATAATACATACCAAGTAAGGGCAGACCATAGGGGAGAAACTCTCCTTGTAGTCAATCTCATAGGTTTGAGAGAACCCACGAGCAACTAGATGAGCTTTATGTCGATGAATTGTCCCATCATGATTGTACTTGAATGGAAACTCCCATCTACATGTAATGACATTAGTGTTGCCCAACCGAGGTACTGATACCCATTTTCTTTGCTTGACTAGATCATCATATCAACATGTAGATTAATCACATGATGATTGATTTAACTTAATCAACAAGTTAGTAGCTAGCCTACTAGGTGCCAAGCAACACCACGTGCTATAGGAGATATGGTGTTCATAAGAACTCTTATATAATCTGTCATATCATCGGTTGCATATAATTATTCATCTATGAGAGACTCATGAATGAATTAGGACTAGTATGATCAAATTTCAAATCCTAATTGATCACTCAAGTTATTTTTTATGCATGCAGGAAATCATCAAGAACACCTTCTTCAATATGTTCACTACCTTGGCTTAGGATTTTATTGCATCCCATTCCTCGAGTCAATCTCTTCAAATTTTCTTAAGTGATTGGATAGGGTCTAAATTTTGATCATACCCTAAGTCATTCATGAGTCTCATATGGATGAAGGAATTGAATAATTCTTTGATTATTAAAAATATGAGTTAAACTATATAAATTATTGAAAATATTGAAACTATATAAACTAGAAAGATCTTGGTTTTTTTCGTCTTGTTTATGCAATTTAGATATGAATTCTAGATTAATTAATACGTGTACAATTTCTGACTTTCCTGGAATGATGACCTGAATTCTGCCCTGTTCTATGTTGTTTTAGGGCAAATGATCGACCATTTAGTGAGAATATGAGAGCTCTCCTAGAAGTTGACCTACCAAGTCCACTTCATGCTCCCAAGGATGGTTCCGATCTAGACGAATGTGGGATCTGCTATGCTCATGTTCTCCCCTCTGGTAAGCTAGCCATCAGTCTATCTCTTCCCCTGCTCTTCTCTCCATACATCTCTCTCTATGTCTTTCTCTGTCTATTTCTCTTCCTTCATACATCTCTCCCTATCTTTCTGTCCTTCTCTATATTTCTCATTCTTGTATCCATACACCTCTCTTTATCTCTCTTCTCTTTTCTCTCTCTCTCCCCCCTGTCGTTCTCTTTCTCTTCTACATCCATACATCTCTCTCTCCCTTCCTCTCCCTTACTCTCTATTTCCCTCGCCATCTTCACCTCTCTCTCTCTCTTGTTCACTCTCTTCCCCCCCTTCTTTATTCATACACGTCTTTCATTCTCTCTATATATTAATACGTCTCAAGCATCTTTTTATCAACACACACATGCTCTATCTAGATACAAATCATTCATACACACACACATTCTACTCTGCTATTCAGACACATACACCTGTCTTTTTGTCTCTCTCCCTTCTGTTTCTATACGTCTCATTCACTCTCTCTTCCTGTTCATGTCTCTTTCTGTCTCCACCCCCTCTCTATAATTCTCTTCTTGTCTCCATACATCACTTTGAGTCTCTCTATCACACGCTCACACACAAACACACAGATAAACACAACCTCTATCTCTCTGTTTTTCTTCTTGTCTCCAGCCTCTCTCTATTATTCTCTTCCTGTCTCCATATACTCCTACCTCTCTTTGTTTGTCCTCTCTATATTTCTCATTCTTGTCTCCATAGACATCTCTTTGTCTCTCTTCTCTTCTCTCTCTCTTTCTCTCACTCTCTCTTATTCCTCTTCTATCTCCCTGACTCTATTTTTCTCGCAATCTTCATACCTCTCTCTCTCTCTATCTTATTTCTCTTCTATCTCCATACATCGCTCTCTCCCTTCCTCTCCCTTTCTCTCCCTTGCTCTCTATTTCTCTTGCGGTTTTCATACCTCTGTCTCTCTCTCTTTTTTCTCTTCTATCTCCATACATCGCTTTCTCCCTTCCTCTCCCTTGCTCTCTATTTCTCTTGCGGTCTTCATACCTCTGTCTCTCTCTCTTTTTTCTCTTCTATCTCCATACATCGCTTTCTCCCTTCCTCTCCCTTGCTCTCTATTTCTCTTGCGGTCTTCATACCTCTGTCTCTCTCTCTTTTTTCTCTTCTATCTTCATACATCGCTCTCTCCCTTCCTCTCCCTTGCTCTCTATTTCTCTTGCGGTCTTCATACCTCTCTCTCTCTCTCTTTCTCTCGCTCTCCCACTCACTCTCTTTCTCGCCCCCCCCTTTTCTGTATTCATACATGTCTTTCATTCTCTCTATCTCTCTATATGTCTCAAGCATCTTGTTTTCACATGCACACATGCTCTATCTAGATACATTTTGTTCGCACTCACACACATTCTACTCTGCTCGTTCACACTCCAGTCTTTTTCTCTCTCTCTTCTATGTCTCTATACGTCTCATTCACTCTCTCTTCCTCTCCATGTCTCTGAATCTATCTCTTTCTGTCTCCCCACCCCCCACCCCCCCAACCCCCAAAAAAAAGGGAAAAAAACACTGACGCTCTATTTCTCTTCCCGTCTCCATACATCTCTCTCTCCCCCCCTCCCTCTCTCTTCTTTCTCCTTCTTATTCAATCGCTCTCTCGCTCATCCTGACTCCATACATATCTCTCAGGTTCTCTGTCTCTCTTTCCATTCACTCCTCTCACTCTCTTAATCTCTCTATCTATCATCAAACACACCTTATCTATACACTTCGTTCACACCCTTCCTCACTCTATACATCTCATTGATACATGCATACATCTCTCTCTTTCTCCGCCTCTCTCTCTATACATCTAGTTCACACATGCACACTCTCTTCTTTCTCTGCCTATCTCTCTATACATTTCCTTCACTCTCTCTGTCTCTATATGTCTCTTTTACTCTCTTCCCTTTGTCTCTCTCTCTCTCTCTCTCTCTCATTTTTCCTCCTGTCTTTAGACGTCTCTCTCCATCTCTCTCATTCTTTTTTTCGTGGGTCTGACTGGATGGTAAGAAATAAGAAAAAGACGGCGAGCCGGGAGCGGTGGCTGGGACGGCCGTGGACTATAAGTGCGATAATCTTAGCTGCAACAAGAGCTTCCACGTCATCTGTCTCAGGGATTGGCTAAAGTCCATCACCACCACGAAACAGTGAGTTCATTGCATCCGTTGACCCGTTTCTTCTTTGTTGGGCGTTGACTAACCTGTATCAAATTGCGCGCCTAGGTCCTTCAATGTTTTATTTGGAAAATGCCCCTACTGCTCCGGACCAGTGGCAGTTAAACTTTGAAGGCACCGTGTGAAACGAATTTGACAGATTTGACATGGATTACGTGCGACGCCAGCTTCAAGGCTTTGAATGTTGACTACGTTTTATTGGCGGCTACATGAGCCTGCTATTGCCCGTTGACTTTTTGCACAATCGTTCCTACGTCAACAATGGAGCCCATTTACTGGACCACCCCCAGATCTCTCTCTCTCTCTCTCTCATATTCTCTGACTCTCCCTCTCTCTGTCGCCCTCTTTCTCTCTCCGCATATATATTTTTTATTGCTGCGGCGGAGGGTACTTTGGCGGGTTTCGTTTTTTCATTGAATTGAGGCAATTGTCAACGGCTACGCGCCAGCCGCCCAGTCCACATCGATTCCCCATTTGATGACTGTAAGAACACAGACGTCGTTGAGACTTCTTGACAGCGAAAGTCCGCAGCTGATTGGCCTTTCCGAGTAAGATCCCTCAAAGGGCTATCTCTTTTGCCATTAGATCTGGTGAAAGTTTCTTCCTTTCATAGTGAACTTTATCGCGGTTCTCTCGCCTTTTGAAGCGATAAAATGGCTGAACATTCAGACGTTCAGAGGTTCACCGCGAAACTGGAGCTCTATTCAGCGCGAAAGTCCTCTCTCTCGAGCTATCCCGAGACAGCGATAACTTCTTTAATTGATCCATCCGCTCTCCGCATGAACTGCGCCGTGATCATGGCGTCCACTGCGCTGCAGGAATGCTCTTTCTCTCTCTAGAAGATCTTGCCTTTCTCGCACTAGCAAGTAGAAAATGCCAGCTAACATAGCGGCGACGTCTCGATTCTATCGTCTACCTACTAAAGTAACCGAGACGAATGGTTGGCCGCTGCCCGACGGTCGTTCTTCCACGCTGACCTTCTCTTTCTAGAGTAATCTAGGGGCCCGATTCAATGCAGATCCACAAGCTTAAATGACTCTTTGTCCTTGATTCTTCTCTGGTCGACCTTCCAAAAGGTCAAACGAATACGTCTTCAATGGCGTCGTCATCGGTTATCCACATCGGCGTGGTGTCATTGGATAAACATCAAAAACCGGTAATGAAGAGAAGAATCATGAACCCTGGAATTCGATAGAACTCCACAAACCGTGAACAACAGAATACGTTTTTGCTTCTTTTGGAAACTATTCATCTTTACGAATATCTTTCCTTCTTTAGACACTTTCTACGGGAATATCATGATGTTAATAATTCCTTCCACATACTGTGGTTCACCGCGGCAAGATCAAGCGTTCTTCTTAACGTTCTCGTCAACAGAATTCTGTTTTCAGGTTTTCAAGAAATTTACCCGTTTTATTCTTGGAGTTATCTAAAAAATTCATGAGTTTCTTCATTAAATAATGGAAATGTCAATTTCACATTGATACACGGGATACTCGATGACATTCGTGCGGGATGATCTCTCTGACCATTCTATGGCCGAAATTCTCAAAGAGCACGCGACCCTCTGACTGCATCTCGTTCATACTCTATATTTTCTAATATTTTTTAAAATTTCCGCGTTAGATCCTAAGTTGTTGCTCGTATGGGTCAGCAACTTGCGAAAAATACCGACTTCTGGAAAATAATCATTCGGCATGCGGTGTAACGATCCAAGCATAAAATCGAGCCAGAGAATTGTTATTTTCTTTCTTGAGGAAAAATTTGCGCGAAGAATTTACAAGCAAGAATAATCCGAAGTAAAGGTCGGTATTTAAACAGAAAGTACTGAGATGATAAGTTCGTAGAACAGATACATGAGAGAAATCAGCTGCGATTAGATATACACAAGAGCACCAACTCCATACAAAAATTATAAAATTAAAACACACAGTTTTCACAAATCTACAATATTATCACGAGAAACCCAAAGCTGGGCTGAATAATAATGATCTAGGTTAGGATCTCGGCTTTAAGTTCCTCGTTTATGCGTAGTGTAGATGTAGTCCGTGTGGGCGATGAGAGTTCTTCTTATCAGGCATTCCTCTCCGCAATTCTCATCGGCCGCATCAAAATCATCCTAAAATAGGTAGTTTGAAATCAAGCCTCGGACAAAATCACATGCGATAATGATACTGCTGCAGAAAAAGTACTCTCACCTTCTCGACTGTCTCCGTTGATTTTTGGTCCGCGGGCTCAGTCCGAGCTGCTTTAGAGAGAACGAAAAAGATCAGGAGGCCTACGAGACAGAGCTTGACGTCAGCTTTCTTCATCTTCATCCGTTTCTCGCTTCTGATGCCTAACTGCAGGAACGAGAGGGAAAAGGGAGACGCGTTTTTGGTCGGAAGGTAGAGCCGGAAGAAGGCCGAGAATATGATATATCTGTCAAGAAAGAAAACGGCTTCATTTTCTAAGAAAGGATAGGTCAATTTTGGACGGTTTGATTGCGTAATTTTGGAGACGAAAATTTACCGTCAGATCTTTGTCTGGGTAATCCTTGAGCGTTACAACTTACAAACAAGTTTTTTAAATGAAGTATTTTAATGGAGGATAGAGGACTTTAGCGAGCCATTCTCCGTCAAACCCAAGTTGGACTAGATCATCGGGAAAATCATAAGCTTGAAAAACGATGCTGAGAATATTTAAATGTACCAAGAACCATCCTCTATATTGCTTTTAATTGCGAGGTTTCGTATTCTTTATCATTCTATATCTAGCGAGAGATATGACTTGCACCACGGAAATGCTCCTGTCAACTACAGAAAGAGAGAGACTTGCATCACAGAGATGCTCCCTCCACCGAGAGAGAGAGAGAGAGAGAGAGAGAGAGAGGAGACACTTGCACGTTAAAAATGTCGCATCCAGCGTGAGAGAGAAGGAGAAACGAGCACCATAGAGATGCTGCTTCCACAGAGAGAGATCCACATCCCCGGCATGCCCGCTCAGGGCGCATCACATATCTCGCCGATGCTCGTTCTAGTCAATGGTCCTGGACAGGCAAATCACGTGCCTCAATGTTGACCATCCATCTCGTGGTCCTCACCTTGCTCACATGGTCTGATCTGCTCCCGATAAACCTGCACTAATTGGACGGCCACGAGCTTGAAGATTCGTTGGCCCTCGAAGATACGGATGGTCGGGACTTGGGATCCCAACATTATTTCTTTGAGAGAGAAGAGCAGCACTGCGTGCTGACTATGCAGAAAAGGAGGAGAAAATAGCATGGCCATTTCGGATGTTTGGCCCACATCTTCGAGGGAAAAGGAAGGTTGCAAAGAGCCGCACACGCCAAGGTTTTCGGTCGGTAGTTCTCTGAACACGTTTATGGCGAAGAGCGAGAGATTCTTCGCCAACTGCCAGCCTGTTGCCCACTTCGATGTCTCCAAGATCGGCGGAGGGTCGATTTCATCTGTTCACTCTGGCCGCAGCGCAAGGGTCCGGAAGAGAGTGACAGGATGAGCGCTAACTAAAACAGCGAAGGAGAATAAGGGCCGCCTTTTTAAATTTAGGAATCAATGATGCGTTTGACACTTGGACACTGAAACTCCTACCTTACTTGATACGCCATCGTCTTCTTTCGTCGATTTTCAAAACCATTCACATCCCTGGCCACGAAAGCTTTTCTTCATGTAAAATTGTCAAAGCAATTTTCCTTCTGAAAACAGTTGTCTTTCGATGAAAAAAGATTCAAAATATTTTTAGAAGAGTCCTCAAGCTTCTTGAAGAGTCCAGAAGAATCTACAAGTTATATGAGAGTCTAGATGGCTCTATAACATGCTAGAATCTTCTACAATAATCTAGAATATTTAAACAAAGTCAACCCTCACAAGTTAATGGTGGACGGAGGGATAGAGAGAGAGAGAGAACGGTGGCAGTGGTAACAACATTGGATAGCTAAGTGAAAAATGGATATAGAAAAATTGGGAGAGAAGAGAGAAGAAAGAAGAAAGAAGTTTTAGAAAATCAAATAGCAGGGTTTGATTTATTGAATTTGGAGCAATGAAAGGCTTTTCTTTGAGATGGAATAACTTCTTCTAGGGTAGGATCTTCATCTAGACAATCTATAAGCTGCTCATCATTGGTACGAGGTTGACTTGGAGACTTTGAGTTAGCTGCCAAATGTTTGGCACTAATCTTATCATTGTGGAGAATCAACATTGAATGAAACCTCATTTGAAGTTCTTAAGAAGTGTTTGGATCCATATTTTTCTCAGAAATTTCATTTGATATGGATTTACTTGCTTTGATGATGGGATGGAAAATCATAGGCTATTTCCTCGAGCACCAAGATATAAGCTTAGTATCTAAGTGCACAAGGTAGGGTCTTGTTGATTGTCATTGTAGTAGGGTTGAAAAGGGCAAGATCTGAGCTTTGACAAAATTTAAGACCATAGAGGACACTTAATTTCAAATGTCAAGTTATGGATAGTTGTGAGAGAGTAACATATTGTGCCAAAAATACCCCTGCGCCTTCTGAAAGCAATTGTAGTAGAAGGTTAAGGTTTAGATGAACTCATAGGGAAAGAAATGGAAAAATGGTTTGAATTATGCCTCCCATTTCTAAAACAAAGATGAGATAAATTATACATTTGGTTATATATTTTTGTTAAAAGTAGGAATCAATTAATAGAAAGAAATAAATTATCATGCCCCAAATCATAAATAGAAAATGAAGCATGAAGAGAGTCAATTGCATTTTGAAAATGATTTAACTGAGTACTAAGTATAAGAATGTCATATACATTTATGAGTAAGAAAATGGGATTGGTGCGATGTGCTTTGAAATACTTTAGTGTGGATGTTTTGAAGTCAACAAAGCTAACATATTAAAATTGAGTCGTAAGTTTTTTAAATCAAGCTCCAAATCCTTGTTGAGGTCACAGAGGAATTAATAAATGTGGAAAGAAAGAAGAGATAATGATACTTCTCAAGGAAAAATAGAAGAGGAAGAGAGACATCTATAGGGAGAGGAGAGAGAGTAACAAATTTAGAATTAGAGAAGTCACATTTGGCTCATATACACACACTCCCCCTCAAGTTGGAGCATAAAAATCAAACAAGCCAAGCTTGCAATAAATGGAGTCGTATGAGGTTGTGCTCAACCCTTTTGTCAAAATGTCCGCCTGGGCTGATGGGAAGATCCAATGTGGGTAATGATAATGGAAAGCCATCATAGTACTGTGATCATGAATAGCGTGAAAATTAATCTCGATATGCTTGATGTGTTCTTGAAAAAGTAGGATTCTTGTGGAAAAGATGTAAACTTGAGTTACCACATTAAATTTGGGCATGCCACCCTATATTGGAAAACCAAGATCTTGAAGAAATGAAAGTACTCAAAGCATCTTGGAGGATGCATACATGATGCCATAGTATTTGGTTGGTGCTAGAGAGAGAACCATGTCTTGATTGACTCCGCAAGTGACAAGATTATCGCAACCAATTAATTGTACTTGGAAATAGGTTTTTGATCAGCACAATTGCTTGAATAACATTGATAGATATTATGTGGCA
>CM044106.1:2360024-2400991 GCA_024174645.1 Lemna minuta
GCGAGAGATATGACTTGCACCCAAAGTTGGCCTATTTACCGGAGGGGTAATAGTCTGGAAACCCCCAATGTTTGGGTTTTGTCCTCTTCTCACCCCAAAGTTTGGAAACAGCCGCCTCCACCCCAATGTTTGGGTTTTGTCCTCTTTTCACCCCGACGCTTCTATCGCTCAGAGCTGGCAGCGACGTGGACGCCACGGCAGCAGCTGATCGGACGCGGAACCCACGTCGCTGCCATGTCAGCACAGGGCAAAACATGTAGGTCTGGGAGAGAGGATAGGGGAGGGGAGCGGCAGCGAGAGGGAGCGTGCAGCAGAACGGGAGCGTGCAGCTGAACGATTCATGCGGTAGGTGGTCCGGTTTTTCCGTGGCCCCTAGAATCCAGATTGACTTATTGGTAGATCATGCGGGACATCCTACGTCACTTGAGCAAGGAATACTGCTCTGATGGAATAGATTTGACCTAATGTTCCACCGCGAAAATCTTTGGCATCACGTCTTTTCGTCTTTTCGTCTTGAAGGTTGCCCTCGAGGTAGATATGGTGGCGTACGACCCCCGTCGCCACCAAGGCATGACACTACGGCGCCGGAGGAGCCGACACCCACTCGCGTCCAGCCCCCTCGACAGGCGAAGACGAAGGATGCCGAGTTTCACTACACCAAGTGAGGACCTTATCTCGCCACGACACATTTCACAGGGCTCGCGCGCGCGGGGAGTTATCTTTCCCAGTTTTTATTTCATTATGAACTTTATTAGCCCGCACGTGTTTAAGCGGGCCTTTGCATATCTTCTTCTCTCCCTTTTAGGCTTTCGGGTGGGCTCTTCCCTTTTTCGGGATCCCATTCGTTAAGCCCTTCTCTTTGTGGACCTTTTTCTATTTTTCTATGATTATGTTAGGTGTGGGTTGTGGGCCTCAAGTGGGCCCTTTCCTCTCTCGGCCCTCTATGGGCTCTATAAGAGGGGAAGGGACCCCCCCACAAACCCTAGCCGTCATTTGAAGAAAGGAAAGGAGCAAACTCCATCTCAAGTGGCTGCTCAAGGAAGACCGAGGAAGGAGACCAACCGCCGCCTCCGCCGCCGCCACTGCCGCCGCACCCCCACGTGCCGCCGCCGTGCCCGCCGCCGAGACAGCCGCCTCCCCTGGCCTCGATCGCGTATCATCTGCGTACAACCTTCCCGCCGCCGTCGCCGCCGCCGCCTCCGCCGCCACCACCGCCGCCGCACCCCACGTGCCGCCGCCGTGCCCGCCGCCGAGACCGCCGCCTCCCCTGGCCTCGATCGCGTATCATCTGCGTACAACCTTCCCGCCGCCGTCGCCGCCGCCGCCTCAGGCCGCCGCCGCCGGATCGCTGTGCTGTTGTCTTCCCCCTCCACGGACCCATTTCCACTTCCCATCCCTCTCATCTTTCCACCGCCGTCACCTCCCCCTTCACGGTTTTTACGCTACCTTTGGCCTTCTCCCCCCATTCCCGGATCTCGATTTTTCCACCCTTTTCCACGATCACCAATCTCCCGTATGAGAACTCCCTTCCCACCCTTCCTCGTGAACACAGAGGTACTCCCTCCCCTCCATCGCCCTACCCCGATTCCCCACGCCACCACCAAATTTTCCCATCCAAATTCCCTTCACCCTCATTCTACCCATCCCTGCGTAATTCCCGATCACGCCCCGTAATATTTTCCGAGCACCACCCTGCATCTACCCTCCCCATTTCCTTCCTGCTCCACCTAGAGACAACGACCCTTCCCCTTCCCGAATTCCTGATTCGAACGGATCCATCGCGTCGCCGACTCTGCTCGCCTGCCCGCCCCCACTCGTCCCGCACGTCCTCCCCTCTTCTCTCACTTCCGAAAATTCCGTCGTTTGAAATTCCGCCCATTAATTTCGGTTCGGAAAGTGATTCCGCACCCACGCCCAACACCTTTCCAGCCGAACTACCCCGTTGACGAAACTCCTCCTCTGCTGATTTTTGGAATTGCCCGCGCGACCCCTGAAAGTCCCAACACCATCCTCAATCCATCGCGCGACTTACTCTACATCGCCCACCGATTAATTTTCCCCTCCTGCACCCACGAATCGCCCCACCTCTGCCATCACCGCCGTCCACCCTTCCGGAATCGCCCGCCCTTTCTTCTGCATCTGACGTTCTCTATATCCCATCATTCACCGAATTCTGACACCTGCGCGTCATCCCGTCCGCTCAACGCTCCAACCCGATTTCTCCATTCGCCGCGATTTTGATTAAATCGCAGAGCCAATCGTCGCGTTGTCGCCTTTCTTGCCGCCGCATCAATTTTCCCTCAGAGCTCGCTCTTCCAACCTTCGGAGAAACATCCGCGCTCCACGAGCATCCACAGCACGGGTTGCCGCCGTGCCCGCCCCATCCTCCCAAGGCAGCCCGCCTGACCAGTCACCTCGTGGCTACGCCTGCTACCCGAGCTCGCCCAACGGACTAACCTGCACGTCCGGCCTATGACCCGTCATTCGGAGCTGAAACTACCACCCTACCTCGATGGCGCCAACTTCATCCTACCGTGCCGACCACCTGTATCACGTACGAGCGACCTCCACCGTCACGACCGACCGGGCTCGCGCCCCGCAGGTTAGGCACACATTCCCCTGTATTTTTCGTTGAAGTCTATATTTCTTTCAGTATTTCCCGCACCGTCTCCGCCGCCATCGGGACTTAGCTCAGGTTGAGTGCTTAGACGACTTGATAGGATTCAGATCGTGGTCCAACCCGTCGGGCTGACTGTCGGGCTTCCCTCGACGACTCACGGCCTTTCGCTCGCGAGGACGTGGATCGAAAGGACTCCTGGACGAACTCTACTCGGCGCACCCCAGGGTCTACGAAGGCGACGCCCGAGACGGCACTCTGCTTGATTGCATCATTAGCTTATTTCATCATATTAGAGTTTCCCTAGTTCACCCCTAGTATCGCGGTGTTGGACCAGTTTCGCACCCGGTCCTGCATCAAGATAGCTATTCGATGTCGTTACAATTGAACTCAATCCCAAACCCTAAAACTTGGATTCCAACGCGCTGAAACAACTACGATTTTACGTTAGTCGCGAGAGGATCCAGTTGAAGCTACTGTAACGGGCGAACAAGGGAAAGTAACGTCGCTAAGTTTGCCCGGGGAATCCTATAAAAAGCCATCCTTGCGAGGACGCAAAGCCTACTCACCCCCAAGATCTCTCTCCTTCACGGTCTGTCAAGGAGACGGATGGCGTCCTTGGCACCTTATGCTGATGCTGACGTAACCTTACGAGCTCTCGCTGGAAAGGCCGAAGGTTTCGGTCGGTTCGCCGTCGGCGGACTTCATGGTCCCGTTTATCACGTCACCACTCTCTCTGGTACCCATCTCTTCCCATGCACTAAAAAGAGTTTATTTTCTTCAGGAAAATTTTATAGGATGATGAATTTCACATAAGACGGGGTCGGGTTGCTTCGTGAAGCCTGCGAAGTCGTTGATCCGCGGTGGATCGTCTTTGATATCTCCGGAACTATTGAACTAACTTCGCCGTTAAGAGTATCCTCATACAAATCAATTGACGGAAGAGGGCAGAGAATCAAGATAATCGGAAACGGTCTGCATCTGAGAAAATGCGAGCACGTTATCCTCTGCAACTTGGAGTTTGAAGGTGGGAGAGGACATGACGTCGACGCCATCAAAATTAAAGACGGGTCTAAGAATATCTGGATTGATAGGTGTAGCCTGCGAGAATACGATGACAGATTAATAGACATAACACGAGGAAGCACCGATATTACTGTTTCGAGGTGATGGCTACTATTTTTTACCATCAGGATTGAAAAGGTCGTGTAAATGTAAGCAATTCGCAGATGCAAATTTTCAGCGCACAACAAGGTGATGCTAATCGGAGCTGATCGTTCGAACGTGGAGGATCGATGCATCAGAGTGACGATTCATCACTGTTTCTTTGACGGAACGAGGCAGCGCCATCCCAGAGTTCGTTTCGGGAAGGTCCATCTGTACAATAATTACACAAGGAACTGGGGAATATATGGAGTCTGTGCGAGCGTGGAATCTCAGGTGATACCCTTATGGAGTTTACTATTTTAAATCTCTCTTGACAAAGGTCAAAGATCTTGCTAGACTCATGCTCTCTCTTCCATCTCCGTCGCCCTCTCTCTCTCTCTCTCTCTCTCTCTCTCTCTCTCTCTCTCTCTCTCTCTCTCTCTCTCCTCTCTCTCTCCACCAGATTCTATCGCAATGCAACATATACGAGGCTGGTGAGAAGAAGGTAGTCGTCAAGTATATGACGGAGAAGGTACCGCAAAATCTTTGGCTTAAAATCCGGATCGTTCATGACTTGAAACTCATGAAAAAATGACATTTTTTTGTTAATTTTCTCTTCCCGGCTAGAGGGGAAGAGGAACCAACGGCTCAGAGCAAGGCGGCGAGACAGCGATGGAAGCGGATAAGCGAGAGGACACAAGAATTGGGGCAAGCCCTCGGTACAGGAGGAGCTTGCGACACGGAAGCCACGTCGCTGCCATGTCGTGGACACCTACATGTTTTGCCCTGTGCTGACATGGCAGCGACGTGGGTTCCGCGTCCGGTCAGCTGCTGCCGTGGCATCCACGTCGCTGCCAGCTCTGCGCGATAGAAGCGTCGGGGTGAAAAGAGGACAAAACCCAAACATTGGGGTGGAGGCGGCTGTTTCCAAACTTTGGGGTGAAAAGAGGACAAAACCCAAACATTGGGGGTTTCCAGACTATTACCCCTTTACCGGAGGGGGGGAGAGAGAGAGAGAGAGAGCAGCAGCAGCGGCACTACGTTGACCATGCAGAAAGGAGGAGAAAATATGGCCATTTCCCGGATGTCTATTCACATATTCGCGGGAAAAGGAAGGTTGCAGGAGCCGCACACGCCAAGGTTTTCGTCGGGAGATCTCTGAACATGGGTTTATGGCGAGAGAGAGATTCTTCGTTAACTGTCAGTTTGTTGCCCACTTCAATGTCTCAAGACGGCGGGAAATTCGTTCATCTGTTCACTCTGGTCAAAAGTGCAAGGTCCGGAAGAGAGTGACAGGATGAGTGCCTTTACAACAGAGAAGGAGAATAAGGGCTGCCTTTAAATTTGGAATCAATGATGCGTTTGACACTTGGACACTGAACCCTACCTTGCTTGATACGCCATCATCTTCGTTCGTCGATTTTTGAACCAAAATTCACATCCCTAGTCACGAAAGCTGATCTTCGTGTAAAATTCTCAAAGCAATTTTCCTTGTGGAAACATTTGTCTTTCGATGAAAAAAGATTCAAAATATTTTTTAGAAGAGTCCTCAAGCTTATCGAAGAGTTCAGAAGAATCTACAAGTTTTATGAGAGTCTAAATGGTTCTATAACATTCTAGAATCTTCTACAATAATCTAGAATAGTTAAACAAAGTCAACCCTCACAAGTTAATGGTGGACGGAGGGATAGAGAGAGAGAACGGTGGCAGATGGTAACAACATTAGATAGCTAAGTGAAAAATGGATATAGAAAAATTGGGAGAGAAGAGAGAAGAAAGAAGTTTTAGAAAATCAAATAGCAGGGTTCGATTTATTGAATTTGGGGCAAGGCAGGCTTTTCTTTGAGATGGAATAACTTCTTCTAGGGTAGGATCTTCATCTAGACAATCTGTAAGCTGCTCATCATTGGTACGAGGTTGACTTGGAGACGGAGTTAGCTGCCAAGTATTTGGCACCAATCTTATCATTGTGAAGAATCAACATTGAATGAAACCTTATTTGAAGCTCTTAAGAAGTGTTTGGATCCATATTCGCTTGGAAATTTCATTTGACATGGATTTACATTTTGCTTTGGTGATGGCATGGAAAATCATAGGCTATTTCCTCGAGCACCAAGATATAAGCTTGGTATCTAAGTGCACAAGGTAGGGTCTTGTTGATTGTCATTGTAGTAGGGTTGAAAGGGCAAGATCTGAGCTTTGACAAAATTTAAGACCATAGAGGACACTAAATTTCAAATGTCAAAGTTATGCATGGTTGTGAGAGAGTAACATTTTTTATTGTGCCAAAAATACTCCTGCACCTTCTTGAAAGCAATTGTAGTAGAAGGTTAAGTTTTAGATGAACTCATAGGGAAAGAAATGGCAAAAGGCTTAGAATTATGCCTCCCATTTCTAAAACAAAGATGAGATAAATTCTACATTTGGTTATATATTTTTGTTAAAAGTAGGAATCAATTAAATAGAAAGAAATAAATTATCATGCCCCAAATCATAAATAGAAAATGAAGCATGAAGAGAGTCAATTGCATTTTGAAAATGATTTAACTGAGTACTAAGTATAAGAATGTCATATACATTTATGAGTAAGAAAATGGGATTGGTGCAATGTGCTTTGAAATACTTTAGTGTGGATGTTTTGAAGTCAACAAAGCTAACATATTAAAATTGAGTTGTAAGTTTTTTAAATCAAGCTCCAAATCCTTGTTGAGGTCACAGAGGAATTTAATAAATGTGGAAAGAAAGAAGAGATAATGATACTTTTCAAGGAAAAATAGAAGAGGAAGAGAGACATCTATAGGGGAGAGGAGGGAGAGTAACAAATTTAGAATTATAGAAGTGTCATTTTGGCTCATATACACACACACACACTCCCCCCTCAAGTTGGAGCATAAAGATCAAACAAGCCAAGCTTGCAATGTGATCAACCCTTTTGTTAAAATGTCCGCCCAGCTGATGGGAAGAGCCAATGTGGGTAATGATAATGAAGCCGTCAAGTATACTTGATCATGAATAGCGTGAAAATTAATCTCGATATGCTTGATGTGTTCTTGAAAAGTAGGATTCTTGTGGGAAAGATGTAAACTTTGTTACCACAATAAATTTGGGCATGCCACCCTATATTGGAAAACCAAGATCTTGAAGAAATGAAATTACTCAAAGCATCTTGGAGGACGCATGCATCATACCATAGTATTCGGTTTTGGTGCTAGAGAGAGAGAGAGAGAGAGAGAGAAAATGTCTTGATTTTGACTCCACCAAGTGTCAAGATTATCACCAACCAATTAGTACCTGGAAATAGGTTTTTGATCAGCAAAATTGCTTGAATAACATTGATGGATATTATGTGGCATGCTAGCCAATCACACTTTCATCTTTTGTTTATATTCATTGAAATGAACTTTTATTCGTTGTCATTCTTGTGTGATGTTTGCAATGAAGTCCATGAACATATGCAATGATCAAGTGAATTATGATGAGATTATAATACATTGATCACTGGTCTTTAAACATATGTTCTAAATATTCCTATTCGTAGGATATTCGAGAAGGACATTGAATTATCCGGAAGGAATATCACTATCTGATTTGACTCATATGATGAGTATGGCTAATTGATAACATGCTAAATTAACATGATAAAACATGATTATTGATGCATATTAAGGCATAAATGATTTTATTTCCATGCATGTTATCATATTTATGTGTATTTTTCTATCATTCCATGAAAAAGTCATTATAATCTCAAAAACACTTTAAATTAGGGTTAAATATGATGATTTCAAGATAAATAATTAATAACTCATCTTTACTTTAGATTATAGATGTTTTAGAGCTAAAATAATGAGAGAAATCAATTTATAAACATTTATTTATATTTTCTAAATAGAAAACTACTTTAAAAAATAATAATGTTTTTGAAATAAGATTTAAAACTCTCATTATTTGTCAATTTTTATCTTTTAGAATGATAGATAATTAAATTTCGGATCAAATGGAAAGAAATTTGGATTAATTTGGAGTTATATTTTAAAAGTTATGAATTTTCTAATTTTTAGGGATTTTTCTGGATTTTTCCTGAATTATTTTCGATATTTTAAACGATTAAAACAATTAAAAAAATTTGGGAAAATGTGATTTGTTTTGCGCGGGACCCACGTGGATGCGACATGGCACGCAAGGCCACGTGGTAGCGCCACGCGCCACGCGGTGCCTACGCGGCGCGATGTGACGCTTATTTATATTTATCATATATTGGTTATAGTACATATAAGTCTTCCGATTATCGGAAGATAATTATTATCCCTCTTAATCCGTCGCATATTATAAACCCGCCCCCTTCTTTTAATTTAATCCGTGTGGGACTAAGTTCCACGGAGTTTTTAAATGTGCAGATGACATGGCTGAAGGTGGATCGTCGGATCGAACGACTGGACCACGCGATAGGCGTGGATCACATGGACGCGCGGACCACCGATCGTGATCAAAAGCACGTGCTTTAATAAAGGGATTATAACGGTCGTGATTTAATCGCACGGGGAGCATCCGGATCGTCAGATCGCGATCAAAGGGGCAAAAACTCATGCGTTTTATAATGCATCTCATTAACCTTCATCCGGACCATCCATCAAGATCAGACGGATGCGACTTAATTGAAACGGTCCATGATGGACCGTTCCATCATAACGGTCGATCGTTTCGATCGGACGGTTACACCCAAATAGCCTATAAATAAGGCATGTTCTTCCGATTTGTAAGCATTTGAGTTAGAAATCAATCCAATTGATCTGCTTAGACACCTCCCTTCATGAATCTCTCGATTTTAGCTTCTTCTACACTAAATTCCGCATCCATGGAGGGCAAGAACTCGAGATTTGGTTGAGTAGTGAAGGAGAAATCGACGCTTGAATCTCTACATCGCGTTCTTCACGTTTTTGGAGATTAAGAGGTTTAATCGTGCTAATTTGATCGCTATTTAGGATTAGTGGAAGCGGTTTTTCATAATCTATCATCCAATCGTGTTTAATTTCAATTTAGATTAGGATTTCAAGTTTAATTTTCGTTTAATTTTCGTTAATTTTGTGATTTTCTCGTTCGAAAAATTTCCTTCAACTTTGATCTTCAATTTCTCCGCGAAATCAAGATTAATTTCGATGATTCTTGATTTCGTGGAAGCGATTTGAAGTTATTTTTCATAATATACCATTTTCCCCAATTTCTACCATCGACTTTATCATCCAATTTGATCAATTTCAAAGAAAACATAAAGAATTTCCTTATTTCCCTGTGGATTCGACCCCTATTTACCATTATACCCCTCAATTCGAATTATTTTCATCAAATTGGTAAGTTTGGATTTATTTTTGACACGAGACCATGTGAAATTGACGACCTCGCGGTTTCGTCTCATTACTGATTATGTGGCCATCGGTGTTGAGACACCAAGGATAGATAGCGGGTGCTCTTTGGAGAAAGTGTTCACTGAATTGATTTGTATGAATCCCTGAATGATATTATGCCAAATTTTCAATCAGGTTGATTTATGTCACGGTTGTGTACGTGGTCCTTTGACTTGAGACACCAAAGACATCTTATGGATGGATGATCTTGTTTTGACTATGACTTATGAATCCCTAGCCATGGGATCTCTAAAACGTCATAAATTTGATACGACATGAAGTCCTCGAAGGTGATTGAGTGGTTAAGATTGGATCATCCGCCCTCGGTATATGAGAAGACTGACTCAAGGAATGAGATGCGCTTAAATCCTTGGCTAGGGTAGTGGAAATATTAGAGAAGTTGTTCTTAATGATTTCCTACTCGCATTAGTACTAAATTGAGTGACCGATTAGGGTTTGACAATTAACCATATCCTAAGTCATTCATGAGTCTCGTGTGGATGAAGGATTATACGTACACGGTAACCAATGATGACAGAGTTCCATGAAAGAGTTATAATATACTCCATATCTCCCAAAGCACGTAGTGTAGCTTGGCACCCGACCGGGCTCGCGACTCAACCTGTTGATTGGGTTAAATTGATCCTTAATCAATTAATCTATTTGTTGATATAGTTAATTGATAAGGAGGACCAATAAGTGTTATTGGGTTGATAGAGTCATTAACTAGCGAGATATATGGACCTAGAGGGTCACACACGTAAGGTCAATAGACTTCGGTGGATATAGACATAATAATAAGGGTTTTTGTAAAAATTTCACATTCCTAAAGTCTATAAATAGGGGGATAACGACCATAATAGTGGTGCGCATGAAAGCATAGTGGAACTTCTCCCCTCTCTTCTCTTCCTCTCGTGGTGACGAGTGTTCAAGAGGAGATCTGACCGTCTGGAGAGTGTGTGGATACCTCTAGAGGCCGGATGCTTGAAACGGTTGAAGAACTCTTTCAAACGATCCATGTATGTATGAATTTCATTCTATACTAGATGATAGGATCACCTAGAATGGATGATGAGATCATCTATTCTTGGTGCTTCAACTCTGTTAAATGTTTTGATTCAACACCTTTCTGCTGCAATCATTATTTTGGACAAAGACTTGGAGAGATTTTCGAGCCTAAGATCCAAGCAAGCATGAGTCATACTAGACCTCCACGTGAAGATGACTATGTCGTAGGTAGAGAAGGCCACATCTAGGAGCATGCTTGAAAATAAGTGAGAACACAAAGAGCAGCCTGCTAGTGGATCTCCTAGGGCACATGCATAAATTGGCAAACGAGACCAATGATATAAGTGATGTCAAGACGTGTAAGTAGATAAGTTTCCCCACAATTTGGCAATTGGCATGAACATCTCCAATTAGTGGAGAGGTAGACCCCAAAATTAGGCTTACTGCCCATGGGCATTGTCAAGCCCTTGTACTCGAGAATTCAAGACTTTGTAAGTATTTCTAAGACATATTTCCGTTGGTTACTGTTGAGGATCTTGGGAATAAAGGAGTCTAAAGTATGTATCCGACTAAGCTTAAGTATCCACCAAGAGTCTAGGGATGAGATTAGACAAAACCAAAAAATTGGAGGAAAACAAGAACAAGAACAAAAGAAACTTTCGATTATTCAATTGTGCTTTTACAATAGGGTGTTAATAGAGGTCTAAAACAGCTAGGACAAAAGGAGGAAAGAGAAGAAGTTGACTAAAGGGACTAACGAACAAGAAGAGCCACACTTGTGTCACCTCTTCACAAAGCTTCTTCCAAAGATGCTATGTTGTCCCCTATCTTTTCTCCAAACTATCCAAGTAGCTTGACCCTTCCTTCACAAGGGTTTCACTCCCTTAGGATGCTCTTGAGTTGCTTCCTTTAGGTTTTCTCTTGAGCGACCTCTCTTAACACCCCATTAGATAAGCACAACTGGTATCAGAGCTACTTGGAGTCTATTCTTGAGGTATTCCTTGTTGTCTACGATGTCTACCAAGTTTGATATTGAGAAGTTTGATAGCAATACAAGCTTTAGCCTTTGGAGAATTAAAATGAAGGGTATATTAACTCATCAAGCCCTTAAAAGGCACTCTTGGGGATTGAGAATATGCCCAAGACTATGTGATTGGAGGAAAAACAAGAATACGATCAAAAGGCACTTTCAATTATTCAATTGTGATTATCCAATGGGGTGTTAAGAGAGGTCGCTCAAGAGAAAACCTAAAGGAAGCAACTCAAGAGCATCCTAAGGGAGTGAAACCCTTGTGAAGGAAGGGTCAAGCTACTTGGATAGTTTGGAGAAAAGATAGGGGACAACATAGCATCTTTGGAAGAAGCTTTGTGAAGAGGTGACACAAGTGTGGCTCTTCTTGTTCGTTAGTCCCTTTAGTCAACTTCTTCTCTTTCCTCCTTTTGTCCTAGCTGTTTTAGACCTCTATTAACACCCTATTGTAAAAGCACAATTGAATAATCGAAAGTTTCTTTTGTTCTTGTTCTTGTTTTCCTCCAATTTTTTGGTTTTGTCTAATCTCATCCCTAGACTCTTGGTGGATACTTAAGCTTAGTTGGATATATACTTTAGACTCTTTTATTCCTAAGATCCTCAACAAGTTATGAATCAACTTCCTCAGTCGACAAGCAAACTTAATCCCAAATAAATACTTCAAAGTGCCTAGATCTCAAACGATATGATGCTGATGCAGGTAAGCCTTGACTTGAGCAAAGCTAGCAATGTTGTTCCCGATGGCATAGATAACATCAACATATAGAGTTAGTATGATGTATCTAATAGAAGTAGAGGTCTGAAAGATAATAGGGTCTACTTAATAAGGAGTCACTCCTTGATTGAAGATAAGTTAATTGAATTTCACAAACCATGCACGTGGGCTCTACTTCAACACATAAATAGTGCGATGGAGATGACATAGCTAGGCAGTCTCCCCCTAAAGTACATACTCAAGCAATTGCTTCATAAAGACAAGCTTTAGTAAGATTTCCGTATAGGATAACCTAGGACACATTGAGGTGATAGAGAGACCACTGCTAAGCTTAAAATGCGGTACTAATTAGTGGTAAATAATATAAATGATTGTTATGTCGTGTGAGTCTTTAAGCTTACGCAACACATTTATAAACCTCACGAGCATAGGGCAGGTAAGGGTCGATCCACAGGGAGCAGGTAGTTAACTAGTGAATTCCAATTTTTTAGCATCATTCTTGAGGGTTTTAGAAAGTGAGGAGATATTAGGACTTGGCAAAATATACTAGAAATTAAGGAAATAAATTAAGAGAAAAGGGACTAAAGAGATTTATTTGGTAAAAGGCAGTAAGATAAGTCAACTCAGAAGAAGTGAGTGAGAAAATAAACAAGTAGGAAGAGATAATATAGAATATGGAGTAAGAAGTGAGAAGAGACTTTTACTCTCTAATTAAGACGTAAGTCAGAACTAGGAGAATAGAAAATTACGGAGAATGCGTACAAAGAGCCCGAATTCGCGATGGTGAGAGAAAGAGAGGAAAATTAATATGGAATATAATATGCTAAAGAAGAGGAATATAATATGATAAAGGAGAGGAATATAATATGGAGAAGGAGAAGAGAGAGAGACGACGGAAACGAAACAGGACGAAAGTGAAGCGGGGGGCGAAACACTGTGGTGAGAAACTGAAACGTCTTGTGTGAAATCGGTTTTTATTCAAAACCAATTTCGTAAATGTATTGTGAGGAAGGAACGTACCTGAAGATGGGCGTCGGCGGCAGAAAATGCAAACGGTACAGGTAAGAAATTGGTTTCAAAATGAATCAAGATGATTCACGTAACGGAGGAGAGATACTCAAAGAGGGTTAAGAAGGAGACAAGAGAGGGAGAGCGGTGAAACGCAGGGGTGCGGCCACAGGTGAATCGACTAACCTTTTCTTTTTTTTTTTCCTATTCAAATCCGATTCCCGCATTCGGTTTTAGGCAGACGTACCACTCCAGACTAGCGGCGGAACACTCCTAGAAGAAATATTCACGCCATGAAGGAACAGGTGCGAGGACTATCTAGAGCGAAATGAAATCGGAAAGGAATTCTCTTGTGAAGTTTTTCCAAAAAAATCGATTTTGGAAATGTGAAAGCGGCTGTGAGAAACAATGTGAAATCGATAGGAATTCCCGTGAATAGAAATCGATTGCCAAATTCCGGTTTTGAACGGACTCACAAATGCTAGCGAACGGACTCACAAATGCCACAAGGGCGAGAGCAGGAGAATCTCATCAAGATAGCACGAATGTTTTTGATGGTGAAAATTTTATTAGTTTTAAATTCAAAAAACCGATCTCGGAAATCACTTTCTGAAAACAGATTTTACAAAACCGATCTCCGATTTCTCAAAACCACTTTCTCAAAACCAATCTCTCAAAACCGATTTCTCAAAACCGATTTCCGAATTTAGTTTCGGGTAATCTCTCACCTGCAGGCAAGCGGCAGAAGTGCAGTGATTCTAGAGGAGTGGTGCGGATCATAAAAAAATGAAAACACAATCAAACTAAATAAGAAGCATGCTGAGTAGTATCGTGAGGAGAGGAGTGTATGGTTGTTTTTCTAAAGTAAGGGGAAAGTAGTTGCTACCGGCGGGCAGCAGCGATGAAGCGGCCTCTCCAAAATCGTGGTCTCCTGAAATGTGATTTGCAGGACGAAACTTGAAGGAAGCCAGTGGCGTCGGGAGCTCTGCAAGTGGGCTATCTGCCATCGAGATAACCTGCAGAAAAGGGAAGGAAAGAGAGGACGAGGAGGAGAGTGGAAGAGAGGCACCTCGTGTCACACCCGTCGAGGCCTGAGGGACCCTTCTTCTCCTCCTTTCCAGCAGATCTGGACGCTCTCCTTCTTCCTAGCTCTTACTTGGGTAAGAGGGACACTGAAATAGTTGCACGCAAGCTTCCAAAGGAGAATGGACTGTATCAAAGTGACGGCTTCTTCTCCAGAAACCCTAAGAGTTTAAATAGGGAAAGAGGGAAGAAAGGTGGGCCGTTGGATCTCCCGGGCTTCAGCAATCGGGATCCTCTTCTCCTGTCCTTTTGGGTCTTAATGGGCCTCTCCATTCCTCTCTTGACATCTTCATGTGCTGCTCCAAAATTTCTTGGACTGTATCCTCTAGCTCCTAGGGTTCATGTCTCCACCTAAGCCTTGAAATTCTCTTTAAAATACATAAGTATGCATAGCTTTAGGGCAACGTCTGAAATTCATAAAAATCACCATGTCATGCTAGATTGTAGATAAAACATGCAAATAAATATAAAGGATTGCATAGAAAATTCATTACAAAAACATGTTTTATCACTAAAATTTGTGACTTATCAACCACCAATGATTTACTACCTAGGAGAGAATAATACATACCAAGTTAGGGCAGACCAAAGGGGAGCAACTCTCCTTGTAGTCAATCTCATAGGTCGGAGAGGACGCATGAGCAACTAGATGAGCTTTATGTCAATGAGTTGTCCCATCATGATTATACTTGAATGTAAACATCCATCTACATGTAATGACATTAGTGTTGCCCAACCGAGGTACTAATACCCATTTTCTTTGCTTGACTAGATCATCATATCAACATATAGATTAATCACAAAACGATTGATTTAACTTAATCAACAAGTTGAGTAGCTAGCCTACGAGGTGCCAAGCAACACCACGTGCTATAGCAGATATGGTTTTCATAAGAACTCTTATATAATCATTCATATCATTGGTTGTGTATAATTATTCATCTATGAGAGACTCATGAATGACTTAGGGTATGATCAAATTTCAAATCCTAATTGATCACTCAAGTTATTTTTTATGCATGGAGGAAATCATGAAGAACACCTTCTTCGATATGTTCACTACCTTGGCTTAGGATTTTATTGCATCCTATTCCTCGATTCAATCTCTTCAAATTTTCTTAAGTGATTGATTAGGGTTTAAAATTTGATCATACCCTAAGTCATTCATGAGTCTCGTATGGATGAAGGAAAACATCAAGAACACCTTCTTCTATATGTCCACTTGTTTAGTTAAGGATTTCATCACATCCTATTCCTTGAATCAATCTGCTCAAATATTGATGGCAGATAATCTCATCTTAACCACTTAATCACCTTCAATAATGTCATGTCATATCTAATATATGAGCTTTTGAAGATCCCACGTCAAAAGTGCAACATCTCTCAAGGTTTTCTCATTGGGATTTGGGGGGTATAAATATATTTTAAGATGTGCATTTAGACATTATTGTCACATGATTTAACATTTTTAAGCATGAATATATATCTCTAAAATTTAGAGGAATTGAATAATTCTTTGATTATTGAAAATATGAGTTAAACTATATAAATTATTGAAAATATTGAAACTATATAAACTAGAAAGATCTTGGTTTTTTTGTCTTGTTTATGCTTTTTAGATGACATGAGAAGAGATATTACCAAATTTGCACAAAAAAATGGTAAAACTATGTCAAAATAATATCTAGATTTAATGATGTAAGCGTTTAAAGTTGACGGATTATTCAAGAATTATTCTGATTTTCTTTAATTTAATTTTGATTTTTAAAGGGATAATCAACAAAATTAGAGGTCAACTATTGAAGTGATGATGTGACCACGTGGCAACATGCTGACTAGCCACCTCAAAGCACTATTGGCATAACACGTGAACATGGCACCCGCGTGTGACCCTTATGCGAGATCTGCCACATGGAGCACTAGCAAGTTTGGTGGCACCCTTTGAACAACGAATCTATTTTTACATGATAAATCTCGCTATTTTGGCAACGTGGGACTATATTTCTCTTTACTTATGCAGATGACATGGCGCGCTTCGGAGCGTCTAATCGGTGCAAGGAAGAGAGAGTTAATCTTAGCCCTTTACTTTCACTTAAGTGAAGGAGTGATAACTATAAATTATACATGAAAATATATGATTATTAATGCAAATTAAGGCATAAAACATTCCATTCTAATGCATGTTATCATATTTTAGAGTGTTTATCTTTCATTCTATAAAAATTAAGTTATAGTATAAAAATGTACTAATTTAGGGATAATTATGATAAATTAAGATAAATATTCTTTTAGATTAGAATATCCACATTTTTATTTGAGATTATAATTAGGTTTTAATGTTAAATAATAAGAGAAAATACTTTTTCTATACTAAATTTATTTTTCTAAATTTTAAATTCTAAAACAAATGAGTGTATTTTTGAAATAAAAATTTATTCTCTTGTTATTTATTGAAATTAAAATTTTAAAATTATAGATAATTTAAAAATTTATGATCCAACAAAAAAATTGGATTAATTTGGAGTTGTATATTAAAACATTATGAATTTTCTAATTTTTAGATTTTTTCTAGAATTTTTCTAATTTTTTATGAATTTATTTGGATTTATTTTGAATTAAAAAGAATAAAAAAATTAGATTTATATCACGTGCTTACGTGGTAGTTGACGTGGCACCGACGAAAATGGTGTCGCCATGTGGCAGCGTATGAACACGTCGTGTGGCGCACACGTATGTGTGTGCGCATGTGTGCGCACGTGTGCGCTTGTGTGTAATTAGTGAAACAAAGCATTCTATTTAAGCTAACTTCCTAATTACACACATATTATATACTGGTGGATTCGCTGTTATTTTTGTCATTTGGGACTATTTCTCTGTTTTTATATGCGCAGGTGATGTGGCGTTATATGGAGCGTCTAATCGCATGATTTAATCGTGATTGTTGATCGTCACTTAAGTGAGGAGGTACGCGGTGCATTCTGATTCGTCGACGAATCATTTTTAAAATGGTTTAATCAAAGCCGTTCATCTAAAGAGTTATAACGGCTGAGATTAAAATAGTTTGAAACACATCTAGAGCGTCAGATCAAGATTGAACGGTGAACGTTTCTCGACGTTTTTCCTTCACGCACGATGCGGAGAAATCTCAACAATTCATCTTTGGTCCAACGGACGTGATTTAAGCACAACGATTCACATATATAGGTTTATTAGAGTCGTTGATCAAAGATTAGATGTTGATTTGACAGTTATGCCCAAATCTCCCTATTTTAAAGCATTTCGGGATATTTTTTATGATGTAAAGCATTCCTGGATATTTTTGAGTAATCGAACTATTTAGACACCTACATCCTTGAATCTTTTGCTTTCCCTTCGCTTATAGACTCATTTCTATGTTTGAGGAGTGTTTAAAAGTAACATTGCGTTGAGAGAATAAGGATAAATTGATTCTTAAATGCTATTGATCGTCTTCGAATTCTCGGAATGAAAAGCCTTTGATCAATCAAGAAATTGGATCAATTCGAGCGCTATCTTGGGTTAGAAATCATGTTTTCGTCATAATCTTTCTTCTTATAACATTAGATTTCAATTTTGAATCGTATATTAAGTCAATTTTAATTTTAATTAAATTTTTCTCTCTCTTCGTGATCCGATTATCTATCTAATGTTTTCTTGTTAGTGTCTTCGCGAATATTGATGCAAATTGTATGATATTTGATTTCGTGAATTCGGCTTCGAGTTATCTTTTTAAAATTATCGAAATCCCTAATTTCTCATCTCATTTCATTGTCCGATTTGATTGAATTTCAAAGAATACATAAAAAATACCTTAATTCTCTATGAATTCGACCCTTATTCACCTCCATACTATCGAATTCGTGATTATTTCTCTAAATTGGTGAGTTTGGTAATTGTTTTGATGCGTGTCTTCATGTTTTTAACAACCTCACGGATTCACTTCGTCAAGGGGGTACATGGTACACTCTGATTTGGTGACAAATAATTTTATCTGAACGGTGCGATCTCAGTTATTCATCTAAAAAGTTATAACTGCTGAGATTAATTGTCCCTAATCGACTTCACGAGAAATGTGGTAGCATCTTAGGCGCTCAACGAAGATCAAACAATGAGCATTACACAACGCTTCTTCTTCATGTGCGACATGGCTTCATCATGATGCTCCATCTTTGATCGAACAAATGCCACTTAACGGTGTTGATTCACATCTTAGCATTTCATCTATGTCGTTAATCAGAGATCAATTGACAAATCGAATGGCCACAACCAATTTTTGCTTATTTATACTCTCTATCTTCAACGGAAAATGTATTATCAAATTTTTGATTGATCAAACCTTTAAGACAGAATGATCCATGATTCTCTTGTTTTCATCCTCTTCTAGGCTCATTTACATGTCCAAGGAATACTCAAAATGAACACTTCGTCGAAGGAGAAGGAAGAATTTTTTGCTTGAAATCTAAATTTTTGTTTTTTGACAGGCAAAATGAAAACCCTTGACCCCGCAATTACTTTGAATCATTTTGAGCATGATTGGGGGTTAGATCACATGTTTTCTTCCTTATATTTTGTCCTATACTATTAGATTTTAATTTTAATGCATAGATTAGATCAAATTTACTTGATTTCATGATTTTCTCTTTCTTTGCGATGAATTTCTATCTTCTTATTTCGCTCTTTTTGATTTCTTTACTGATACTTATCCAAATTGAATGATTTTTGATTCTATGGATTTCTCTTGGTGTTTTATTTTTTAAAAACATCAATTTCTCTCATTTTCACCCTAATTCTTCATCCAGTTTGATCAAATTTTGAAGATACCTAAAAAATTTCTCTATGTCTCCATTGATTTGACCCTTACTCATCATTGTGCTAATCAATTCATGATTAAATCATCAAATTAGTGAGTTTGGACTTTTTTGATGTGTGAACTTGTGTTTTAACGGTCGCACATTCTTGCTTTGTTCGTGAACTCTTTATAAAAAGAACAACCACTATCTACTGTTGGTTACTCTACAATAATTATCACAAGATAAACCATACTAATCATAAGAGTCATGTTGGATATTGTTATTCTTTCTAAATATTTTGATGCCCTTTTCAAATATCTCTTGAATAGGAATATTTAGAACACATATTTAACGACTAATTAATGTTGTCTTTTTATCTCATCATAATTCACTTAGTTAGTGCAAATATCCTTTGGAAGTTTTTTTAAATTATAGGCTCTATAATATCTATCATTCACAACACCTTTTTGTTGAATGAATGGTTGATGGAAATGAGGTGAAATCCTAGAAGTTGTGTAGAGGTGGTATAGGGATTGGGAACTTATATGGAATGGTTGTTTTACAGTTTGTCTCTTTCATCTAGGGAGCCACAGTGGTACATTTTCATGCCTCCCAATATTGATGTGCCAAAATTTGATGGTTAGAGTTACTTCCAATCTTGGTGAGGAGATTTGATAGCTGACAACATGCAATTTATATATGAATTTACATGATTATTAATGCAATTTAAAATATTAAATATTCTATTTGTATGCATGCTATTATATTTTGAGTGCATTTCTATCATTTTATGTAATTTTAGGTTATGATATAAAAATATAGCATTTTGGGGATAATAATACATAATTATCATAATATAATTGTATTCTCATTTATATTTGAAATCATAATTATATTTTCATGATTTAATGAAAAGATAAAATATTTTATTTATACTCATGTATTTTTTTAATTTATTTTCTAAGAGGAATGAGTGTATTTATTAAATTTAAAATTAATTCTCATGTTATTTAAATCTTTTGGACTTTTTATAATGATAGATAATTCAATTTTTGATCCAACAAAAAAATTTTGGATTAATTTGGAGTTGTATTTTGAATGTTATGAATTTTCCTATTTTTAGGAATTTTCTAGAATTTCTCTGAATTTATTAAAGCTATCATCGATTTTTAAATGAATTAAAAATAAAATAAAAAAGTATTTTATCATGAGCTGATGTGTGCATGTGTGGGAGTGATTAGTGGGTTAAGCATCCATTAAGGACTTTACGCTAACCCACTAATATGGCATATGTTATATACGTGGAATCATCACGATTGCACTATTTATGTTATGTGATATGTGATATAATCTCAAAATTTATATGTGATATAATCGTTTGATATGTGATATAATCTCAAAATTTATATGTGATATAATCGTTTGATATGTGATATAATCTCAAAATTTATTCCGTGTAGAACTATTTATGTTTGTTTTTAGTTATAGGTGACGTGGCCTAACGAGAGACGTCCGATCGCACGGTTAAATCGTGATCGTCAGATTTCACTTACTCGCGGTGGTACGTGATGACATCTGATTAGGTGACGATTCGATTTAAAGTGATTTAATCTCAGCCGTTGATCTGAGGGGTTATAACAGTCGAGATTAAATGCACCCGATGGACACGTGGAATCATCACGATCGTCCGATGAAGATCGAACAGACATAATCAAACTATCTCTTCTTCACGCACTGCTGGGATCTGAGGCTTGAAAAGCTCTCCAAGTCTTTGTCCAAAACAATGATTGCAGCAGAAGGTGTTGAATCAAAACATTCAACAGAGTTGAAGCACCAAGAATAGATGATCTCATCATCCATTCTAGGTGATCCTATCATCTAGTATAGAATAAAATTCATACTTACATGGATCATTTGAAAGAGTTCTTCAACCGTCCAAGCGTTTGGCCTCTAGTTGTATCCACATAGTCTCCAGACGGTCGGATCTCCTCTTGAACACTCGTCACCACGAGAGGAAGAGAAAAGGGAGGAGAAGTTCCACTAGGCTTGCATGGGCACCACTATTATGGTCGTTCTCCCCCGATTTATAGAATTTGGGAATGTAAAATTTTCATAAAAACCCTTATTATTATGTCTATATCCACCGACGTCCTTTGACTTTATGTGTGTAACCCTCTAGGTCCATATATATTGCCAGTTAATGACTCTATCAACCCAATAACACTTATTCGTCCTCCTTATCAATTAACTATATCAACATATAGATTAATTGACTAAGGATCGATTTAACCCAATGGACAGGTTGAGTCATCAGCTCGGTGGGTGCCAAGTTATACCATGTGCTCTAGGAGATATGGAGTATATTAGAACTCTTTCATGGAAACCCTGTCATCATTGGTTAACGTGTACGTATAATCCTTCATCCACACGAGACTCTATGAATGACTTAGGGTATGGTTAATTGTCAAAACCTAATCGTCACTCAATTTAGTACTGATGCGAGTGGGAAATCATTAAGAACAACTTCTCTAATATTTCCACTACCTTGGCCAAGGATTTAACCGCATCTCGTTCCTTGAGTCAATCTCCTCAAATGCCGAGGGTGGATGATCCCATCTTTAACCACTCAATCACCTTCGAGGACTTCATGTCATATCCAATCTATGATGTTTTGGAGATCCCGTGGCTAGGGATTCGTAAGTCATAGTCAAAACACGATCATCCATCCACAAGATATCTTTGGTGTCTCAAGTCAAAGGACCACGCACACAACCATGACATGAATCAACCTGATTGACAATTTGGCATAATACCATTCAGGGATTCATACGGATCAATTTAGTGAACTCTTTCTCCAAAGAGCACCCGCTATCTATCCTTGGTGTCTCAACACCGATGGTCATAGGATCAGCCATACTCATTGATGGATATTATGTGGCCTATAAGCCAATCACACTTCCATGTATCTTGTTTATGTTCATTGAAATGAAATTTATTCATTGTCATTCTTGTGTGATGTTTGCAATGAAGTCCGTGAGCATGTGCAATGACAAAGTGAGTTATAATGAGATCATAATATAATGATCACTAGTCTTTAAACATATGTTCTAAACATTCCTATTCGTGAGATATTTGATAAGGACATTGAATTATCCGGAAAAAATAACACTATCTAATCCAACTCATATAATGAGTATGGATGATCCTATAACCATCGGTGTGGAGACACTAAGGATAGATAGTGGGTGCTCTTTGGAGAAAGAGTTCATTGAGTTGATCCGTATCAATCCCTGAGTGGTATTATACCTAACTGTCAAGCAGGTTGATTCATGTCATGATTGTGTATGTGGTCCTTTGACTTGAGACACCAAAGACATCTTGTGGATGGATGATCGTGTTTTGATTATGACTTACGAATCCCTAGCCACGGGATATCTAAAACGTCATATATTGGATACGACATGAAGTTCATGAAGATAATTGTGTGATCAAGATGGGATCATCCACCCTCGGTATTTGAGAAGATTGACTCAAAGGAATGAGATGCGATGAAATCTTTGGCCAAGGTAGTAGAAATATCGAAGAAGGAGTTCTCGATGATTTCTACACGCATCAGTACTAACTTGAGTGACCGATTAGGGTTTGACAGTTGACCATACCCTAAGTCATTCATGAGTCTAATGTGGATGAAGGATTATACATACATGGTAATCAATGACTGGGAAGGTTCCATAAGTGAGTTCTTACATACTCCATATCTCCTAGAGTACGTGGTGTAGCTTGGCACCCAACAGGTTGGCAACTCAACCTATCGATTGGGTTAAATCGATCCTTGATTAATTAATCTATATGTGGATATGGATAATTAATTAAGGTTGACCAATAAGGTGTTATTTGGTCTATGGAGTAATTAACTAGTAAGATATATGGACCTAGAGGGTCACACACATAAGGTTTATGGATGTTGGTGGATATAGACATAATTATGAGGGTTTTTATGAAAAAACCTCATACCAAATGTCTATAAATAGGGGGAGGATGACCGCAACTAAAGGTGCCCATGCAAGCCTTGTGGGAATTCTCTTCTTTCTTCTCTTTCTCTCTTGATGAAGAGATTTGAAGAGGAGATCCAACCATCCGGAGACCGTGTGGATACCGCTAGAGGCTAGACACTTGAATAGCTTCAAGAACTCCTTCAAGTAAACCCTGTAAGTATGTTTTCTCATTCATACTAGATGATATGATCATCTGTTCTTGGTGGCTTGGTATTTTGAATGTCCGATTCAATGTTTTCCGCTACATTTGATGTTTTGATCAAAATTTTGGAAAGTTATCGACCTCTTATCCCAACACTCATCATATGAGTCAGATCAAATAGTGCTACTCTTTCAAGATAATTTGATGTCCTTCTCGAATATCCTACGAATATGAATATTTAGAACATATGTTTAAAGGCCAGCGATCGGTGTATTATGATCTCATCATAATTCACTTGATCATTGCATATGTTCATGGACTTCATTGCAAATATCATACAAGAATGACAAGGAATAAAAGTTCATTTCAATGAATATAAACAAAAGATGAAAGTGTGATTGGCTTGCAGGCCACATAATATCCATCACGCACGACATGACAAAATCTGAATGCTTCATCATGGATCAGACGGACGCGACTTAAAGACGTTGATTCGCCAAATGACATGCAATCTGAGTCGTTGATCAAATTGAATTGACATATCTGACGGTTATGCCCAAATTTATCTATAAAATTGAAATGTTCTTTGATGCGAAAAATTTGTTCTTGGATTTTCAAGTAAATCGAACTGTTTAGACACTACAATCTAAGAATCTCTTGAATTCTTCATCTTCTAGACTCATTTTCGCATCTAAGTAGTGTTTAAAATCAAGAATTGGTTGAAAGAATTAGAAGAAATCACATATTGAACGCCGAACTTCATTTTTAAAATTGTGAAATGAAAAGCCTTGAATGCGGCGATTCATTGGATCATTTCGAGCGCGACTTTGGGTTAGGTTGAGTGTTTTGATCTTAATTCATCTTTATTTAGCATTAGATTTATATTTTGAATTGTAGATTAGTTTAATCCTAATTTTAATTTCAGTTTTCAAAGTGTTTCGCGATCGATTTTCTATCTCAATTTCAAATCTCGATTTCTCCACGAATTCTAATCCAAATTCAATGATTTTTTATTCCATGGATTCATATTGGAGTTGTATTTCTTAATATACTAAAATCCCTAATTTCTCATCTCAATTCATTGTCTGATTTGATCAAAGTTCAAAGATATCTCAAAAATTTCTCCTATTTCTTTGTGGATTCGACTCTTATTCACCACTATACTTTTTAATTAGTGATTTGATCCTTTAATTGGTGAGTTTGGAACTTGTATTGACACGAGATCGTGTGTATTCAACGACCGCACGAAATTGTTTCGTCAATAGCCCAAATTGACTCTAATATCCCTCTCATATGCAATCTCTCCCCCTTTATCTTCTCCTTATAAATGGTGAAATCAAACTACTTGATTTTGTCAAGAATACCCTTAACTATCTTCTTCATTTCTCATTGTTTGTATCTTACCTTTTGCCCTTGAAACTAGATTCTAGCTGTGTGAAACATAAAATTGTATGATACATAATGCATTCTTGATGATTTTGAGGAATTTTCTCACTTACCTTTGCCATGAAAACACATAGAGCCTTCTTTCGAAGGTGTATTGTTTGTTTGAACTTTGGAGTTTCATCAGGGTAATTGCTTAATAGTACCTTGGACCCTACACTAATTGGGCCAATCTCTTGCCATATCTGACGGAAAGAATCAATGCGGTCGTTAATTGCACACCAATTCGTGTCAAAAATAAATCCAAACTTACCAATTTAATGATTTAATCACGAATTGAAGGGTAAATGGTAAATATGGGTCGGATCCACAGGGTAATAAGGGATTTTTCAAGAGATCTTTTGGAATTTGATCAAATCGGACGATGAATTGAGGTGAGAAATTAGGGAATATGATAGATTTGGAAAGAGAACTCAAAGACGAATCCACGGAATAAAAAATCACTCGATTTGGATCAAGATTCGCGGAGAAATGGATGAATGAATTAGAGAGAAGTTTCCGAACGTGATTAAGAGAAATCAGACATTAAAAGACTAATTAAACTAAATTAATGATCCTAAATTACAAATTGATGATACATGACGAAATATTAGGAGGAAAACACGTAATCTAACCTGAGATAACAATCAAAATGATCCAATTAATCGCCGGATTCAAGGCTTTTCATTCCGCGATTTCGAAAACGATCTGCGGTGTTCAAGAGGCGAATTCTCCCTAATCGATCAACGAAATCTCACTTTCAATCACTCCGTGGACGTAGAAATGAGTCTAGAAGTGATTGAAAGCAAGAGATTCAAGGATGGAGGTGTTTAGATAGATCAATTGAGCGAAATCATCCAAGAATACATCAAAATGTCGAAGAACATCTCAATTTATAGTAAATTTGGGCGTAATCGTCGGATGGGGTGTTTAATCTTCGATCAATGGTCTAGATTAAACGCATGAGTGTGAATCGTTACGGTTAAGTCCTGTCCATTGGATCGTAGATGGAGTGCACAGATGAAGCCACGTGATCGTTTGAAGTTGAATCGTCGTGTAACGCTTGCCGCTCGATCTTCTTTGGACGTCTGCGATGTCTCCACGTGTCCACAGAAGTCCATCGGATGCATTAAATCTCAGCCATTATAACTCTTTGATTAAATGTCTGAGATTTAAATATTTTGAAATACGAATCTTCGTCCAATCAGACAGTGCCGCGTACCCCCTTCACTTAAGTGATGATCGACGGTTTAAACTTAATGCTCGATGGGACGCTCCACGTGCTGCCATGTCATCGATCGTGATTGATCGGACGCTCTAGATTGTGCCACGTCACCTGCGCACTTATAATAAATCAAAAAGTCGATTTTAAAGTAGAAAAATCGATTTTTAATTCCAGAAAATTCTTAGAAATTGATTAATAATTCAGAAAAATTCCCAAAAAATCCCTAAAAATTAGAAAATTCATAACTTTCAAAATACAACTCCAAATTAATCTAGATTTTTTTATTAGATCAGAAATTCAATTATCTATCATTATAAAAATTCAAAATATTTAAATAACAAGAGAATTAATTTTCATTTCAAAAATACACTCACTTCTACTTGAAAAACAAAACTTAGAAAAATAAGTGAGTGTATATAAATATTTTATCCTATTATTTCACATTAGAACTTAATGATAATCTCATATTTATATGGGAATAATATAATCTAATGTTTATTCTTAAAAATGCATAATTATCCTTAAAATAGTGCATTTTGAGATTATCACTTAAAATTGTATGAAATGATAGAAATGCACTCAAAGTATGATAACATGCATAAAAGTGAAATTTTTTATGCCTTAATTTGCATTAATAATCATGTTTTTGCATGTTAAGATTTTATGTTATCAATATCCATGTTAGTAGAAGGTTAATATAATAAATCAATGCTTATTTAAGATTTATTTTTGTATTTGAGTTGCATAATCAAGTCTTCATCATGATTTTCTCTCATCGTTCATCATTTTCTCTCTCTACAACATGTCCTTAGATCTAGGTCTAATTTTTGCGATTTTGGGTTCAGTAGAAGTCTGATTTTTCTATTTTCTAAAAATTTATTCCATCTCTATCATATGATCATATTTCATCATCAGAATAATCAAAATTCATTGAAATGTCAACAATCATTGTGTTTTAAACCTAATTCTGTGTAGATTCAACCTCGACTCTTTGTTTTTCTGTCTTTGTATCTATATTTTAGTGAGTGGAGTTTTTTTTCTTTGAGACATAGTTTTGCATTATTAACCATATTTTTATGCTTAATATCTTTCACAAGAATATTCCAAAATTTTTTGTGAAAACCATGAGATTTTCCACATGGGATCATTCCAAATATAAGTGAATATTCAATTATTAAACAAAGCTCTAGGCATTCTGGTTGGGTAAAGATTTATAGCTTTGGTTAGCTTCTTGTTCCTTGGATTTGATAGGATTGAGAAGGTATTTTTATTGAAGTTTTCTTTTTTAGAATTTTTTTTAATGTGGGACTAATCTTCTTTTCTAAGCCTAAACTTTATTTCAAAATAGCACTTAAAAATCTAATTTGATTGTGCCAAAAATAGGGGCCCGCTGGGCCCAAAAAGACCATATGCATAATTTGATAAAAATTTTCAAATTTATCTTAATTTAATTCTATTGAATCCACATGAGGCTAAACCACTTTATTGCAAAAATATTTGAACTTCTTGATATGATAAAAGGGAGATATGCCATTGAGCAAAGAAACAAATACAATCAAAAGTGAAGATATATGAGAGAGGATCTTCTTCAATGCCTCTCTTGATGATTTTCTTATCAACATAAGCATTGGATTTCATTAAATAAAGCCCAACGACCATGACATTTTAATATGCTCCAAGGTATTGGAATTGAACAAGATCATTGGAACTTTACCTCAATAACCAAACCTTCTCCAACAACTAGCCTATTGAGTCAAAGATCATCTAATGTTGTATCAAGCAAGCCCAAAAACAAAGAACGATCAAGGATGACATTGATTTAAGGAGCTGTAGATGAAGATGAAGAACAAAATTTAAAAGATAGTAAAAAATACAACAAATTTCAATTTAGAATTGACTTAGTTTAATTCAATCCTTTCAACCACGAGATCAAGAACTTAAAAGTAAAGAAAAGGGTAAATAAACCCAAAACAAATTGAGGAGCCTAAAAAACTAGAAACTTTCCTACAATCAATGATCCTAAGTAATATCACCCACCTGACTAAAAACAAGGAGATTATCCATGATTTCAAAGAGAAATTCATGGACCAATCTGAGGAAGCAGTGCATCCTAAAATTTTATAAGTTTAGTCATCGTCGTACATTGTAATTGTCTTTTTTGCCCCAAAAAAGGAAGGGCTAGTGAAGAAGAAATAGAAGGGATCAATTCCTGTTGATGAGAATTTTGGTTTGAAAAAGGAGTGTTGTTTGGGGAAGAATATCTGAAGGAAGCATTTGGTTTTTTGTAGCAAACTCACTAAATTTTTAGAGCTAATAGAGAATCAAGTTTGCCGTTCTCATATCTAGATGACATTCAAATTAATAAAATATAAAATAGGAGTATATTATTTCATTATTTTAAACTTAATTTGCATTTTCCATCATCACAATTCAAATATATGTATAAATTTTTTCTCATCTATAGTCTTAGATATCTCTTATAAGATGGAGTAAACTACTCACATAGAGTAATATCTAAACCTATGTCCTCTCAGGAAGCCTCTCATCTACCAACTTCTTTTCTTCTCATCTTAATCTCTTCAAAAGAAAACTACTTTTAAAAAACCTATGGTCCTTGACAAGTTGACCCATGTTGTATAATAAGTTGAGTTTGGAAATTTATAAAGATTTTTGAAATAATTTAGATTGCAACGACATAAAAATCATATCATAATCTGGTTCATCATGGGGAATTTCACCTAATTGGGTATGAAGTGATTGTTCAACTCATGCCTTCTTGTCAAGGAAAAAAATTTGAATTAAGCTTCAAAGACCTAGAGAAAGATCTTTGAAAGTATAGCATCATTTCCTCATGAAATTGGAGATATGATTTCATTAAAAATTAGATAACTATTATATCAAAATCCCATTACATTCAAGGTATTGTGCATATTTGAATTTATATGCATGACTTCTAAGTTCGCATGAATAAACATCAGTGTATATGATGAACATTTTATCTTCATGACTTCTAAGTTCATATGACAACTTATAATCCTAAATTTTGAATTTTTCAAATAATATTTCACATTCAAAATAATTTAGAAAGATTACTCTTACTATATTTATTTTAAGAATATCATGAGCAGTATTCTTAGGGCAAACTCCTTAAGTCTTGAGGTTTAGGTTACTTACATGGATCGAGTGAGAAGGCATATCTTAAAAAAATGTTCTTTTTTTGGCATATTTCGTGAACTACAACTATCAAACTCAAACATTGAAAATTGATTCTTTGCATCATACTTTTCTCATTGAAAATGTTCTACGTCAAGAATTTCTTGACATTTTCTTGACAATAGAACATTGAAAATGTTCTATGTCAAGAATTTATTTGCATCATATTTTTCTCTTTCTCCTTCCCATCAGCATGAACTATTAAAGGTTTATGTTTTATCATCATACTCCACAAAAAAGTGTATGGAAATCTGTAATGAAATGCATCATCACCACCATCATCATCATCATCATCATCATTTGATCATAGTCGTTATGTTGAATATCTCTACTCAGAGTAGCATTTTGTACGATTATAATCAATGTTATTTGAGATAATAATTCATTTTTTATAAACCTTGAAATCGCCACCGACAGTTCTTCATAAATATTTTACTGAAAATACCCATTCTGCTACCATCATCATCATCGAAACTACCCTTCCTCTTGGATGTCAACGAGCCGGTAATCAGAAAGCGGGCGCCGGGGCTGTTGCGGTGTTGTGGGTATCCACATCTTAATTACCGACGGAATTGTTCACTCCTGGAGATTCCGCTGCACGAGTACTCTGGCATTACCGACGCTCGAGGCAGCAGTGAATTCCTCATCCTCGGTGAATTCTTCGTTCTCAGTACCTTCCTGGCGAAGGCAGATCGGGGAAGCCAGAATTGCATCCGCAATCCGGTGATGTTCGAGGATGGAGGAGGGGGAGATAGTGATCTCTACTGATCCCTCCGACGCGGAAATGCCGTCTAGGTATTCTTGCTGTCTTGATTTCACCCCTAAATGTATAGGTTTTGGCGATTTGGTCCATTTTGCGCGTGTCCGCTTCTGTGTCCTCGAATTCGTTCCCACCATGACATTACCTCGATCAGCTCACTTAGCTCCGACTTTTACTTTGTTCTCGTATTCAGTCGGATAGAGTAGAGAGTATAGTCGTTTGTGAATCGCATAGTCGTTACGGTGGAAGGACATAGAGTATAGCGGTGAGAAAAAAAGTAAAGGCTTCGCGGTGGAATTACACCAAAATCTTGTTACTTTATTAGGGAAGTTTTGCGATTGGTTATTTATATAACTTTTTCATGTATTTATCATCAATTGGAGAGCGCAGTTGAAAATTATTCTATTTTCAGGCCTGAATTGTTGACTATGGTGAAACAACATTCAAAATTCCTTAAGGAGGGGATGCTCGACGAGGATGACTCATCAGATGTCGAAATGGATCTGAAGTTTTGGAATGAAATGTTGGATTTGTACTTCGTAAGAGGTAGAGAGACCAAGGGAGGCCACGATGATGATCTTATTTTTTTTGTCAGAGACATGGTAAATTCACATGAATACATTTTCCAGCAAGAATTCATATGTTCTAAAAATTTGATATCTTCCCGTATTTTTAGAATTTGCATGGATATGGGTTTAATGACAGTGTCGAAAGTGATTCTCCTTATTTTGTTCGAAGGTGGGCTCCTAAGGTAAATAGAAAATTAATTTTTTCACACTCTCATATATTTATATTCTGCTTTGATCTGTTAAGTGATTTCTCTTTTAACACTAAGTGCTGTTTTACATGATACAAATATAATACATAATATCGAGGGTCCCTATGCTAATACTTACCCAGTCCCCAGGATATTTTTATAATTCAGATGAGTGATGATCCACTCTGCAGTGAGGAAATATGGAGAAGAGATGAACACTATTTATTTTAGTCTGGTCAAAAGTTGAATCTTTGTTTGGGCAATTAGGTTACATATCTGACAGATATCTAGGGTCTACTGCACATTAAAGGTCCTTTTGGCAGTTCATAGAGAAGAGACGCTCCTTCGGGTGTATGATTTTTTATTTTTATCGCTTCAGCTGGAAAACATTGCTGGAGATAATCACGCAGAAGTAGATTGGAGACGTTCGTTCTACCTGAATTTAATTGCACATACATCGTTCTCTGTAACTGTTGCAATTTGCAGGTAAGCATTATGACATTTCTACACGTAGAAATTATTTTTACCCCGAGTTAACCATTGACCTTTGCTCCAGTATTCAAAATCTAAGAAGGCATCAAAGTGGAGCAGACATGTCTTTATCCCCTGTGTACAAGGTAAGATTACTACAAACTCCATGGCTTTTTCTCCTCATAGGATGTTTGCCAGTGAATAAACTTGATGTTATTCATTTATCTCTACATTGTCAATGTGTCCTTGGCATAACTGTATTTTTGGACGTATCCTTATTGGATGGTTATATTCATTCTCATATTCAGTAAGCTTGTGGCCCTATTAAATAGTGAGTTATTCAGAGGACAGGAATTATGTCTTCTCTTATGTTATTTCCTGTCTTTCTCTCTCATGTCACAAGCAGATTTACGTTTAGGGTTTCTGGAGTCCAGGAAGAATAGAGAGTTCACAAATGATGCTTCTCGAGACAGTTATGGCATGCAATTGAGTGGCATGAGTGCGCAACCCCAGTTCAAGGAGCATCTGTGCTCTGCAATGGCTTAAGGCAGATTTTTCCCTAGGTCTAGGAATTCTTTGTAGCCAAAATAGGGGACAGTGGTGTATTCCATTATTGGTTGGACATTTGGTTGACTAGAGGCATCTTACTACGTATAGAGTTCCTGTTCCCTTTTGCCCTCACATGCAACTCCCAAGCCAACATCAAGGAATGTTGGGAAGGGACATGGAATCCAAATCTGAAGGGTGCCCTATTGGATTAGAGGGTGGAGGAACTTATGTGCATGGTGTGCAGGATGGCTTGCTTTGGGAAGGGACACCTCTCACAGTATGGGTAGCATATGAGAAGACTAGAGGTCGATAGATAGTGGAGATGCCAAACATCTCTCATATGTGCATGATCACATGGAAGCAAAGGGTGCCATTAAAGGTCCAGATTTTTTAGTGGTTGCCCTTCTAGAGAAGATTGATGACACTGGCCTTCTAGGAGAAGCTCATCTGTACAAAAGATGAAGAAGATTACCTCCACCTTTTGTTTGGGTGCAAGTTTGCGGTGGTGATGTGGGCTGCACAGAAGAAATCATGGGTGGACATTCCTTCAGAGGTAGCCTTTTGGGGATCCTTCTGGGCTGGAGCTTCCAGGAGGGAGGGCAGAAAGGAGAACGTTTTCACGGTCATGTGGGCAAAATGGCTGCGTTGGAATGAGGTTCATCTTCAAAGGGAGGATGGCCTCAAAAAGGTGGGGTAGTCCATGATGTGGAGAGGTGTGTTTCATGTTGGTTTAGGCGAGGGTAAATTGATGGAGGGGAGGAGGATGGCATTGACTATATTTGTTTCACACTAAATGCTTAATTTTATCAGGTTGATCACTGATCTTGGTTGCTCTTCCTTTCCTTCTTAAAAAAATGAATTTATTTGTGATGGTTTCTGAGTGAATAGCTATTTTAGACTATGTTTCATCATGAATCTTTGTAAAACTCCAGTTATTGTTATCAGTGAATTTTATATGTTGATATGCCATGATGGATATGCCTTTGGAAAGGGTTTGTCTATATCCATATCCAGTAATCCCCATGTGATTGGGAGAATAAGGATTCCATCTTCTAGTAAGTTATTACTTCTTATCTTTCTCTGTCATCCAACAACCATAGTCTGGGATAGGATGTCTAGCTTGAGGGAAGAACATGTGGTTCACAAGGATGCTGCCTAGTGAACCCCTATTTGAGAATATTTTCATGATCATGAATCTTCGATAATATTCTGATACATTTCTTGATAAATCTTAAAGAAAGAATTTCCAAAAGGGTAATTGGAAGAACACTCTGATTTATTGAATTTAGGAAATGCGAATATCCTATCAAATTAACTAGAAGAGTTCGGGATTCTTGCTGCCGGAAGAAAACACTCGAGATCGGCCTGAATTCAATGGATCTGAATCCACTTGAACTTCCGATGAGATTTCCCGTGACAGCTACTGCAACCGAAAGAGATGATCTCAGATGATGCTGATCAGGTTCCACGAACTCGATCCTTGGCTCCACCATTCCCTCCCGTGGTCGACACCTCCAGATGTTTCCCCCCCCCCCCGTCTCTCCGAGCGGAAAAACCTCCTTAGAATATAACCATTCTCCCTTTTATTCCCCACTGCCTGAGCTTCAATGACTGTAGTCTTTCCCACCCTTACCTGACAGCTGTCGTCGGTAGACCCTTCCGGTGGACCCATTAACTTGATCTTTGTTTAAGCGCCTATGCTTCCGACGATAATAGGTAATTATGGGAGTCCTACTAGTAATCATATCAGTGCAACTTTCAGTTCTACTCAACTTTTGAAAAGTGAGAGAATATGTGAGAACAAATTGCCACCTCTTGAATGGAATCTCCTTCAGCCCTCAACCGAATGCAGTGCTTGCTCAGGAATCCTCTCCAAGATGCTTGAGCACCAGAACTCCCATTGTAAATGGACTGTCCTCATATCTGTAGGCTTCACACAATCCATTGGGGCTATATTTCAAGGATTCTCCTTATAAATGGCCTTAATAAAGATATCGTTTATCAACCCTCATTTTATTTTGGGATTGTATCATATTCACTTTATGTTCTCATGACCATGACTTTGACCATTGATGATTGGGTTGATAACTTTATCTTTCTAGGTAGTAAAGACAGTATATGCTTCCCCGAGCCGTGTAAATTTCAGGGTTGACTTCAGAAAAGTAAGTCTTTGTTTACTGTTCGTAAGTTTTCTTTTTAATCTGATTATTTGTTTGTAAGTTTTCTTTCTAATGAAGAGAAAGTATCAGAGGAGGCACAAGGGCCTAGGAGGCATGGGATTGGTAAGCAAACCAGGAAAAATAGAGAGTGATAGGCTTGTTAAAGGTCCAATGACCCCATAAGAGGCAGTTATGTGTCACGTGTAGTTTATGAGGGCATGTGACTCATCAAGGAGGGCATGCTCATTTGAGGTAATTATGCAAGGAAGATTCAAAGACCTTCAGAAGGGGGTGCTAAATAAATGATAAAGCTGGGGGAGGGGATGGGGATCTTGGAGGTTGATTGATGTGGAGTGGGAGATTTCATAGATGAAATGTTGCATCTGGCTAGAAGACATTAAAGATCCTCCAGGCTCATCGAGGGATTTCCCGTTTTTGGGCAGTGCCGACCAAAACGCAGTAGGCTGGCCTGTGGTGCTTTTTCTTTCAAATACAATCAATTGAACTTTATTTTCATTAAACCATGCATTTCGATTTGGAGATTGTATCATTAGGTATCAGAGCCAGAGATCTGGTGCCATTATGCTCAAGACTCTTGAGACTCGATTGTACACAATGTAGAGTCAGAATGTGGCCATGCAAGAAGAACAGAGTAGTCTACTTGAAGAAGTGGAAAAAGAGAGACTATAACATTGAATTACTGAGGCGAATGATGCAGGCTATAAATGAACAGTTTGTGGGGCGAATGAAGCAGCATCTACCTGCTTCAGCTGGAACTAGCCAGGTTTGGAAAATAGCAAAGGAGTTGCCAGTGGAGATTCCTTGTCCATCTCTGCCAAACAAGGTCAATGCCTCCCGTGTGCTAGTCTACAAGAAGAAAGAAAGGCCTCTGTTCAAGGGGGATGCCTTATGCACTATGGATCTGTATTTTCAAGTAAGTAAAATACCAAATGAGGAACGCTTGGATCAAGTGAAGGCATGTCTCAGAGTAGCCCTTCTTCATTGGTATATCTGGATGCAGGAGAGATATATGTTCAACAACTGGTATGATTTCAAAATCCAGATAGCAAGGAATTTCAATCTCTCTCTTTGGTAATATCATGCACCAATTTTCAAACGTTACTTAGAAGGGTTCTGGCAATGAATATCAAGAGGAATATGAGCAACTGTCTATTTACCTCTAATTCAGGAAGATATTATGGTGTAGATGTTTATTAGGGTCTGAAGCTAGAAATTCAAGTAGATATGTCAAGGGAACAGTTAGTGGGTCTTTGAGCCACTACGGGTACGACATCTAATGTTGAGAAGCAAGTACAAGTGCTGTGACAGGCCTGTAAATCTTCCAGTGGGCTCAATAGGGTTGGAGCCGCAAACTATCAAGGGGATACCAGATAGCAGACCAATAGTTCCTGTCACTATGACAAGTCTACTTCCATGGTTCTAAGAAGAGCTTAACGCAGGGCACGTATCTGCCCGGGGATAGTAGTGAGGTCCAGAAGGTCATGTTAACCATGGCCAAGTTGCAATCTCAGCAAGAGAAGGAATTGTGTTCCCTCTGCAATGAGAATTTTGGTCTGGGCCATCTCTGCAAAAATTCTTGGCAAATCCTCTTAGTTCATGAAGAAGATAAAATGTACGAGACACTTTGCGGAAGATCAGGCAGATTCAGTGGCAGAGACCAAACCACAAGTAAATCTCCTCACTGCGCAGGTTTCATTACGAGCCATCATGGAGTGGACACCACACAGGTTAATATAACTCTTCGGAGAGGTGGCAGGTGAGCTGGTGACCGTGCTGATTGATAGCAATGCCACTCACCATTTTATATGCAAACGCATAGTAGCCCAATAGAATCTGGAAGTGGAGCCTCAATCAATTTCCATGTACAGATGGAGAGTGTAAACTCAACACGGGGGATGGAAATATGCAGAAAGGTGCCTTTGGTGATTCATGGGGTACCTATTCGTGCAGCATTCCCTCCTCCTTTTTGGGATGGACACACACACACTGGGGGTCCTTGATTCTGTAATTTAAAGAGGGGGAAACTTGGCAACTGCAAGGGAACCCCAGCCTTTCTTTTATGGGTATGACCCTGAAGGTAGCCCAAAATAGACTCACCCAAATCTTTGTGTACTAGAGTTATATGCCATGCTGCTTAAAAAGGACACCTCTCGGTGGAGTGAGGTAGTTCGACAAGCATTTGAGGTACTGAAATAATCTTTGATTTTTACGCCGGTGTTGGCTCTTCCGAATTTCAGTAGGGGTTTGAAGTATATATGGAGACTTCTAGAGTGGGAGTGGTCCTGATCCAGGAAGGTTGACTAGTGGTATATTTCAGCCAAGCGTTGCTCCTCAGGACTCAAGTGAAGCCAATGTACAAGAGGGAGTTGATGGCGATCATGATGGTGGTAAAAAAATGGCACCATTACCTTACTCACCTGCCCTTCTTCATGAAGACTGATTAGTAAATCTTGAAGCACGTATAGTCTCTCAGTAACAAGTCCAAGAACAATATAGTTGGTGGTGATCAAGTTGCCAGGATACCACTTTGATATCCAATATAAGCAAGGAAAGTAAAACATAGTGGCTTGTGTGCTGTCGTGATCTCCTGCTTTGACAGAACTTGATACCTCATCCACCTTGCAATCCCATTGGCTGTATCTGCTGGTTGTGAAAGCAGAAGTAGAAGCCGATGATCAGTTGAAAAAGTCATAGCAGACATCAAGAAAGGCCTGGCGCTACAACCCAATTATCTGTTGCGGGGTGGTATGTCACTCCATATGGGGCGGATGTTAATCACAGCTAATTCATTTTTTATTCCAAGAATTCCTCAAGAATTTCATGAGGTGCCGAGTGGAGGGCACACAAGATTCCTTCATACATACAAATGGGTGGCACATTACCTCTACTGGAAGCATGTAGAAGGCAGCGAAGCATGTAGATCAGTGGGAAGTTTACCAGGGCCACAAGATCTCTCTCCCCTGCAGGTTTGCTCCCACCACGGCCGATTCCTGCCCAAATTTGGGAGGACATCATGATGGACTTAGCAGAAGGGCTTCCCGTTTCCAACTCATTCAGCAGTATTACAGCAGTAGTCGATCATCTTAGTTAGTACTTTATTCTGTTGCGATACCCCTTCACTGCTGAATCAGTAGCCAAGAAGTTTGCTTGAGAGATCATCAAATTACATGGTGTGCCCAAGTCTATTATCTCAGATAAGGATAAAATGTTCACCAGTGCATTTTGGAAAGAGCTGTTCAAATTGCAGGGAACTTCACTCCTCATTAGCTCTTCCAATCGTCCAGAGATGGATGGTCAGTCTGAGGTCATCAACCAGAGCCTAGAAACATAGTTGAGATGCTTTACTTCTGAAACACCTCATTCTTGGTCCAAGTGGCTTCATTGGGCAGGACTCTCTTATAACACTTCCTAGCATTTGTCTACTGAGGCTACACCATTTAAGGTGGTGTATGGGAGAGACCTACCAAATGTAGTAAGGATCACCCCTGTCCTCCAGAGTATTGTTAGACCTATGGCTTCACGAGTGGGATAAGGTCTTAAACCTCTTGACTGACAAGCTGCAAAAGGCTCAAGCCCTTATGAAAGCAAAGGCAGACAGGTAATGTCAGGATGTCGAGTTCACTGCGGGCTCCATGATTTACCTCAAATTACAACTATATAGAATGGGCTCCTTGGCAAAGCAAATCAGCAAAAAATTATCTTCAAGTTATTTTGGACTGTTTCAGGCCTTCCAGCGCATAGGAGCAGTAGCTGGCACACTATAGCTACAGGAGTCTTGCCCCTTGCATCCTGTCTTGCACGTCTCCCAATTGAAGCAAGCAGTGGTAGCTGCCCAAACAGCTCAAACCATTCCACCCAGGCTGATGGCAGAGTTGGAATGGAGGGTTGCCCCAGAAGAGGTGCTTTCCACCAGATGCAGTTGGGACGCAGTTGAAATTATTGTCAAATGGATGGAGTTACCAGAGCATGAAGCATCATGGGACCTTCTCGCTCAGTTCCAGAAGCAAAGTCCGGGGTTCGACCTTGGGGACAAGCAATGGTCGACAAGGAGGAACATGATACAACCCCCAAAGACTTACGTAAAACGTAAGTATTGGTAATCGGACCAGGCAATGTAGAGAGTGATGGGCTTTTTAAAGACCAGACTGACCCATCAGAGGCAGTTGTGAGTCACATGCACAGGGGCACGTGACTCGTCAAGGAGAGCTTGAAGTTTCGAGGACGCTTCTGAGACCTTCTGAAGGTGGTGATAAATTAAGGAAAAAGGCTGGCGGAGGAGATAGGGATCTGGGAGGTTGATTGGTGTGCATCCAGCCAGAAGCCTTTGTAGATCCTCCATGCTCATCGAGGGATTTCCCTGTTCTGGGCAGTGCCAACTGAAAATCAGTAGGTTGGCCTGTGGTGATTTTCTTTCAGATATGATCAATAGAAGTTATTTTCATTCTACCATGCATCTGGATTTGGAGATTGTATCATATATTTTCACTTTCAGGAGACAGAGACGACCCCTGCCTACCCAAATATCTGCTTTGCAGTTGATGACTTTGATGACACTTTTGATGCTGTGGTAAGACAATTATTCTTTGAGTCGATTTAAATGATTTTCCATTTAATATATTCATTAGTTCAAATGAGATAGGACACCAGTTCTAGGGAGGGAAAATAGAGAGGAGGAGAAAACAGATCAGAAAGTTTGAGTTTGAGTACGGAAATTTGTGGCGGATAGCTGCCCATTTGTCACAAACTCTTTTGGTGCCTCTTGTAGTCATCACAATCATCTTTTAAACAGTTGATTGTTCTGGATATTTTCTTTGCCCAGCACATTGAGTGCTCATTTGGTATAGATATGTCTAATCTAGGTTTTATTGTAAAAGGAAAAGGTAACTACACAGAGAGAGGGAGGGAAGGAGAAAGATGAGGCAATGACATGGTGAGGCGACAGTGGTGGCAACTTTCTGTCATGCTAGTCTCTCCAGGTTCTCTATCTTTTCCCTCTCTTAGTCCCGCTGTCTCTCAGCACCCGCCCACACAGATCTGACTGTTTGGATTATAAATTGACCATCTCCTAGATATCCAGAAAAAATGTCCTTGATCATACAAAAACAAAAGCAAAAGTCTGACCCATGTTACTAGAATATCCAGAAGAAAAATTAACTTTTGGGAGGGAGAAAGCATTCAAGCAGTCTTCTGCCCCTGCCCTCTCCATAACTGATTTCCTTAAATGCCTACTTTTTACCCTTTATAATGAGAATAAGACAATAATGCCTTTAAAATTGCGTTAGTGAGGACTTTATGTCTGTCTGGTATTTTTGCTATTTTTTTTACCGTTTCAAATGTTACCTTCTTCCAACTGCAACATGACATCCATGTAAACAATATTTATAAGGGTTTTTCATTGAAATAAGATCATGGGATTCTTTCTTTATCTTCCACAGAAATTGGGGGCTTTTTCCCATTGCCCTTTCTGTGCAGATAATCTGCATCAATTCAAATATGGTAAAGGAGTGAAGATCATTGGATATAGAGACTGAGGGCTAGATGTGACTACGTTATGTCTTTCTTGAAACAAGCAGAATCTCTCCGTAATGCAAAGGATAAATAGGGAGAGAAAAAGGGTTATGAGGCATCAGCACGCTGTATAGTTGATCAGCATAGGGAATGTAGCCAACTGGCAAGTTGCAGCCAGCTGGCCAGAAGAAGAGAGAAGTTCTCCGGTTAAGCAACAGACAGGCTCTCGGTGACATAGGAAATCTTGTCAGTGTTGCCAAAGCTGTCCATAGAAAATTAATTTAATGTTTCAATTCTCTGTCTTTTGGCGAAGAAAGATTCTCCTAGTTTCTCACTCTGGGGTTTTGGGATTCTTTTGGCCACAAGGAGTGTTGGAAGGTAACACCAACATTATGGAGCATATGTTTATCATGATCAAGGTTGACAGCATTCAACAGGCCTGATAGCAAGATTATCATCTGTCTTCTGCCTGATTATTGCCTTATGCTTCCAATGTAGTCTCATTGACTGCACATTGAGGGTGGTTGATTGCAACATGCACATGTCTAAGAGTAATCTACCTGCAGTGCTTTTGATTGTAAACTTCTGCATTCATGGTTGACAGTTGCACGAGCATGTCTCGAGCATGCCATTGGCAGGATGCTCCAAAGTTGGATTTATATTCTGCAAACTCTGTGCAACAGACATGGAGTTGGATGGTGATTTACCTGGATCTCTTCTGATCTTCGTGTTCCTTGTCCAGGCTCCATGGGAGTTCAGGAAGGTCAAAGAGGTGTTTGATGCATTCTGTAACAGCCTACAGTACTTTGGTCAAAGCGTAAACCACCTATAGTGCTATGGTTGTAGACTTGTGCATTCAGGGTGGTCAATTGTCACGTGGATGTGTCTCAAGCATGCAATTGGCTGGAAGCTCTAGAGTTGTATTGATATTTTCCAAACTCTGTACAACAACCATGGAGTTGGATGGTGATTTACCTGGATCTCTTCAAATCTCTGTTTTCCTTGTTCAGGCTCTATGGGAGTTCAGGAAGGTCAAAGAGGTGTTTGATGCATTCTAGTTATCAGATGATAACGATGACATTTGAATTTTCACATCTAACAGCCTACTCGGTAGATTGAGGATGCCCATCTCATATGAAACACTTGTCTTCCCCTGCATGCATCACTTCTAAGCCTTCTGACCTATAAGAGGAGTTAAAAGGACAAATTATGAGAAGCAGGGGAAGCATCTGACTTGGATTCAGGGTACCAGAACAAAATTGTCTGGACAATGTGAATCCAGGCCAACAGTGATGGAAATTTCCTCAACTGTCAACAGGTCTCATTTCCAATTTTCTGGTGTGGAAATTTAAGAGAGAGAGAGAGAGAGAGGGAAGGGAGAATAGAAATGTTTCCTATTATAATATTAACAATAGTAAAATTTGAGTTTTTTGAGGTTATTTATCTACAATGACTTGAAAAAACTAGCCAGCTGTATCATAATATGATAGTTATATGTTTTTTATATTATATATCTTGCTCATGTTACCATCATAACAACAGTAATCTGACAGCCCTATTTAAGGGGCAGTTTACCTTGACATGTATAGTGCATTAAGCCCTGCAGTCTCCCTCTCCCTCTTTTTCATCTGCTTCATTTCTAAAAAACTGGATGTGATGTTGAGTCTATAAGGTAAGATGGTAAGACTCCCCTCTTAACTTGTATGAGAAGAGCAAATCACCAGGTCAAATTCTTGGGCCTGCAGTATGGCTGGAAGCCATGCGAGTGACTCTCCAAGCATCAGATATAACAATTGCCATTGTACCTGATCATGAAGACAAGTCTGAAACTTCTGAATCATCTGGCAACCCAGTATTACAAAGTGTCG
>CM044106.1:2401491-2574268 GCA_024174645.1 Lemna minuta
AATCTTGATATATCTTTAGAAAAATTCTTTGATTCTCCTTATAGTTTTGGAATTAGATGACATAGAAAAATAGAAAATTATATAGTCCAATGAAAAGGTTTATGAAAAAATGTATATTTTAATAGATATTGATTTTTTTATGGCTACAAGATTTTTCTAAATTTGTATTAGTTTTTGGAATTTATTTTGAAGGAAAAGAGGGAAATAGTAGGCCCCATCAAGATGTGGACGTGGCATGCACACCATGTGGAGTGCAGCGGCCCATATGGCAATGACACATTGTTTCTTCAAAACATGCATCGATGGCTAGGGGTCACCATGCAATGCTCATTTATTACATGTATGGCACTATCGCGACACACCTACAACTTTTTCAGTTCCCACATGGTGCCACATGATATTAGGAAAAGTGCTTTGCTTAATGGTGCCTAATGGGTCGATTCCAACTCTCTAAATTGTAATTGTGTTCTCGTTACAATTTGGGAATCTTTATCTTTTCTTTCCCTAGTGACATGGCACAAAAAATAGAGTAGGATTTTGTGATTTGATCAGAACCACCCATTTTCACTTATGACAAAACCTTGGGCAGCGATCTTCATAAAAAATGGATTGATGCCCTAGATTTAAAGGTGGTTCTTTTTTGTAGAGCATGATCAAAGCCCTCCATTTGCACATTGGACAATGGCTGATCAAAGCAATGCTTCATATTCTAAATTGGTGGCATGTGGGTCAATCTTGAACCTCGTGCTCATCAAAGCATTGTTCCCATGGTCTGGAATTTCCCCAAAACTTGATCTTCTTTAAATGCCCCTCTCACAGTGATGTCACACAGTCTAGACCATCCATTTCCCCAAAATGGGTGATTCACACAATCTAAACACAATGTAGAATGATTTTGATGGTTTCTTAACCTTTTAGTTTTCATGGGACATATGATGCAATCTCAGGCCATGTGCCCTCTTGATTGCAAGATCTAATATCACAGGCTGAAACCAACCTAGTTAAGGGTTTTTTAAGTCCAAGAAGGATTTAAAAAGGGTTTTTTTCTTCCTTTTTTCTCTTGTGATTGAACTTTTGAGGTCTTTTTTTTTTGCCAAAATCATTTATTTCACCCAGTTAATGATGAATTTTCATTTCTTCATATTTTTGTATGAGATTATGAAGAATTTTTATTGATTGGCCTTGAAATGTACAAGGAATTCATTGCTTCAATGCATATAGTTTTTGTAGAAGAATAGTCAATTTCAGCCACAGATTCAGGGACATGGAATCGACTTTGTAAAATCTTTGAGTTAATAAACGTATTATCCCTAGAATACAACATGGGATTTTATAGCTTAAACATCGACAACCATTGTAGATGAAATGTAGATTTCAACCATCAATCTGGTGACAGACAATCATCTGGGCATTGCCTTAGAGTTAGTAAGAGTTTTCTCCTTGAGTTAAAAGTTTCGTTAGGGTTAGATTATTAGTATATTTTTAGGATGTTTAATGATTTCCCAATGATTCTCTCTGTTATGATCACAATGATTTTCTTTGATATCTCCTTTATTTCAAATTTGATTGCCGCCTATTTTAATTCATTGGATTCTTTCATTTTTATTATTCTAAAGTATTCTATTATCTTTATTTTCTCATCTACTTTTGTCCTCCAATTGACTCAATTCGACTAAATTTCTGTTTATGGTTTTCACTAACCCGAATTCCTTGTGGAATCAACCTACATTTACCATTCCAAATGATTTTAATTATTGACAAAGAAAACTTTGGTTTTGTATGCCTAATCGTGGGACTTAATATGTGCTTAAACAGCCACACACTTACAACTCATTGGCCAAATCTTCAAATGGGTTAAATTCTGAAATGTATCCAATGTGTGGACCAATTCAAGGAGTTTGAACTCAAGTATCTTATTAGATAGTATATCTAAATTTATTTTATCCAATTATTCTATTTGGGACTATTATGTAGAGTTTAAATGTCTTAATCCCAAAACATCATTCAAGGTTCAAGTAGCACTAATGACCATAATAATGGTAGAAGCCCAAAGAGACTACTTCAGGCCATTATTTAAATTAGAAATTTAAATTTTTTAAAGTTTATTAAATCTATTTGGTACTAAGAAAGTTATTACAAACAAATCATAACCATTTGATTTGATCAAAGTGAGGGAAGCCATCGAAGTGGAGCAAAAATTGATTGAAGAAAAAAATGCTCGGCATCACAAGAAAGGCACTTCATCAACTACATGATTGATTTCATGGCATCATCATGGCTACTCGATTCCACATAATTTGAATCAAACATCAAAGATATTTTGAGATCTCCACAAAGTTTTTTTTATCAAATAAATTAAATTGAAGATGTAGAATTAGTGACAATCAATTAAGAATGGACTCTTGTACCATGAGAGGAAACCCTACATAAGAGAAAGAAAATTACAAAGGTGCCTCTTAAAGCATGTATTCACTCACTTTCCCCCTCAAGCTGGAGTGTAGAGACCAAACAAGCCCAAGTTAGAAATATCTATTTGGCTTATAGTCATGCACAAATGTGAGGGTGGTGATATGTCCAACAAGAACCTTGTTATGAACAACATGACAATCAATCTCAGTATGCGTGGTGAGCTCATGAAAGGAGGGATTCTTTATGATGAAAATGGTTGCTTGATTATCATAGTACATTTTTGTAATCCCCTGCATAGAATAACCAAGCTCTTGGAGTAAGGGGCATATCTATAGCATCTTTGAATCAACCTGAGCTTTAGCCTAGTACTTGTTCTTTCTAACTTCATCAAATTACAAGATTCTCTTGAACAAAGGCGTATAAACCAAAGTAGACTGCTAGTAAGCACAATTTCCTACTCAGTATTGATAGAGTAAATAATACTCAAAAGCATGCTTGAGATAAGAAAGAATACATAGATCATTTGGCTCTGATATCAAGTTGATGTAAGATGCAATAGAGAAGAAGGTGGGATTTGATAAGGCATTGGCGACTATAGGCGACGACGTCACTGACCGATCCTAAGGGCATGCTTTTGGAAAGAAGAAAATGATTCTTTACTCGACCTTATTAGTATTGATTTTAACTCATACCCTATGATAAGATCATTAGTTCTTAGTGCCTCAGTCTTTTGAATGTTTGATTTATTACATTTCAATATGTTCGATAAATTTTTTAAAATTTTGAGAGCCTATCGAGCATCAAATCCCATCAGATATGGTGGTTAAAAATATGTGATATGATGCTGTTACGCCTTTATAATCTTGAGATTTAGAACATACTCTGATGAGCATATGTTTAAAGCAATCAGGAAGCGAGCACTATTTCACGCAACCCAACATCTCATGAGCATACAAAGCACATCGAAAATGGATTTTCATTAAGACGAGCAAAGATATGTTATCTATTCAGGATGACATATTCTCTAAGAACCTATGATATCTCCATGAGAAGGTGGAGCAAGAACAACTCCATCACTGTATACACACACAAGGATGTCATATTCTCTAGGAACCCATGATATCTCCATGAGAAGTTGAGCGAGAACAACTCTTTAGAATCTTTAGATAGAGTAATTGATCTCTCTTTCTCCTACCCTTGAAAGATGAAGAAGGTCATGTGTATGGTGTAGCTTACAAGATGCGATCAATTTTGAAAAGCGCTGCGTTCAAAGTATGATCAGACGACAAAAAGAGATGTGCTCGATGATATTTGTATTAAATTCAGATTAAAATATGTTGAAAAATATTTAAATACAAGAAAATCAGGGAAGAGAGAGAGAGAGGACGCCGGAATCTTTGTTGCATCCCATCCCAGTTACATGATCCCGCCGTCTGCAAGGGTCCGCTAGGCTGGAAGGTCCGGACAATGCCGAATTTTGTTACTTTCGGTAGTTCAGAATTCGCCGCCTTTTCACGTGAACCCGTCCTTTTCCCTCCGCTGCGCAGAACGACGGGAAGTAATTTCCCGGGACCCCTTACGTCCTTTAATCCCTCCTCAACTCTCTCTCTCTCTCTCTCTCTCTCTCTCTCCCTCTCTCTCTCTCTCTCTCTCTCTCTCTCGGTGACGGCATGGGAAATGGAAGGAGGCTCATGGAGCTGCTGGAGGAACAGCAAGAGCCCTTTCTTCTGGCGGTCTATCTCTTAGAGAACGGCTGCGGCGCAGAAAGAATCCCCACCTCCGAGGCGTCCTCCACGTCTTGGACTGCTGTCGCTTGCAGAACGCTCCAAAAGCTAACCAACCATGGTCTCTGCAAGAGAAAGAAGGACATCCATTGCCGGAGCAATCTCGGCCCCCCCTCTTTCATCTCAACTGTAAGCTCATTTCTTACGTCCTCTTCAGTATGGAGAACTCCACGTAAGCGAAAACTGCAATTCCTGTATATGTTATTTCCGAAGATCAGTTTCTCACTCTGGAGAGCGATTTTCAGCGAGAAAAAGACGAGAAGATCGTCGAGTTTCCGGGCTCAGCAACACCAGAAAAGCCAGTCGGTTGCTCAGCTCGCCGTCGACAAAAGTACGCGCAAATGAGTCGAAGCTTGGATTCGTCGAGCTCCGAGAGATCGGTGCAGACGTAGGGAATGCCATTTTCGACGATCTCGCGGAAGATTTCGTGGAACTCTTGAGAATTCAGTGAAACTGCAATCACGATACCTTGCTCTGTTTGGACGCAAAGGTCGTCTGAAATGTCGGAAAGCCGACATTCTCCTCGCTTCTGTATTATATTAATTCCAAGGGTTCTTCCTCTATACGCCTGAATTGGAGGTTAAAGCTAGTAAATGCGGTACCAGGAAAAGAATGCCGTCTTCTTGATGGCAAGCCGCTGCCTCCTGGAAGAAGTTCTAATCTATGGTACGAAGTTCTCGGGTCCGGTCGTCAGATCTTGTTCATGCAATTCATAGAGTTTAAATGTTGAAACACGAAGTCGAGCAAAAGGCACTGTTTAGTAAAGATCGTATGTGGGGCACTGAGTTACTGGCGCACAGACAGACAGAGAGAGAGAGAGAGAGAGATGGGTTGGTGAGAAAGTAAAAGTCAATGGCTCTTCACCAGCGCTTCTTCGTCCCCGGTCCTGCATGCAGAAATGATTGTTGTTCATTCGCAAACACGATCCTTGTGATCCCCCATTTCAGTTAAATATTAAGAATGATTGCAACGCTATCAAACTTCATCTCTTGACTCTCCGTTTGTCGGCGTTGACTCTACTCCACCAGATATCTTCTATTGAGGGAAGAGAGAGAGAGAGAGATTCCTTGAAAGAACGGCCAAGAAAGATGAGAGTGCGTTCGAGAAAGAAATACAAAAGAGTACTGCCTGTGAATGGCAATTTAAACTTAAAGATTTTCGCAAGTTCATGGAATTCCGTTCGCTTTGGACCCATGAATCTGTTTCCGAGAAGAACGAACCAGAGGAGAGCTTGGCAACTCCACCATGGCGCCTTCGGCAACATCGAGCTTGCGTTGGCAGAAAAACGAGAGCATCGCCCGTCTAGAGACCCTTTCTTCTCTCTTGTGGCGATTATTTATGGCAACTACTTCGTGGCCGGCGCCTCCGGTGCACTTTATATAGGCGGCGAAGAAAGGATCGACTCCCGGGATAGACTTACCTGAGGAGGTAATCCATGAGCTCTGGAAGGAGCAGGGAGGGAGTGGGATATACGGACGGAGCTCGGACGCCTTCTTTCTCTCTCTTTGATACGGGGGTCGAGGGAGCTTGAAGCCATCCTTTCTAGCTGCAGCTTCGGGGATAGCCATCGCCTCTCTACCTCTATCTACCTCTCAATCTCCTTCCTCTCCCCCTTCACTAAAAGGCGAGAGTCCGACCATCTTACAAGTCAGTGAGTGCTTGGCTTCATTAAATTTTTGCTTTAAGCACTAAGTTCTAGAGTACGTGACCTCAGCGACCCGTTCCACTTGGAGACTTCTAGCATCTGGCCAAGTACAAAACAACAACTGCTGAGGATCAAGCTGCTTGATTATCTCGTTGTCTGCAAATGGAGTTCCGTGGAGGAAGAAGCAAGCTGCTTGATCAATGAAAGGTGGGTTTCCGTTTGCATTGGACTCTATCTCTTCATTTAAGAGGAGGTGGCGAGTCAGCTTTGATAATATCTACGGCCCAACAACTACACCATGGATTCATGGAAGTTCAATTGCGTTTGATAGTCAGTTTCTGCTCGAAACGAAGAACAGTCGTGCAATTCTTAGCCCTTTCTTACGCTGCAAGAGCTGTTAGACTCTTTTCATGGAGGATACCACGTGTATAGACCCCACCTGATGCGTGATGCTGCGTCTCATCTGATACAAATATCTTAAGAGAAAACCGTCGAGCGAAGAGACAAAGAATAAGATGAGCATAGTAAACGAGAAATAGCTACGTCAACGACCAACCAAAACGGCCGGCGCCGGAGTTCCCTGCGCCGCCAAGAGTCGCCGGCGAGAACATGGAGAGAGAATCCTCAGAAATGTGGCTTACACAGTGGCGTCAAAGAACTGAAAAAAAGGAAAAATTATTGCAGTCAACCGTTGGTTCCTCTTCAGTTAAGCTCCTCGAGTTCAACTGACCCGCATCATCTTGAGTCTGCCTTCGTGTTCTACAACGTCGGGATGGACGCAGAATTTACAAGAAGGTTATCGCAGATCACGTCCGCTCTTGGGCTGCTTCCTGTGCTACCCGACAACGAAGCGAACGCGGTGCTCTTCTGCAGGACCCCCGTTGGAGACGACCCGATGCCCGGAGAAGATTTCTCCCAAGTCTCCGCCATTAGATTCAGCGACGAAGAAGTAGGGATTTTACTGCGGCCTGCATTGGGGTTACTCGAAGGCTTGTTGAGGACTTCTCCGAGAGGACCCCCCAAGGAAGACTCCCAAGAGACTGGCATCCAGCTAGCCTCTCGCTGGCCCACTCCAAGACCCATGTGAGTGGGATCGGTTTCTCTGGATAGCTTTGAGGGAAGACTGCGAGCATTTCTCTCCTGGTTAGGCGAGCAGGAAGAAGACGAGAAGTCGGATGAAGCCATGGGGATGGAGATAGACAGCTGGGTTCTCTCGGACTGAATATCTTCTACCTCTGGCCACGAGATGACGGATCGGTTTGACTGAGTTTTGGGCCAGTCGTCGAAGAAATGCCGAAGTGGGTTCGGTTGGGTGACGGAAAAGAGGTTGCTTTCTTCCACACTCCCGCTCTCCTTGTTCATTGTCATCCTAAAAACACCCAGAAACCCATAAATGACAATAAAACTAGAGAGTTAATCAAATCAGGAACCCTTTTTTTTAAAAAAAGAAAAAAAGAAATACCTGGGCGAGAAGGGCTTGTCGGAGACATTACTATTATTGTTGTTGTTGGATTGGATGGGAGGGGGAATGAGCGAGACTGGTTTGGCGGCATGGCCGGATTGGCCTTCCACAGGCTTTCTTGAACGATGGCGACCACGGTTCATATGCCGCTCGCAGTACTTCTGATCGGCAACCGCATCCCTGGAGCACCGCCATTTTTTCCCGTCAGTTCGACGGCACCTTCCCGGCTCTGGATCCGCGTGCCCGGAGAAACCCAGTTGGAATGGGTTCCATCCCACTAAAGAGAGAAAGATTTAGAGAGAGAAAGGGACAATACCGTCGCGACAGAGCTTTGAAAAGAAATGGATCACTTTCGTCAACGAAGAACAGCGGAATAAATAAGCGTGGATTGTGAATCAAACTTGGGACTTGGAAGATGCGAGTCGCGTGTCACTTCCAATCCATCGATGAGATAGGGAGATACAGTGAAACAAACAAGCAAAGAACAGTGGAAAACAAACGGGAAAAGACGCGACGAGAAAAGTGTTTACAAGAGGAATGCTGTCTACTAACGGAAGATATTCTCGATAAATGTAAAAACAAAATGGCAAAATTTTTTTTTTCTTTTCACCGGTGTATCGAACGAGTTCATCGATGACTAAGCAAAACAGTCGATAATCGCAAAATGATACTGTCGTGATTCAGACTATACATTCGGTGGTCCGTAAGGATCCGGGCGCGTAAGAGGGGAAGCCGGAGGAACTGAAGCTTTTCCTGATGGCGGCCAGGAGGGTTGATGGCACCGGAACGTTCGCATCTATATACTTGTAGATCAGCGCCTGATGTTCCAGCTCCATCCACTGCGAAGGAGTGAAAGGTCCTCTCACTCCTGCAATCTCATCATCAATCATAAGGATAAAACATGCGCTTAGATATTCGTGATACCGAGAGGGAAATAATGTCAGCCATTATCTCTCTCGAGATCAAAAATCTTGTGAGAGAAGATGGAGAGGAAACAACAAGATCCGGTTTCATTACCTGCGTTCCTCGAACAAGATGAAGAAGACAAGGGAAAGGCTGACGCGGAAGGTTGGTAGTAGGCTACCCCGCCATCATTGCAGCTGGGAGCCGAGAAGCTGAGCATTTGCTGTCCGCCAGGGAAGAGACAGTGAGAGCTAGGGCTGATTAGAGAGGAAGAAGAAGTCTTCGTTGTCGCCATTAGCGATACTTCGCTATTTCTCGGAGCTTTTAGACACACCCAGTCATTCTCCTCGATCTCTCCGGGTCGCGCGTGCTTGAGAAGACCAGATCTGTAGAGCCCTCGCTGTCTAATGGAATCGATGTCCTTGGTGGAGAATGCAGAGGATGAGCTCACGAGCCCGTCTATTTCCATGACCGATCCGAAGTCCATCTATTGGGATACCGAAGGAGAGAGAAACTGTTGAGCTCATTCAGTCGGGAAGAGAGAGAGAGCTCTCCGTGGAAGCTCTCGAAGGCATTGCTTACAGCTGAGCCTGGGAAATGAGGCGGTGGGAAATGGGTTGCTGGATCGAGTTAGGGAGCAGGAAAAATGAACATGACGCCCGCATCAAGACTGATACGTCGGCGGCCAACAACCATTCTCTTTCGCTAAGACTTAATCTCTATGTCATTCTTATCTCTCTTCTTTCTCTCTCCGTGCCTGTCTCTCAAGCCACCGTATGTAATGAGGGTAGTTGTTTGGAATTTATGGTGGGGAGTGACCCATGTAAGATTTTGAGAGTTACCAAACTGCCCAGGCCAGGGCCCAGGCGAGAGATCTTTGAACACGCAGCTGGCTCGCCGGCGTGCAGCCGGACAGCATCGAGCCGTCAAAATCTAATCATTGGTGCGGGTTACGGCGTCCGCTCAAATCCGTCCATGGCATCTCCGAGCCGCCCCATTCCTCGACGGCTCTCCGCCGTCAATCGCCTGTACCAAGCGCCGCCCCGCGATACAGTAATATCAAGGGAGGATATAAGTGAGAGAGAGGTAGATAGAGATGTACATTATTGAGAGAGAGATGCAAAACTGATAATCAGAAGAGATAGAGAGCGTTATCCATCCGTGAGGACGATATTGTGATAGAACAGACACATCAGTGAAATTATGAGAGATAGAGATGAAATTAGTGAGATATTGTGATGCAGAGAGAGAGATGAAAGAGAGATTTTTGGTGATATATCCATATTATATAGAGAGAGAGACAGAGTCAGAGCCCAGAGGGAGAGTAAATAGGAGATGGATGGGAACGCATGGGAGGGGTGGGGGATGAAGCGTGGTCCACAGGCGAGGGGGGTTTCGGAGGCGCATTATTGAATAGGCAAGTGGGGGCTCCAGCTCGCACGCACGTGGCCTGTGCGGGCCACTTGCTGCTCGGAAATTTTAATGGCAAATTTTTATTAATGGGGGAGGTGGCTCGACGATTCCGGCTCAAATCGGCCCACTCGGGGCCTCGGCTGTGGACCACTTTCCCCTTCTCTCTCAACTTTTGGTCTCCTTTCTACGCGCCGCGGTCAAAGTAGTCTAAAATAAACTGCTCTTTCCAAAAGGCCTTGGCCTACACGTACCCATTTCGAACTCTATGGCTTTCTTTCTCTCTCTACACTCGACATCCTGCGAACCAATCGTCCAATGTATGCATTCTGTCCCTCGTCTCCTCTCTCTCTCTCTCTCTAAAGCCAGGGCTCTGGCACTATCTCTGCAACCTAGCTCTCTAATTTTAGCTTTCTTGCCAAAAGATAGGGGCGCCCTATCTTTGTATCATGCGTGGGGCTAGGTCTCGTAGATGGCTTCCCCAATAGTAACTAGCGCAGGAAGGCTGTGCTTTGCGGAGGCGTGACGCTCCGGCTACTCCTCTCTCTCTCTCTCTCTCTCTCTACACAGACGCCCACATCAATGTCTCTGTCTTGCTCCCGTTCTGACTCTCTCTCTCTCTCTCTCTCTCTCTCTGTAAGTCATAATGCGACGCCAACCTATTTCTAGGAGCGCATGAACAGCATTATCTGTCCATGGTTGAGGAGGAAAGAATGTTACCGGAACCCTCTGCATGGCCGCTCGCTAAGCGCGAGCGCAATCTGCTAGAGATTCTCCCCTTAGTCCGAAAATAAAATTCCTCCCCGCCCCCGAACTTTCCATGCAACGAGCAAACCCTAGCTGACGACAATAACGACTCATCAAGTCATCATCTCGACTAGACGGGTTAGATGGTCTCCCACGCAACAGTGTCTACGCTAAAGTCTCCGCCCGCACAGTTGCGCACCGAAAAAAGCTTCCAAATCTACAGTAAGAAAAAGTCAAGCCAACCAGAAGAGCGGAGAGCCCGAAGAAGCTCTCTCTCTCTTGGAGTTCACGGACCACAACCGAAGCCCTAGCGCTTGAGACGACTATGTCACGTATCCGGGCAAAATTCCAGACCCGAATCAGTGTTTCCAAGCTATTTTGTTTTCATGCCGGCGTGGAAGACCGACAGATCCGACAGAACTCCGAGATCGAAACTTCACTAGTGGGAGACTCCAAGCGAGGCGGGGTAGAGAGAGAAAGAGCGTGAGGGCCGTGAGATCGTGCGGAAGGTAGAGAGATAGAGAAAAACGACGGAAGGACAGCTCAGCAGGATATCCTCGGAATCTGGAGCCAATTTAACGCGCCTGAGTCCGACACGGCGTGTCGGATTTCGGGCAGCAGCGGGAATTAGTGGGGGACTGGGTGGATGAGGGAGGTAAGATAACGGAACTACTATCGGGTCACGTTTACCCGATATTTAGATCCAATTTGACCGGAATCTCTCGATATCCCTCGGACAGCGATGGTTCCCCGGATCGGACGGTCTGTCGGAGATCTGGAACCCTGAATCTCTCTCCTACGTGGAGGATGTGATGTTGACCTGTCAAAGCGGACCCCACAATAAGCTGTCATGGAAATCCCAACCCGCTAGCTGTTTACCCAGCGCGGGAATCGAGAATTTTAATAGTGGGGCCCATCGTAAATCGGTCTTTTATAAAAAAGATCAAAATCTGTCGTTTCTGCCAAATACTGGGTCCCATTCAGTTCGAACGGGCATCCGACAGTAGCTGTCGGAGGACCCGTCACATCCAAAACGTAGACTTCTGATCGAACGGATAGGGAGCCGTATAGTCATCTCGGAGCTATCCATCTACTTCTCTCTCTTTTCTCATCGGGATCGAGCATGGGCAGCAAAGTCAACGCTCATGCTGCCGTCCCAGAAGTCAGACATGATGTGCGGCTCACTCGATCTTCCAGCGCCAGGTGAGTTTACTTTTCAGGACTCTCTTTCCGCGGCCATGAAAAATCAATATACAGATTTTTATGGTAATTTTCCATAAACATCAGGGAGAGAATGGAGAGAAAAAGTCGAGGGCCTAGCCCGTGGGTTTCTTGTTCCATGACGTCTTCATGGTCAAGGCGAACTTGCATTGGAGTTCCAACGAGGATTTAATTTATTCCTTCATCACATGGTGGTGGGCGGGGCATGTATCTATCTATCCATTCGTCTATCTATCGCCTCGTGGAATAAAGAAAGTCATGTGGGAGTGTGGGGGGTATCCCCTATACTCACCAAGAACGAAGAGAAACTGTTGAAAGGTGGCGTTTTCCTTCTTCCGAAACTCTTCTCCGGTACCACAGCTTCTGTTTCCAAGAGGGCACGTCGAGCCCCGCTCTAGGGTTTCCTTGTCCCTAGAAGCACATGTTTGTCGCCCCCCCCACCTGCTTCCCTTTGTTTATTTCCTCTGTCCTCTCTTATCGCTAGAGTTGCTCGATAGATACGTTAAAGATTTGTGCAAACTGACGCCTCTGAGCAAGACGAGCTCTCGAGTTCAGCCCCGTAGAGCCTTCTTGGAGATGCCCGGGGGGACGAGGGACCCCGAGGAGAAGCACCTTCTCTCTCCCTCTCAAATACGGACTCCGAGAAAGCGAGGCCACCGTGGAGATGCCGACCCCCCTGCGCTAGGGTTTGGGAGAAGACTGGCCGTTTCTTAGGCACGGATGCTACTGAATTAAACTAGTCATGGGCACCACGCCGCCACCATGCACTCCCTTCCATGCACGTGTTACACCCACATGCATGGGCATGGTTGGGGAAGGAGAGATTTAGAAAACTGGAGACAAACTTCAAGAGGGGCAAGATGGTAGAATATTCCCGAGGACATCAGAGGATTTCTTTTTTTAAAGTTAAATCTAGGGTTTGGGGAGATCTGAGAGGGAAACCTAGCGAGAAGAGATATTCGCCACTGTGAGTCTAAGACTATCACATGATTTCTCCATTTGGATTTCATCAGATGATCAATTCAAGATTGGCGCGGCTGCATGATTTCATCGATAGAGAAATGGGCCGCATTTTGGAAAATTGGGCTTCTCGTCTAACTGTCCCAGCCCATTCTTCAGAAATAAATGTTTCTGAACTTGGACCGGTCATAAATGGATTATTTTTGGGATATTCTGATTGACTTTTTTATAAATGGGCCTATAGAAGACAGCTCGTCCACATTTTTTATGGGCTTTCTGATAATGGGCCTAGTTTTGTGCTTTATTTCCCTCTACTTGCTACCAAATTGGTCGTTGTCCTTCCCTCTCTTTCCCAAATACTTCCCCGCCAATTTTTCAAAATTTTCTAAAGTAATTCTTTTAAATATTATTTATTTATTATTGCACTCGAAATCTCGCATCGGTTGGGATGATCCCCGCCGTTGAGAGCCGTTGGATTTTCCGGAAGAGTCGTCTGTAGAAATCTTTAGAACGAGCATGGAATGGAGGGTAAGGGGGTGGGAGGCCATCACGGCGGAAAAACTCAGAGGCTTCTCGTAATGGGCTTTTATTAATGGGCCCACGTTTTGTGCCATTTTACACTCTCTCTCTCTTTCTCTCCCACATCGTCATTAGAAGACAAGGATTAGTCGAGAAATATTCACCAATAGAATGCTCGGTATCGAAGACCTTCTCAAAAACATCCTCCAGCTAAACCTTTCCGTTGACTTTAAAAAATCCTTGGTCAACTCCGTCTATACCAGGAAAGCAGCCGCTCGAAGTCGCCAGTTTTTTTTAACGGCTAGATCAAAGCACGAAAATTCTTTCTTAATCGTTGACTTAAAGAGTGTTCACCGGTGCACGAAATCCGGAGGCTCCTGCGATGGCACATTCCAGGAAGTTAGCATGTAAGCAAGACGTCAGTACTTGGCCGTATAGAGCGGGACTTTTCCGCCGAATCGCGTCCCAGATTGACCGGGTCTCGAAACCTCCGGATTTAGGATTTTAGGGTTTCTCGCTAGTATTTTACGCCCCAGCCCTCTTTCCTTTCACCCTCGAGACGGGGAAAAAAGCCTCTTCGTTATTCTCTCTTTCTATTTCCCTTCGGTGAAAGACCCAATCCTTCGCTTCTCTCTCTTCCACTTTGGGTTCTAGGGTTCCGCCGTCCATGGAATCTACCGCTTCTTCTTCCTCCGAACCCCCTTCTGACGCGGTTAATGGCAGCAGCGACGAGATTTCTTGCGAGCAAGGGAAGCTCTTCGTCGGCGGGATTCCTTGGGACGCGACGGAAGAACATCTCCGCGATTATTTCGGGAAATACGGGCAAGTCGTGGAAGTTATCATAATGAAGGATAGAGTCACTGGAAATCCTCGTGGATTCGGTTTCGTCTCTTTTGTTGATCCTTCTTCCGCCGATGTCGCCATCCACGATTCGTCTTCCAAGCATTCTATCCTCGGCAGACCGGTCAGTGCAATAAAAACGATGGCAAAATTGTTTCCTTACTTTTTTCTAATTATTCTTTTTCTTAGGTCGACGTGAAGAGAGCGAAACCGAGAGGAGGTCAAACTCAGACGCAGAACAGAGAACAACATTCCCCGGAGATCGACGGTTCGGATTCCGGCCACGTCAGCACGAAGAAGATCTTCGTCGGGGGTCTCTCCGCGAGCTTAACGAAAGAGGAGTTCCGGAGCTATTTCGAGAGATACGGGAGGATCACCGACGTCGTCGTTATGAACGATAACGTGACTCACCGCCCGAGAGGGTTCGGCTTCGTGACGTTCGAGTCGGAGGAATCCGTTGAGACGGCGGTGCAGCAGACGTTCCAAACGCTTACCGGGAAGACCGTGGAAGTCAAGAGGGCTGTTCCTAGAGAGGGAGGGAAAAAAACCCTAGCAAGAACACGACCAACGGCGCTTCTAGCTATGGCGGAGTACCTTTCTATCAGACCTATCCGATGGGGATGTATTCTCCAGGTTCGCAAATGGTGTATCCGGGGGGTTACTCGCCGTACGGTTACGGTCCTGCAGTTTACGGGCCGGGGTATTTGTACGGTGGGTACGGGTACGGGGTTTATCCTGGTCCGAGAGGGCACTGGAACGGAACAGGCTACGTGACGGAGAGGAGAAGCTCGTCGAGTTCACATCATCATCCTGTTAACGGGGAAGCGGAATTGGAGTCTCAAGTTCAGTACGTCGCTTCGCAGTTGGGGGCATCGAGTTTGGATGATCGGCGAGTTTCGGACTGCTGAGGTTTGAATTTTAATTGTAGAATTCGAGATAATTATGCGATGGAAAGTGCATTCAGGGGAATAATTTGAGCAGTTTTTACGAATTTGGTTGCAGAAGCCCGAGAGAATCGATCCAATTCCGCCATGGAGTTCCAATATTCTATGCTCCAACGCGAAGATCTGCGGCCATCTCCTCTCTCTCTCTCTCTCCTCTCTATCTCCCTCTCTTTCTTAAATGGTGGCTGCTAATGCTTCTGCTATCGGCCTGTATTTAAATTTTCAAGTTGGTGGGTCGAATAGCAGTTGATATTTCAACAGGGTCTAAATGGATTAGCCCAGTGGGCCTCGTATACTATTGGACCTCGATCACATGGTCATCCAATATGCTCAGTAATCCACAGGGAGATGTGCCCCACCCCAACTGGTGCATGGAATCTAGAAATTTTTCCTTCCACCGAGGCTAATCTCTGTTGAGCATGCTTCTCTACATGAAGATGAATCATCATGTCACACTTGCCGATCTCTAGTCTCTACAAAAGACCTTCCATTTCCAAGGAAATTCTTATATCTAAGTCAAAGATATCCATTGGATGTCGCTAGCGGATGATGTGTAAGAAAGAGAAGGTGAATCAGTTTCATGTGTTCTTCAGTTTTTCTTTCCCAAGTTCTTTGTTCAATTCAAATTGATCTGTCAATCTCTCCCCTCCCATTGTAAACTAATTTAGTATTATGGATTTGGGACCCAAGCCCCCTACATCTATCCTTGAGGATATTCTTCCCTATAGCCTCAATCTACTAGTACACGCCTAACAACTAGGAAGATTACTCAACATCAAATTATAGAACTACATGACATTTTGGCATTATTCGTTCGCTGACGGTGAGAGCAAGAAACCTTAGAATTGTATTCTAAAAAGAGATATTACATAGGCCCTTGGATAGGAAGTAAAGATGAGGGGCCCTAAATTGGCTAAGAGCTCGATACCATCAAAGATACACAGCTTGATAGATGTGACATCATAGGAGATCCTGGCTAGACTCTTCATGAAAACACCTACAAGTTGATGAGATGATGCCACACGAGGGGTGGAGATGACTTTGTACATAATCTTATCCATAGAATGACGTAGTAGTCAATATCAGTGTGCTTCGTGCGCTCATGAAAAGTAGAATTGTTAGCGACGAAGATAGTGACTTAATTATCACAATGCATGGGCACTGAAAAAGGAGATGAGATGTCGAGATCTTTGAGAAATGATCGAAGCCATTATCATCCCTTGTATGGTCTTAGCCATAGCTCGATACTTGGACTCCATGTTGGAACATGATAATACCTTCTATTTTCAAGATTGGCAAGTGATCTAAGGTTACCACCAAGATATGTGCAATAGACCATAGTAGGTTTTAGATCTCCCTTATCACATGCATGCCCGTCATTAGAGTAGGCTTCGATGCACATATGATAATGTCGACGATAGATGAACCCTCTTCGTGAGACTCGCTTGATATATGCTAGAACCCATAGAGCTCCCTCCCAGTGGACTCGTCGAGTTTCTTACATGAATTGATTCATAACACTAAGTGCGTACACGACGTCAAGGTGAGTGACAATGAGATAGATCAGCTTGTCCCAACAATCGTGATAGCAATTAGCATCCTCAACGAGTGGAGACAAAGTACCCCAAAATTGGAGATAGGCTTCCATGGGTAAGGTCTTTGGCTTGCACCCAAGAAATCGTCTTTTAAAGCATGTCAATGACATACTTCTGATGGGTCAAAGAGAGCTTTCCATCTTGATGTGCAAACTCAATGCCAAGAAAGTATCTGGGACTATCCAAGTCACAAATATTGAGGTGCTGCTATAAATAAGTCTTGTTAGCATAAATACTAGTGTCATCACTATCAATTAGAACAATATCATCTATGTATATTACAAGAATGATAAGATCACCCTTATTTTTCTTAATAAGTGATAATAAATAATTTATACTAGTAATTATATGATTTTTAAGATAAATTAAGACATAAACCATTACATGTTTATGCATGTTATCATACTTTGAGTACATATCTATTATTCTATAAAATTTAAAGTTATAATCTTAAAATGGACTATTTTTAGGGATAACGACAAATAATTAAAGAGAGATATGTGATATTAGATTATTCTCATTTTATATTTAAGATTATAATTGAGTTTTAATGTCAAATAATGAGAGAAAATATTTTTGTATATACTCATTTAGTTTTTTAGTTTTATGTTTCAAAATAAATGAGTGAATTTTTTAGATAAAAAAGTATTATCTTATTATTTATTAAATTTGACCTTTTAAAATAATAGATTATTTAATTTCTTATAAAAAAATTCGATTAAAAAGGAGTTATATTTTAAAAGTTATGAATTTTCTAATTTTTAGATATTTTATGGAATTTTTCTAAACTTTTTTGGATTTATTTTGAATTTATTTATATTTAACATAATAAAAAATTGCTTTTTATTTATCGCGCTAATGTGTCAGATGACATGGTGATGTGCTTGCGTGGCAGCGTATCCACGTGCCACATAGCATACGCGCTTGTGTGCATATATATGTGCATAAAATAATTGGTTGAACATCCTTTTTAAGGATATAAGCTAACCTATTATTGATGTTCGGTATTTATAAGCAATAAACGCCGACATTTTTGTCATGTGGGACTACATTTTTTCTTTTAAGTAGGTGACATGGCGCATTCCGGAGCTTGTGATCGCCCGATTTAATCGCGACCCTCCATTTTCACTTAAATGGAAGGGTACGTGGTGCATTTTTATTTAGCGGCAAATCATTTTATTCAAAATTGTTTGATCTCAACCGTTCATTTGGGAAGTTATAACTGTTGAGATTAAGTGAAGCTGATGGACTTCATGGCACACTTGGCAACATCTCAAGCATACGGTGAAGATTGAATGGTGCACGTTATGCGACGCTTCTTCTTCATGCGCGACATGCCTTTATCTTGGTGCTCTATTTTTAATCGAACGAACACAACTTAAAGCCATCGATTCACATTCTAGCGTTACATATGAGCTGTTGATGGAAGATGAAGAAGCAGATCAAACATCTAAGCTCGTATTTCATCTATTTATACCCCCCCCCCTTCTTAGACGATGTAAACCATTATTGGATGTTTCGATTAATCGAATTGTTTAGATGCCTCAATCCTTGAATCTCTTGTTTTCATCCTTTTCTAAACTTATTTCTGCATCCAAGGAATGTGTGAAATCAAGATTTTGTTGACATAATAGGGAGAATTTTCCATTTGAACTCTGTATTTTTGTTTTTCGAAACGTGGAATGAAAACCCTTGATCTAGTGATGAATTGGATCATTTCAGCATGATTTTCAAGTTACGTGTTTTCTTGTTAGATTACGTGTTTTCTTCCCAATCTTTCTTCCTATAACATTAGACTTCAATTTCGAATAGTAGATTAGTCAAATTTTATGATTTTTTTAATATTTGCTCTCTCTTCGTGATAAATTTTAATGCCTTGATTTTGCTCCTTGATTGTTCCGCCAATACATATCCAAATAGAGTAATTTTTTACTTTTTGGATTTGTCTTGAAGTCTTCTTTTGAAAAATACTAAAATCCCTAAGTTCTCAACTCATTTTATCATTTGATTTGATCAAGTTTCAAGAATACCTTAAAATTTTCCCTAAATCTCCATGGATTCGACCCTTATTCATCATTATACTAAACAAGTTATAATTTAATATTAAAATTGACGAGTTTGGTAATTATTTTGATACGAATTCGTGTGTTTTAAACAACCGCGTGAATTCGTTTGGTTAGCGAGCATAGTTGGATTGGCAGCATATGATACAAAGCCATAAGAAGAGAGAAGATCACTAAACTTGACAAACTATTCACGTGGACTCTACTTAAGCCTATAAATAGCTCATCACAGGAAACACACCTTGGATGACTCCCCTTGAGCAACATACATGAGAGGTTGCTCAATAAAGACTTACTCCTCAAGATCACTGATGAAGCGAATCGGCGAGGTAATTGAGAACACATGGACACACATCAAAACAATTACCAAACTCACCAATTTAAGATATTAATCATGAACTATGGCGTATAATGGTGAATAAGGGTCGAATCCATGGAGAATTAAGGTATTTTTTAAGTATTCTTTGAAATTCAATCTAATAAAACGATGAAATGAGGTGAGATATTAAGGATTTTGTTAGATTTAGAAAGACAACTTAAAGGCAAATCCACGGAATCAAAAATCACAAAATTTGGACCAAGATTCACGGAGAAATTAACAAATAGAGTTTAGAGAGAAATTCGAATTGCGAAAAGAGAGAAAACCAAACTTTAAAACGAAATTGACTAAATCTATCATTCAAAATTGAAATTTGATTTTATATGAAGAAATATTATGACAAAAACACGATTTCTAACCGAAGATAGAGCTCGAATTGATCAAATTTTTTGTCGGATCAAAGGCTTTTCATTCCGCGAATTCGAAGATGATCATTGGCATTAAAGAATCAATTTCTCCTTATTCTCCCAATAAAATCTCACTTTCAAACACTCCTTGGACGTGGAAATTGATCTAGAAGCAAAGGAAAGCAAGAGATTCAAGGATTGTGGTGTCTAGACAATTCGATTATTCGAAAAACCCAAGAATGATTTATATCATCGAAGAACATCTCAATTTATAGGGCGAATTGGGCGTAATTGTGGGATTGGCATTTAATCTTCGATAAACCGCTATGATGAGACACATACAAATCGTTACACTTAAATCATGTCCGTTGGATCGGAGATAGACCGCCAAGATTTCGTTACATCGCACGTGAAGAAGAAACGCGTGAAACGCTCCTCGTCTAATCTTGATCTAACACGTCGAATGTATTTGGTTGGTTTTAATCTCATCTATTATAACTCATTAGGTGAATGGCTGAGATTAAATCATTTTAAAATGATTCGTCGTTAAACCAGAGTGCACCATGTATCCCCTCACTTAAGTGACGATCGACGATCATGATTAATTTGTGCGATCGAACGCTCCATGACGAGACTAAATCGTAGGGTCGGTGAATGCACACGACTTAGTGTCAAAACAAAGTCCTAAACTTACCAATTTATAACTAATCAAAGTAATTAATTAGTATAATGGTAATTAAGGGTCGAATCCACGGAGAATAAGGGAAATTTGAGAGATATCTTTGAAATTCAGTCAAATCGGACAACGAATTGAGATTAGAAATTGGGCGTTTTTGTATATTAAGAAAGATAACTCAATTGCGAATCCACGGAATCAAAAATCGAGTGATTTGGATTAGAATTCGCTGAGTAATCGAAGTTTGAAGTTAGGAGAAAATTCGTATTACGATTTTGATTAAAAACATAAATTAGACTAAAATTAAACTTAATCTACAATTCAAAATGTAAAATTAACACTAAATGATGAAAGATTAAGATGAAAACACACAATCTAACCCAAATTAGCGTTCGAAATGATCCAATTAATCGCCGGATGCAAGGCTTTTCATTCCGAATTTTCGAAGGCGAAAGTGGCATTCAAGATGGGAATTCTTCCAATTCTCTTGATTAAACTATGAACTTAAATATTCAATGGAAGCGGAAATGAGTTGCGAGTACACTGAAACAAATGGCACACGAAATGATGCTCTAAACATGGAGAATTTGAAGATTGATCGCGGGCCTGTTCTTCGTCGTGAAGAACGGTTTTTATAAGGATAGGATTTGTGCATGGCTATCGGATGAAGATGATGATCGCGATCGACGGTCGCGATCGCGCGTCGTTTCACGAATCATCATTGTCACTTGATGACCGTCCGATCATTGATAAACGATCGAGATGCTTTTGATGAAGAGGTGCTTCAATTTGATCATCCGTTGGATTTTGATCTTGCGGTTAAGATTGATTGGAAGTTCATCTGTGTCGATTAATCTCAGCCGTTATAATGAATTTGATCGACACCTTTGATTTATTCACTTAAGTGAATAATTAGGAACGTGCGTAGATCTCTGATCAGTGGGCCGCGCGTCCACCGCATCTACGCCACGTATTCCACGTTATGTCGATCCGACGCACGAGAGGCTGCCACGTCGCTTGCAATCAAATAACACAGAGGAGAATAATCCCACACGGAAGAAATTCAGGAGATTCACGCGTATATAATCTGAGGTGAAATGGAAGGTTTAATACTTTTGTCTTCCGATAATTGGAAGAACTATATACTTTAGAATATAAATATAGATAGTAAATATAATACGTGTCCACGTCACATCCACGCCACGCAGGCAGGCGCTCGTGTCCACGTGGTAGAGCCACGTGGCCTTGCGTGCCACGTCTCATCCACGTGTACACACGCGAAATATACCCCCTTTTTGCGATTTTGAAAATTAATTTAAAAGATAAAAATTTGAAATAAATTCATTTAAATTCAGGAAAAATTCCAAAAAATTCTATAAAAATTGTAAAAATCATAACTTTCAAAATACAAATCCAAATTAATTCAAATTTATTTTGTTGGATCAGAAATTAAATAATCTATCATTATAAAAATTCAAATTATTAAAATAGTAAGAGAATAAATTATAATTAATTTAATACATTCATGTATCTTATAAAATAACTTTATAAAAATACATAAATATAAATAAAGATCTTTTCTCTTATATTTTCATTCTTAAAACATGTTTATGATCTCACTTATAATTAGAATTAAAGATTATAATGTTTAATTATTTATAATAATCCCTAAATTAGTGTATTTTAAGATCATAACATAAATTAATACAAAATGATAGAAATATGCTTAAAATATGATAGCATGCATATATTTGGGATAATTAATGCCTTTAATTGCATTAATAATCATGTAATTGATGTAAAAATAGCATGTTATCACTCCACATGCCGACATGTCACCTATGCAAATAAAAACAAAAACATAGTCCCGCATGAAAAAAAAGAGAGAAAATATGCAAGTATATAAGGTATGTGTACAAAATGAGAGCAAAAATCTTGAAAAGGCTGCTATCTCATTATTTATACACACACATGCACACACACACGCACTCACACGCACACGCACATGTACACGTGTGTGACACGTGGCCTTCTCTTACGTCGTCAGGTGGCACCGTTGTTTTGTCCGCTCCACGTCAGCATGCGAAAATAAAATAATGTTTTATTTCATTTTAATTCAAAGTAAATCGAATCAAATTCATAAAAAATTCAAGAATTTTTTAAAAAATCTTGAAAAAAATAGAAAATTCACAACTTTTCAAATACAACTCCAAATTGATCCAAATTTGTTTGATTAGATCAGAAATTAAATTATCTATCATTCTAAAAAGTTGAATTCAATAAATAACAAGAGAATAAATTTTTATTTTAAAAATATACTCATTTCTTTTAGAATTTAAAACTTAGAAAAGTGAATGTGTATAAACAGTATTTTCTCTGATTATTTAACATTAAAACCTAATTATAATCTCAAATAAAAATGGGGATAATCTAATCTTAAAAACATTTCTCTTAATTTGTCATAATTATCCCTAAATTAGTGCATTTTGAGATTATAACTTAATTTTCATAGAATAATAGATAAATACTGAAAAATGTGATAATATGCATTAATTTGGATTAATAATCATATATCTTTCATATACAATTTTCTTGTTATCAATCACCATAAGAAAGGCGTTAGAAATATTTAATTTGTGTTGAAACCAAGCTTGATTGATGGCGAGAGAGAGAGCTCTTAGACAACATTGAGACAAATGAAGGGGGTGAACATCTCAATATAGTCAATTTCATACGCCTGGGTGAGGCCAGGAGCAAACCAAATGAGCCTTATGACATAAGACATAAGGAAATAGGACAAGAAGATTATGAGAAAGCGTGGAGGAGAGGGACTTGAAGGAAAGGGATCAATAATGATCACCATAGGAGGGTAGCCAAGAGAAGGAGATATAGTGGCGAGAGTTGGAGAAAGGAAGGGAGAGGAGAAAAAGTGAGAGTCCTTGTGGAAGGCAAAATTGGCAGAAGTAACATAACAATGGTGATGAAAATTATGTGGCCTTCAAGCCAATCATACTTTCATCTTTCATTAATATTCATTGAAATAAAATTTTATTCATTGTCATTCTTGTGTGATGTTTGCAATGAAGTCCATAAATATATCAATGATCGAGTGAATTATGATGAGATCATAATACAGTGATCGCTAGTTTTTAAACATATTTCCAAAATATCCCTATCCGTGGGATATTCAAGAAGCGCATCGAATTATCTGGAAAGAATAACACTATTTGATCCAACTCATAAGATGAGTATGACTGATCATGTGGCCATCGATGTAGAGCCGCCAAGGATAGATAGTGGGTGCTCTTTAGAGAAAGAGTTTCCTGAATTGATCCAGATAAATCGTTAAATGATATTATGCCAAATTATCAATTAGGTTTATTTATTTCATGGTTGTATACGTAGTCGTTTGACTTGAGACACAAAAGATATCTTGATGATGAATGATCGTATTTTGACTATAGCTTATGAATCCTTAGTCACAGGATCTCCAAAATATCATATATTAGATATAATATGGAGTCATCGAAGGTGATTGAGTGCTCAAAATAGGATCATCTGCCCTTGGTATAATAGAAGATTAACTCAAGGAATGAGATACAGTTAAATCCTTTGCCAAGGTAGTGGAAATATTATAGAAGTTGTTCTCAATGATTTTCTACTTGTATCAGTACTAAATTGAGTGATCGATTAGAGTTTGACAATTAAACATACCCTAAGTCATTCATGAGTCTATTACGGACGAAGGAGTATACATACATGGTAACTGATTAAGGTAGGTTCAATGAAAGAATCTTGAATACTCTATATCTTTCATAGCACATGATGTAGCTTGGCACCTACCTGGTTGGCGACTCAACTTGTCGATTAGGTTAAATTAATTACTAGTCAATTCATTTATATGTTGATATAGTTAATTGATAAAGGAAGACTAAGAAGTGTTATTGGGTCAGTGGAGTCATTAATTGGTGAGATATATGGACCTAGAGGGTCACACATAAGGTCAATGAACATTGATGGATATAGTTATAAATATAAGGGTTTTTGTGAAAATTTCACATTCACAAAGTTAATGAATAAGGGGAGAAAGACCATAATAAGGGTGCCCATGCGAGCCTAGAGGAAAACTCTCTCCTTTCTTCTCTTCCTCTCATGGTGACGAGTGTTCCAGAGGAGATCCAATCATCTAACAATCGTTTGGATACCGCTAAAAGCTAGAGGTTTGAAAGGCTTGAAGAACTCCTTCAAATCATCTATAATAAATGATAGGATCATCTATAATAGATGATAAGATCAAATAATCTTGGTGCTTCAACTTTGGTGAATATGTTTTTTTCAACATCTTTCATTTTAATTAATGTTTTCATAAAAAAGTTGGAGAGTTTGTCAAGCCTCATATCCCAACAGACATGTGTTAGAAAGTACACTTGATAGCCCTTTTGTGTCATGGAGTAGCAAAAGAATATGCCTTTGAGAGTGTGAGGGGAAATTTTGGAGAGGGAAGGAGAAAGATCTCTAGACAAAGACATTACATCCAATGACCCGAGAAGGAAGGAAGAAATGAGACAAAGTGGGTAAGAGACGGTGAAGGGGAATAGCACCACCAAGGGGAGCAAAAGAGACCAGATTATGGAGATAGGTGAAAGTCATGAGGATGTTACACCAAAGGTAAGATAGCTCATGATACAAAATTAGTAGTGTGCGAGTGATATCAAAGAGAAGATAGTGTTTCCACTCAATGACATTATTTTACTTTGAGGTGTGAGGACAAGTAGTCTCGTGGATAATGGAACGATTAATGCAAAAGGTACAAAGCAAGGTTTGGACAAACTCAGGAGCATTATAGATATAAAGAATCTAAATGACAATGCCACAAAAAGGAAGTAGTAATAGATATAACAAAACGAGCTCAAAGACCCTAATGAGGGACCATAAAAAACTATCTCATAAATGTCCCACCCATTCTCACGGCCCAAACTAATCCTCCATCACAGGCATAGATCTTGGAAAATTTAATGAAGAGGAAAGAAGGTAATTGTATTGGGAAGAGAGTGAGTGATGTTACTAAAGGAGAGAAGGTTCACACGGAAACCATGAACATGGAGGTTTTAGTAAAGAGAAAGGGAAGGAGTGACACAAGTAGCTTCACCGCCTTGGACTAGACAAAGTTAGCCATTCGCAATGGTAACAAGAGGATGGGAGGGGTGTTAACATGTAATTTATACATGAATTTACATAATTATTAATGTAAATTAAGGCATCAAATATTCCATTTGTAAGCATGTTATCATATTTTGAGTGCATATCTATCATTTTATGTAATTTTAGGTTATGATATAAAAATCTATCATTTTAGGGATAATTATGCATAATTAAATAATATAGTTTTATTTTTTTCATCTATGTTTGAGATCATAATTATATTTTCATGATTAAATGATAAGAAAAAATATTTTTTTATTTACACTCATGTATTTTTAGTTTTATTTTCTAAAAAGGAATGGGTGCATTTTTTTAAAAATTAAAATTTATTATCTTGTTGTTTAAATATTTTGACTTTTTTTAGGATGATAGATAATTTAATTTCTAATCCAATAAAAACATAGAATAATTTGGAGTTGTATTCTGAAAGTTACAAATTTTTCTCATTTTTTTAGGGATTTTTATGGAATTTTTGAATTTATTTAAACCTATTTTTTACTTTTAAAAGAGTAAAAAAATATTTTTATTAATCGCGAGCTGATGTGATAGAGCATCCCCACATGGTGACGCGTGTACACGCCACGTGGTGATGCATGGATACACATGTGTGTGAGAGTGTGTGCGCATGTGTGCGCGTGTGTGCGCATGTGTGCGTGTGTGTGCGCGTGTGTGCATGTGTATGTGCGTGTGAGTAATTAGTGGGTTAAGCATCCATTACGGATTTTCGCTAACCCATTATACACTCACTTCTTATATACTCGTCAAATCAATAAAATTTATGTCAAGTGAGACTATTTCTTTTTGCTTATATTCGTAGGTGACATGGCACAACGAGAAGCGTCCAATTGCGTGATTTAATGGCAATCATCAGATTTCACTTACTCGAGGGGGTATGTGGTTGCATCTGATTAGGCAATGATTCATTTTAAGATGATTTACTCTTAGCCGTTCATGTAGGGAGTTATAACGGTCGAGATTAAATGTACCTTGATGGACACGTGGACTCATCTGGATTCACGAATAGACATTTAATATGAGCTGTTGATTAAAGATGAAGAGACGCATCCAAAAGTCACACCCAATTTCTCTATGAATTGAAATGTTCTTCGACGAAAAAACTCATTCTTAGATGTTTCGAGAAAATCAAAATGTTTAGACAACTCAGTCCTTGAATCTCTTGATTTCTTTCTCTTCTAGACTCATTTTTATATCTAGGGAAGGTTTGAAATCAAGATTTGGTGGAGAGAATTAGGAGAAATCACCTCTTGAATGTCGAACTTCATTTTTGAAATTACTAAATGGAAAGCCTTGAATTTGGCGATTAATTGAATCATCTCGAGCGTGACTTTGGGTTAGATTATGTGTTTTCCTCCTACTCTATCTTCATGTAGCATTAGAATTTAATTTTGAATCGTAGATTAGATTAAATTTAGAATAAATTTTAGTTTTATAATGAATTGTGATCGATTTCCTTTCTTGATTTTAATCTTCAATTTCTCAGTAATTCTGATCCAAATTTAGTGATTTTTTATTTCATGGATTCGTTATGGAGTTATCTTTCTTAGTATACTAAAATTCCTAATTTCTCACCTCAATTCATCGTTTGATCGAATTTTAAAGTCATCTCAAAATTTCCCTTATTTCTCAGTGGATTCAACCCTTATTCACCACTATACTCTTTAATTAGTGATTTAATCTTTAAATTGGTCAGTTTATAACTTTTTTTACATGAGTTTGTGTGTATTCAACGACCGCACAAAATCGTCTCGTCAAGGGGATAAGATGATATAAAGATAGCATTAATGAAGTCCTAGTCATGTGAGAGGAAGCCCTTGAATCAATAATCCACAATGATGAAGAGGAAGTAAGAAGAGAGAATGTACTTAACATGGAGGGAACCAGAAGTGAGGCAAGGTTGGCTGAAGAAGGCGGTACTCTTGGAGAAGCGAAGCACATCATACTTGGCTGATGCTAAGGTCACTTGATATGTGGAGCAAGAATACTAGGAGAAGCTGGTAAAAAGGTAATCAAAGGAATCACAATAACTTGGGTAGTAGAAGGCTTATTGAATTGTTTCCAACATTTTTGGTTGGATGATTTTGATTGCCACAATGAGGACATAGTGGAAAGGATTTGTAGTCGTGCCCACGAAGAGGATGACTACCATCAAAGCAAGGAGGGAGACCATCATCGCAAGCTTGAGGACCAAAGACCTCCATAGTAGAGGGAGAAGTTGTTTTTCTTAGAGCAGAAGAGAGAGAGGAGGAAGGTCTATTGATAACATGCATATTTAACTTAAATTCTTATCTTATTTAACTAATATTTATGCTTATCTTATGTAATTATGATGCATGTTATCATAGTTTTATGAATTGTCTCCATTGGTATGTCATTTTACTAAAGTCTATATTTTTGCATTATTTAGGGTTAATTATGTGTTTTATTGATGTTTGATCTTTTGCAAGGTTAAATAATTGGAAATTAACTACTTTCCTTGATTTATTTTGACTTTAGTAGATGATTAAAAGAATAAATTTCAAGAAAAGAATGAATGGATAAATCAAAATAGAAGTCTAAAGGGTTGATTTAAGATTAATTTGAATCCACCATACTTTCTTGCTTAAAAGTATATTTTAGGTGTCATGATATTAAAGATGAAGAAATTTGTGATCCAATGGAGAAAATTTGAGTTAAAAAGGAGTTATATAAATGAAGATATGAATTTCAGAATTTGATGTAATTTTTCTAGCTTTTATTTTGATTTTTCAGGTATTTTTCAGATTTATTTCCTTATTAAAGAGCGCAAAAAGGTTTATTTTAATCACGGGGGACTCGGGAAGCTAACGAGGCACGTCGCGCACTCGTGGCAGCGCCATGTGGACACACCCAGGAGCCTACGTGGCACGATGGTGACTGGGCTGGCATTTGATGGGCCCACGGGTTAGTGGGCCCAAGTAAATAGGGGGGGGCGTACTTAGCCCATGCGGGCGATGCAAGGGCTAAAGACCCTTCTACCTTATATACACGAAATTCTTCTTTCTTTTTCTCCGTGTGGGACAATGTCCCCTTTCCTTCTTTGCAGGTGACGTGGTGGCTCAAGATGCATCAGATTAAATCGCCTTGATCGAAGGGTGTCGATTGCGTGAACTCGGGTCCACCTGGTCAAATATCAACGCATGTGATTAATGCGCAACCAACGATCTCATTAATGAAAATCAATGTTTGTGATTGCTCAAAGCACTCAGCTAATCGAAGAAGGACACGTGGCTTCACAAGGAGAGGATGATGAAGATCGGAGGGGCGATAATCGTGGGATCATAGGATCGTGGCCCATCAAAATCACGCAATCTCAGCTGTCCAATCATCCTTCACCGAATCGGACGGCCCGCATTTTTCGCTAGGAATTTTCAATAAATAGTTGTTCATTCTCCTTGTAAACCAACTTTTGATTAAATCGTGAAGAGATTAAGTGATTTTGGAGCAAAATCTTAAGTTCTTTGTGATCCCCCTGCGTTCTAGACTCAATTTCGATCATATTGAGGCTGGATTCATCACGAATTGTTGCAAGAATCGATTGAAGTCTCCCCTTGAACGCACGTCGAAGAAGAAACTGATGAAATACACTTCAATTGACATGATTTGAAGCCTAATCTTAGTGTCAATCGGGTTAGTAGTGTAGTGTTATTCAATCGTATTCCTTGCAATTTATGTAGTTTAAATTAGATTTAGATAGGTAATTTCAATTTAGAAATTGGAATTTTCATCTTTTCACCTAAATTTGAGTGCAGATTTTTGCTGATGTTTAAATAAGGATTTCTCCCTGATCTTAAGGTTCAAATTGGTTCATTTTAGTTTCATTGGATTCCTTGTTTCATCAGCTTTCCATGGATATCTAATTCATAAAATTTCATCACCATTTGGCCCTTCAATTTGAGGTTTGACCATCGACTATTTATTTTCAATCCGAATTTGGGCGTTGACTTGCGGGGGCAATTACTCTTAAAATACAAGATGAAATTCGACAATTTTGGTTTCTTTAGAATCCTCTGATTGTAAGATTTCTATTTATTTGTGAATTTTAAGATTTGTATATCATTTGGTTAGTCAATTTGATGATTTTGATTGAGGTGTTCATTTCAGGAATTTTCTGATTATTGATTTTCAATAAATCATAGTAAATCCAATTCTTCTCTAAAAATCACATATTTATATTAAAATTTTCCATTTTCTCTCTAGTTTTTTAATATATACATTTCGTAATATTTTATCACCTTTTTCTTCTATGATTTTACAGAAAGTCAACATCTGGTCAAAGTTAACGCTTTGACCTTGACTTTAGACTTTTCTTTGTTAAATCATTTTCTAAAATTCTTAAAATATATTCTCTGATATATTCATATCATTTCCAGTAATTATACATCACTTTCATTTCTTAAAAACCCTAATTAAATCTAAGTTTGACCAAGTCAACCCTTCGATCAATGTCAACTGTGTTCTCTGTGGATCGACCCGATCTTCACACTATACTTGATTTTTATATCTTTCAATCATTTTGAGCTTAGAATTATAAATTTTTTTGACAGACGATTGTGTGTTTTCAACGACCGCATAAATTGTTTCGTCACCTACCAGTCGTGACCATAAGAGCAACACAAAAAATAGTATTAAAGTTAGGCACACAATTATTGGAGAGAAGAGAGCTCCAAATCTGGGATACAATGGAGGGACAAAGCCTACTCAGATTTATGCCAGCATAGAGCTCCTCGCGAGAATGCTTCAAAATCACAAGGTTTGTAGTAAGGGCTAAAAATGTCGACCTACTAAAGTAAGGCTTGAAAACAATCGAAGTGGAGTTGAAGAGGGAAATTGCCTTACTTGAATGTGAGAAGGGACTCAAAGATCTCTACCTCACGATCGATGTCCGTCTAGTTAGCATACATCTTGTCTCAAGAGTTTTCAGAAGGGCGCGCCTTCTTGATGCGCGTGAGATACTCAACGATGCTCTACTCGATGGTGTGAAGTATCCTATTGATGATTGCTGAGTTTAATTGTGACCAAGATGCACAAGATGGGTCGTGAAGTAGTAGACGATTGTCCATGAGAAGATGAAGAAGATTATGAGACTCAAGAAAGAGCTCAATACCATAAGCCTAGGTCGTCCAATTATGTTCGCTAAAATTTTTGGTAGGCTGAGTAAGTTATACTATGATCAAAAGATAAGGAGCAGAAGTTGGCAAAGTAGGAAGCACTATAGGCAAGAGAATCACTAGAGTATCAGCTTGAGGTGGTAATGAAGTATCGCAACTCGGAGTGGAAGATGTTGGAGAGAATGTAGAATCCCTAGATGATGCCATAGGTTCTTGGTGGAGATATAATCATATATGGGTGACGAATGCAAGCGTGAACAAATGCTTCGTCTAGAGCAAAGCGATAGATAGTGCGGAGTGGTAGATAGAGCAAAGGACATTGCATAGATGCACATGTCACTCAGCGTCAGACGGAGAAGAGCAATGGACGACGCCTATGGGGTCAACGATAAAAATCCTTGACAACATCGTTAGGTGGAGACAATCATGGAGAGGAGAGTGCTCTAGAGTGGGAGGAGGCGGCACTCTAGGAATGATGATTGTAGCACCTGATAATAGTGGTGGCGAAGAGGAGTTATGACTCTGATACCATATTAACAGTGAGAGAAAGAAACCCAAGAATTTAATTTGGAAAATAAAGTACATAAGTCCTTATATATGAAGTGAAGATGATGGGTCCTGAATGGGCGACGAGTCTGATGCCACTATCTAAAAACTCACCCTTTTCTTGTATCTCTAGCCCACCTAGGGATTGACCTCTGCTATAACTTAACAAGTGCCAAATATCTCTTATTGAATAAGATAATTTTCACGTTAAAAAAGATTCATAAGTTATAACAAAAATGAGATTCAAGGTTGAATCTATCAAGGATTAGGTTTAATCTTGAAGAATTGATGGACTTAAGCTTGCATTAAATAGTGGAGAACTGAAATGGAGTTCAAAATTTAAGGACTTCAAATATTTAAGAATATGGTAGAAACACAAATCCATTGAACCAAATTTGGGGAAAATTAAATAAGAAATTAAAGAAATATTAAATGAAGAAGTTCATTTTAGTTTTTAAAGAGAGGAACATGCAAAATCGATGAACATAATGAAATGATTGCAATCAGCCAAAGAAAAGTTATTAATTGCTATTGAAATGCAGCCTAGTGTCCAATTTACCTTTGATAGAGGTCTAGAGTTCAAGAAATGAGTCACTTCAAATGTGGGGTCAAGTACTAAGATTGTGTCTTCAATTCATGCAAAATACACAAAATAATTGCAAGAAAAAGGATGGAACCTGCATTTATCTCCATAAATAAATAAATAAAAGGATGCTCTTCGGTAATTCATATATTCCCTCACATTCCTCTCCGTAAAGTCCTTCTCTACAATTCAAAGCATAGAAAGTGCCGATGCAAGTGATAGGTTTTTTAGTGTTTTTTCTTCTCTAAATAGTGGTTGTCAATTTTTTAAAAGTGAAATCCATTAATCAGGATCAAGCCATATCACTTGATGAAAATGTCAATCAATTTATTTTTCTTCATCTGATCTCATCTAGTAGATATTACTACTTATGATTGTAGCACATTTAGCACAAATAAAAGGGTACAATCTCTACAAGATCCAATAGACCTAATCTTCAATGGCCTACATTTAATCATGTTGTAATGACACTGATCCTATGGCTATGCTGAAGGCCAAAGAAGATTAGATGTTGAAAATGAAGAGGAAACTATGTACCCTTATGACTGAAGTTAAAATCAATTGTCATGATAACGGTGAGCCATCTTGCTCTTCTCTTTGTGCAACACCACCTCCACATGTCATCAGCCTAAGAGATTTTAGTACCACAAAGAAAAAACAAAAGTTTATGAAGCTTAAGAATTATATAGTCACTATGTAAATTATGGCCTCACTCTATGAGCATCTTTTTGTAGCCACGCATGCATTATACACGTACCAACTCGTGATGCTATAGCACATGCACATGTCATACAAGCTTTTCAACAGCTTTCCACCCAACAAGGCCTACCAAGTCATTTGTCCTTGTGTGTGGCCCTATTATCTTCTTTTTTGGCACATCAAAAATCTTGAAAAAAACAAGATAAGTATATAAAAATATAATAAGATAAAAAAAAAAAAATCTCCAAATATAAGCTTTTTGCTCAAATTTTTGCAGTTGTATTGGAAAACTATTTTTGATCTTATTCTACAATGTGAAATAAGAAACTTTAAAAGAAATAAGAGGTTAGAGAATGATAAACACATTAGTTTTACATAAAAATACAAACTAGTTGGTTATAGGATATTATCCGATTCATCATGGGCAGCCTATTAAGGGCCTCTCCGTCAAGAAAAGTCTTCTTCTATGTCATTCTTGTCTCCTCTATATATACTAATGTAGTATGCATTCTCTCTTAATGAAATAAATTGTATATTTTTGAGGGCTTTCCTCTTCTTCTCCACAGAGGTCAAGTCATTAGTTAACTTTGAGAAACTCATCTTAATCTCATAAACTCTCTTAACCCGTATCATGAAATCAATAAATAGAAAAAGCATTCACATTTCTAACATTCGATATTGAAAAGGTCGAACATGTCACTAACTCATAAATAACCCTAGAATAATAAATTTTGAAATCAAGCTAAATACATAGATTTTGATAAAATGGTATAAAAGCATGATAAGATGGGTCATTGATAACATGCATTTATAACTTAATTTCTTATCCTAATTAACTCATATTCATGCTTATTTTATGTGAATATGATGCATGTTATCATACTTTTTAGGAATTTTCTCCATTGGTATGTCATTTCACTAAAGTCGATATTTATGCATAAATTAGGGATAATTTTATGCTTGATTGATGATTAATCTTTTGCAAAGTTAAAATTAATAGAATTTGATCTATTTTCTTAAATTACTTTGACTTTAGTGCATGTTTTGAAAGATAATTTCAAGATGAAAATGTGATTAAGAAGATTGCTTAAGAAATGAGTAAGTGATTTTTAATTCATCTTCATTTATTCTTTGAAAGTATATTTTAGATGACATGATATTAAAAAGGAAGGAATTTGTGATCCAATGGAGAAAATTTGAGTTAGAAAGGAGTTATACAAAAGAATTTATGAATTTCTTAATTTTATAGTATTTTCTAGATTTTATTTTGATTTTTCAGGATTTAGTTAATCGTGCGGGACCCACGGAGGTGACGTGGCACGATGCGGACACATGGCGGGGCCACGCAAACCCACATGGATGCCTACGTGGTGCCTACGTGGCGTGAACAATGATATCGAACCGTCGGGATTAAATCGTGCAATCAGACTGTCAGGATTAAATCGTGCAATCGGACGGTCAGGATTAAATCGCGCAATCGGACGGTCGGGATTAAATCGCGCAATTGGACGGCTGAAATCACACGGAGTGGAATCCGCGTCATGGGCCACGATCCCACCGATTACGCGCGATCTGACGGCTGAAATTACACGGCGTGAAATCCGCGTCACGAGCCACCAATTTCGCGCGATCCGACGGCTGAAATCACATGGAGGGAAATCCGCGTCGTGGGCCACGATCCACCAATTTTGCACAAACTTATCTATAAATAGGCCTCATCTCCAATGTAAAATTCATCTTCTAGTTGGCCTCCTTTTGGAGGTTGGCCATTGGGATCAAGGCTGCTAGGGATCAAGGCTGCTTGGTATGTTTAGTTATTGTTTGTTCTTCGTATGTTCTTGTGTGTTCGCCTGGTATCTAGGATTGTGCGGCGTGACGAACCGAGTGCATCTAGATACCCGACTTTCTTCTTCGTATCTTCTTTTGTGATCGCTTGTTCCATGGTAAGAGTGTTTCTTGTCGAAAGGTCAAGGGAGCACCGGTGGATCAGGTTTTATCTTCTTATCGTGTTTAGAATTAATCACCATCGGTTGAATCGATCTCGAGAAAGTTAGAGGGCCTTGTCACTGAGATCCCGCTCAAGGCTAGGGCGAGGGTCTTAGCCCCGTGAGGACTAAGGATAGGGGGAAAGGTTGATACTATGCGAGTTCTAGTTGCTTATTCAGCTCATTATTCTACCGTGCTAGACGCCAAGCTTGGGCGCTAATTCAAGCTCCGGTAGAATAATGATGATTGCGTCACGATTAGACGGATTGACCGACACTTAGGGTTTATGTGTTAATATTAGGACATTTCCTTCCTCTTATATCAATCTATTAATCAAACCAACTATAAAAATATCATCTTTAATTTTGCAAATTAGTTCATAGTGTTCTTCATTTTTTCCAATTTTCAGTCCAAAAAATTGCTGATTTTGAAAATAGTATATCTCTCTGATTATAATTCCAAATCATTTGATTTTGGTTTTTTTGGATTCCTATTTTCATCAGCTTTCCGTGGATAGCAAATTCATCGAATTCCGAGTTCATTTGACCCTCCAATTTGACATTTGACCGAGAACTGTTCATCTTTCATCAGAAGTCAAATGTTGACTTTCGGGGTCAATTACTTTCAATTTACATATCAGAATTCAATCATTTTTGTCTCTTTAGATTTCTCTGGTTCTTAGCTTTCCATTTACATATAAATTTCAAGATTTGTATTTCATTTGACTGGTCAATTTGAAGATTTCCTCTGAGGTGTTTATTTCGGGGATTTTCTGATATTTGATTTTCAATAATTCATAGCAAATCCATTTCTTACCCAAAAATCACGAATTATGTATCAAAAAATTCCATTTTCTCTCTAGTTTCCAAATATATAATTTTCGTAATCTTCTGATACCTTTTGATTCTTTGATTTTTACAGTACACCTACTGTTGGTCAAAGTCAACGCTTTGACTTTGACTTTTCCGTGTCAAACCCGAGAATTAAATTCTTAAAACTTCTTATTTAGTCTATTTCTATCATTTCCACTCATTAATTCTTATTTTTACTTATTTAAAACCCCTTTTAAACCTAAGTTTGACCAAGTCAACTCTGCGATTAAAGTCAACTCTGCTCTCTGTGGATTGACCCGATAGTTACACAATACTTGATTTTTATATCTTATCTTTGTGAGTTTGGTTTTATAAATTTTGTTTGACCAACGTTTTTGTGTTTTAACGACGCACGAAAACGACCCGTCAGTCATAATCATAGCTATTAAACATTAAAAGGTAGTTTAATTCCACTTACTCCATATATAAATTGTGCCATATTATTTGGTTTGCAATTTGAATTTTGGTGTTTGCCTATGGGCTGTCAATTGAAATGATGGCCAAATGTTTTCAAAAATAATGAATATCTAAATAACTAAAATGAATAAGTAGACTTTTTTAAAACGAAAAAATTGACAAGAGTGTTAGTAATACGTGGCCTACAAGTCAATCTAACTGTATAAGACTTGTTCATTTTATCATTAACCCTATTTTCGTTATAATACCTATGTGATGTTTATACTGAAGTCTAAGAATATATGATGTGATAAGTAAGATATGATAAAGATCATATTACAGTCATTACTTATTGATAACATGCATTTATAACTTCAATTCTTATCTTATTTAACTCATACTCATGCTTATTTTATGTGATTATGATGCATGTTATCATAGTTTTTATGAATTTTCTCCATTGGTATTATGCATAGTCCATTTAGGGTTAATTATGTGCTTTATGAATGTTTAATCGTTTACAAGGTTAAATAAATAGAAAATAATTACCTTATTTTGACTTTTGTAGATGATTAAAAGGATTAATTCCAAGAAAAGAATGATTGGATGATTTAAAGAGAGAATTCTTAAAGAATGCCTTAGTATTATTTTCAATCCATCCCATTTTCTTCTTTGAAATTATATTTTAAATGTCATGATATTAAAAAAGAAATAAATTTGTGATCTAATGGAGAAATTTTGAGTTTAAAAGGAGTTATATTTTCAAAGTTATTGATTTTTAAAGTTTTTAGACTTTTTCTGATTTTAATTTGATTTTTACTGATTTTTATTGATTTTTTTTAATTAAAATCTCAAAAAGGGGGTTTTATTTTCCACAAAACTCGCGGAGCTGACATGGCACGCGAAGCTGATGTGGCGCGCGGGACCCGCATGGATGCGATGCGGTACGCAAGGCCACGTGGCAGAGCCGGGAGAGCCACACAGTGCCTAGGTGGCACGTAGGAGGTGCGGACGCGTGGCAGGGGCCACGCGGACGCCCGAGGGAGCGCCATGTGGCGAGTGAGGGGCTGGCAGGTGAAGGGCCCATGGGTTAGTGGGCCCTGGTTAGAGTATTGGGGTGGTAACGCAAATGCGTTACTTCTCCCCAGCTTATATACGCGTCAATCCTCATGTTTTCTTCCGTGTGGGATTATGTTCCCATTTAAAATCTTAATTCAGGACACGTGGGAGCGTCGCGGGCATTGGATGGGAGTGCATCAAATGAAGCGCGTCGATCGTCTGGACTGGAGTCCACCCAATCGCCATCAGAAGAACGTGTGTTAATGGGCACCGTTGATCATGTAAGTGAAACAATCAGACGCGCAAGACTAAATCGTGTGATCATGCGATCGTGGGGCGACACGTGAACTCACCTCGACGATGGCAACCAGACGGCAGAAACTCAAATCATGTGAGATCGTCGCTCACGATCGCCGCAAGATCATGGCCCACGATCATCGTGAGATCGTGGCCATCAATCGACTCTCACTGGATCAAACGGCCCGCGTTTCTCGCGGGAGTTCCGCTTTAAAAACTGAAGTATTCTCTCTTCTTCTCTTAACGTTTCATCGAATCGTGAAGCAATTAAGCGATTTTGAAGGAAGATCTTGATTTCATCGTGATTCCCCTGCGTTTAGACTCGATCGCGATCCCATTGAGGTAGGATTTGTCGTGATTAATCATCGGATTCAATCGAATTCTCCCCTTGAGTGCCGAACATCCCCCAAGGAAGAAATCAAGCCTATACTCTTCAATCGACATGAATTGAAGCCAAATCTTCACGGAAATCGGGTTAGCAGTGAGAATCGATCATTCATCTGACGGTAATTTGTGTTTAGATTAGATTTAGATGGTTAATTTTGGGTTTAAATTCGATTTGTTCTTCATTTTTGCCCAAATTTAGTCCGAATTTTCACTAATTTTGAAAAAAGGATATCTCTATGATCTTAACTCCTAATCATTCTATGATCATTGTTTTTTCAGCTTTCCTTGGATAAAAAATTTGTAAAATTCTATGATCATTTGACTCCTCAATTTAATGTTTGACCAAACACTGTTCATTTTCAATCCGAATTTGGGCGTTGACTTGCAGGATCAATTACTCTTTAAATATAAATTGGAATTTGACAATTTTGGTCTTTTTGGAATCAACTGGTTTTTAGCTTTCTATTGATATATTAATTGCAATATTTTGATATCATTTGGTTATTCAATTTAAAGATTTGCACCGAAGTATTCATTTCGGGATTTTTCTGATATTTGATTTTTAATAATTCTTAATAAATCCAATTCTTATTGAAAAATCACGAATTTTATATCAATAAATTCCATTTTTTGCTATAGATTCTAAACATATAATTTTCGTAATCTTTTGACTCCTTTTGATTCTCTGATTTTATAGAAAGTCAATTATTGGTCAAAGTCAACACTTTGACCTTGACTTTTTACATTTCTCCGTCAAACCAGAGGTTTAAAATCTTAAAATACGCTATCTAGTATATTTATATCATTTTTATTCATAAAATGTTATTTCCATTTCTCAAAATCTGTTATTAAACCTAAGTTTGACCAAGTCAACTCTGTGATAAAAGTCAACCGTGTTCTCTATGGATCGACCCGATACTTATACTTTACTTGATTTTTTTGCCGATGTTTGTGTGTTTTAACGACCGCATAAAGCGATTCGTCACTTATCTATGAATACATATTATAAATGTTGATATTCATATGATATTTGATAAGAACGTCAAGTATCTGGATAAAATAAAAATGTTTTCCCCAACTTCTATGATGAGGATGGTTTATCTCGTTACCACATGTGAGGAGATACTAAGGTAAGGCATGGGTGATCTTTAGATAAAGTTCACTAGACAATAATGTGCTTCAATGTCAATCAAGTTTGTTTATGTCATAGTTTTATAAGTGGTCATAAACACTAAGATATGAAAGACAATGGGTAGTTATACTTTAACTATGAAAGTTGAGTCTTTAACTAGGGGACTCCAAATCATTAAATCTAAGATACATCAAGATGTCTATAAAGGTGATTGTGCGGTCAATAATGGATTGTCTACTCTCATTAGTAAGAGGGGAAATAGTGCACAAAAGTTCTGGGCAAAGTCTGAAGTGAATATCTAAAAAGGATTCTTTTTTATGATTTCTTATTGCACTAATTTCAACTACAATGTCTAATTAAGGTTTGAAAATTTTACTTGCCCTTAGTCATTTGAGAAGTGTCATGTCGTTGAGGGATTAGATGTATACAATGACTTTTGGGAGAAAAGTTTCATCTATTGGTAGAATGACCACATTATCTTCTAGTACACAATTTATAGCTTGGGACCTCGTGTGTTGGTGATTTGACTTATCCATTGGGTTGACATTGCCAATAAATTTTGATTAATATTGATGGATATTATGTGGCATGTAAGCCAATCACACTTTCGTTTATGCTCATTGAAATAAAATTTATTTTTTGTCATTCTTGTGTGATGTTTTCAATGAAGTCTATGAGTATATGCAATGATTAAGTGAATTATGACGATATCATAATATATTGATCGCTAGTCTTTAAACATATGTTCTAAATATTCATTTTCTTGAGATATTCAAGAAAGACATATAATTATTTAAAAATAATAACACTATCTAATCCGACTCATATGATAACTATGGTTGATCATGTAGCTATCGGTGTGGAAACACCAATAATAGATTGTAGGTTCTCTTTAGAGAAAGAGTTTATTAAATTTATCCTTGAATAATAATATACCTAATTGTCAATTACGTTTATTTATGTCACATTTGTGTACATGGTCATTTGACTTGAGACACCAAAGACATCTTGTGGATGGATGCCTATGTTTTGATCATGACTTACAAATCCCAAGCCATGGGATCTGCAAAATGTTATATAATTCATATGACATTAAGTCCTAAAAAATGATTGTGTGGTCAAGATAGGATTTTCCAACCTCAGTTTTTTTTAAAGATTGATTCAAGAAATAGCTTATAGTGAACCCTCTATGTTTTCTTATACATGCTAGATGATAGAATTATTGATCTTTGGTGCCTCATTGTTTTGAATATCTAATTCAACATATTCTGTTGCGTTCGATATTTTGATCGAAATTTTGGAATGCTTATCGACCTCAAATCCCAATAGCGATCAAGTGGGGATTGCTCACACTAAAGAGGACATTCCAGTGCACTTTCATATTTGGTGTGTTCACCAATAAACTTAAGCATATGGTGATGAACTCAATTTCAAAATATTTATAATCATTTTTGGAATTGATTTCATACAAAACTAATTATATTTCCTTTCTTAGTTCTATAAAGTAAGGGGCACATCTTAGGAACATGATCTTAGGAACATAAAGTAATGAGATTAGATATTAATAGAGAGAAGGGATACTAATCTACGGAACATGATCTAGAAGGGAATGCAGAAAATATCAAAGGTATCAAAGCTGAAATGAGATATGGATGTGATTTTAACATTCTTATATTTATAATATTATTTACGATGACTAATGTGATGAAGAGTGGGATTGAAATCTAAGAAGGATAGGAGAGAAGGATGGAAGTGCATTTTTTAGAGGATGATGAGTGATGAATAGATTTCAAGGGTTCAGGAAATGAAATGATGGGAATTCTACTAATAAAATTAATGGTCCAACTCCTCACATTGACCATCTTTTTATGCAAGTCCTAGGCCAAGTGATGTTGGCCTCAATTCGACCTCGTTCATGGGATCAATCTTGCCTCCATGAAAACTTTCAATACCAAAAAAATGCAAAGTTTGGGCATAAGCCTCTCCATTTTTTATGTTAACCTGATGTAAAGATGGAGCCAAAATAATTGAGGAGAGAGAGTGTGTGAAAGATTTTTGAAGGAGGAGAATTAGGGCTTTGGGTCATCAAGGTTAGAGATCCTCCACCTTTGGAGGTAGTAGGGGCATCCCATAATAGGGGTAGGTTACCCCTTAAGGAGGATGTAAAAACCCCACTTCCCCCTTGAAAGGAGTGGGTGCCACTTTCAAAAGTAGTGCCCTCTCCTTTGAATTTGGGGCAAGCATCACCCCTCTAAAAAGGGGTGGTCCCTACTTATTTAATGAGTATCTAGTCCTAATTAAAGGGATCGCCAATATAGGAGGGCTTGACTCCCCCCCCCCCATATTTAAAATAAGATTAGATTTTATTTTAAAGGTATGAGTCAAGGGTTGATTCAACCTTCTTAAAAAATAGGACAATTAACTACCCTTTGACTTCGTAAAAATGTAAATCATCCTAAAAGATAGGATAACCCATCTAATGAGTTTCAAAATTATTTTGAGCACCTTTGACCCATCATGAATTACCTTTGACCTCCTATGACTATCTTTGACTTTATGAAAATAGAGTTAACTTGGCCCTAAAAAGGTGTAGATTTCATTTCCTACTTTCTCTCCTTGTAATTTATATCTATGTTCCTTCATAGGCGTATCAATATCCTTACGGCTTTAAAAAGTTCATGAAAAAAATGTAAGAATTTAACCACTTGACTTCTTATGAGTCAAGTGAGTTTAGTCTCCAAAAATATATATAATGTAGATAATGATGAATTTTACGACATGTTCATATATATAACATATTTGGTCCTAAGGAAATTGATATTCTTTATTGGAGTCTTAATTAGCACCCTAAACATGGTGTATGATGCATGAGTATAGGTATCATTTTAGATCTATTACATAATTCTCGACCAATGCAAGTATTTATTGGATTTTCTATGGGAGACTAAACTCCTCAAGCACAAACCAAAGGCATGACAATAAAGTCACATCACACTTTTCTAGGATACCACCTTTCTGCCCATATAGGAGGTTCAACACAATTTCCGATCAATTAGAAAGGTGATATACCTCATCTAGAAATCATTTAAATTATAAGCCTTCAAAATTAATTGATGCATGTTTTACAGATCGTTAAATGGCTTGGAGCTTCATGAGTTCTAGCATTCCTCAATTCAGCTCCAAGGCAAAGACATGGATATCTATGAATTGATGCCTACTTAGATTGTAAATACATATGTGATAAAAATGAGTGATTTTAAATCCATTTTTAGTTACAACACATGTATTGGAGGAAACCTCGTTACATAGTGTAAAAGGAAGCAAACTCATTATCTTTCTTGAGTGTTGAAATAGAGTAACATGGTACGGCAATAAGTGCCTATGAGATGGGGTGGATAAGGTCTCCACTCCAAGCTCTCAATCTCTTTATGTATTTACTTAGATGTTGGGTATTTCAGCAATCAGGTAACTATCTTTATCATGAGCAAATTTAACATTTCATAAGTGCACCGCGTAAATCTAGGTGGGTTGCCATTATGTGCAGAACAAGGTGTAAATGGTATCTCCATGACTCTTACAAGATATAATTTTCATTGCAACTTGCAAACATCTTCACATAAGATTTGGATTGGACTCTTTAATTACACTCTTTGTGGAAAATTGGGCATCCACAGTGTCTACATTACAGCTCGAGGAAGAGAGTGAGTAGGCTTCCATCGGCCTAACATCATTTTCTTTCTTTCTTATTGCCTTCTCATTTCTCCATATGGCTTGGAGGCTCTACAAGATATCTTTGAAGTCTCTTTCCCGCTAAGAGTTGAGAGTTCCATACATGTATACGTATATATATATACATATACACACATATGTACATGCATATTATATATCAATGGTAAAGTCTAAAGTCCATAATATGCACCCATTTGTATAGGAATATTTTTTAATTTTCTACAAGAACTAGATAGATAATAATTTCTTGGAGCACTAAAAAAAATATAGTAATGTTTGTATATATATATATGATGTGGGTTATGGAGCAATATTCGGTTATATGATGTAAATAAGTTCAACATACATGATAGTAGAAGATACACTAGAAAAAAAAAATTAGATGTTGTGTGCTGTGATTAATCTTACTCATCAATTCATCTTCCTTACTAATTATTTTGGGGGATTGAACGCCATGGTACTTATTTTGACCCTGACCTGAAATCATTCTCTTGAAACCTTTCTCATTCCATTTTCAATTAATCAACCTTGAATGCTAAATCGAGAATGTCTCCATCTATCTATCCCTCGATCAAGAAGCACTCTCCTCCTGGACCGAAATTTCCTATAGCCCACTCCAATTCACTCCCTCCAGATTATTCCTCGTGTGGCTTTAACTTTGGATGTAAATTTCAAATGGTCCAACGTGCTGTCTCTGTCCATCTATCTATCTATCTATCTATCTATCTATCTCTCTCTCTAGATAACTTTTGGTCTTTTAAGGATTTGTCTTCTTGCCTGGGATGGGCAGAGGACTGGCGCGCAGCTTTATCTCAGCCCTGGACAAGACTCGCGTCGCCCCGCATGATCTTGATGGGATCCAAATACGGCGTTCCGGCCATGTTTCCCCAACGATACCAGGCCGGTCATGTCACGCGCTTGTCTTTATTGTCGAAACTGATGTGCAATGTCCTGCTCATCTTTTTCACCAATCCCCTTCTCCGTCCATCAATCCTGTTCAATCTCGTCTTGTCCTTCTGAAAGTAAGAGAGAGAATCTGAAGAAGACGATTACGATATGAGGTACTGTAGGTTTTCGTCCGGTATCCTTCCGCATCGAACAAGACAGGGTTCTCCAGCCTTGTCTTTATGACCTTTGGAGATAACATTGCCTGACGTCAGATTTGAAGAAGAGGAGCTTCGGTTATGGGTTCTTCCTCGGTCAAAAAGAGACCAGGCCAGCTGCGCGAGAGGAGAAAAGCGAAAGCGGAAAGCAAAGCATAATAATTATTTCTTCACAGCCCTGGAGGAGAGAGGAGTCGCTCGCCCTCACACACACACACTCTCTCTCTCTCTCTCTCTCTCGCTCTCTCTAAAGAGCTCTGGCATTCAAGGCTCTTCTGTTCTGCCCCCCTCCTCTTTCACTCGTCACTTCTCTGCATGAAGAGACCATACGAAGTGTGTGGACGATCCATTACGCCTCTCTCTCTCGCTTATCTCGTCTTGAATCGATTCCTCTTTGGCATTAGATCTCGAAGTTTCCCTTCCTTCGGAGATATGTCTTTACTGAGCCAAAAAGAATGACGGGTCGGCATCATCTGATGGAGAGCCCATGCAAGGAACAACCCTTTAATGCGTTGTAAAGGAGTCTGAGGAGAAAAGCCGAGTCTTCATCATCCATCCCTGCTCCCGCTTATTCTCAGAGTTCCGTTTGCTTCTCTCTTTGTTTCCCTTCGTAGATAGAGATGGCAAGATAAAGATGGAGAGAGAAAATAGTTGATACATAGAAAGAGAGTCACAGAGAAAGAGACAGAGAAATAGATAGTAAATCGTAGATAGTTTGAAAGAGATAGAGAAATAGAAAGATGGTAGAAAGAGCGAGAGCGAGAGAGATGAAAAATAGTTGATAGAAAGAGACAAAGAGATAGAGAGATAGATAGACGATAGAGAGAGACAGAAAATTGTTGATAGATAGAAAGAGATAGATAAATGGATAGATTGTAGATAGATAATGAGAGTGACAGAGATGGAAAATAGAAGATAGAAAGAGACAAGGAGATAGAGAGATAGATAGACGATACAGAGAGAGAGATAGATAGATAGATAGAAAAGCGTAGTAGATAGAAAGAGATAGAGAAATGGAAATATGGTACATAGAGTGAGAGCGAGAGAGATGGAAAATAGCAGATAGAAAGAGAAAAAAGACAGAGAGAGACAGAAAATGGTACATAGAAAGATAGAAAGAGACAAGGAGATAGAAAGGTAGATAGATGATAGAGAGATATAAAAACTAATGGATAGATAGAAAGATAGAAAGAGACAGAGATATTGATTTTCGGGGGAAGCTCTTTTTCCGGTCAGTTGTCGCCGTTGGATTGCCCGTCTGCCGTCGGTACCAGCTCCGGGTAGACTCTGTCGACTTCTTTAAACTCCCTGCAACACTTGCGTGGGATCTTCGCTTAGATTTTCGCTTGGATTCTGGAATTCTCACGTGGAAACAAAAACGCAGCAGTAATGGGCGCCATCGCAGGTTCGACTTGCCCATACGAATTACTCGCAGTAAATGGACATTAAGAAGGAACCGTACGTCAACTAAAAAGGGACGTTGACTCATCAAATCAAATAAAAATGGCCGATCGCTCGCCCTGTTTGACCTTCGAGACATAGCTCCACGGCAATCCTTCGCTTGACCTCTTCATCGTGGCTCAGGAAATCATTACGTAATCGAGGGGCTGTCTGAAGAAAATCGATGACATTCCTTGTATCTTCCCTACTTCAAGAGATAAGATAGAGAGAGAAAGAGATGTGTTTGAAATCTTTAAAGGGCTTCCCTACGCCTAGATGGACACGCCGTTCTGACATTCCATGGTGCCCTGGGAATGTATTCTTCAGGCATCTGCCGGAGAGGTCAACTCGTCCGGTTTCTCTGAGGAATCGGTAGCCGAAGAACGAGTTCAACTCGCTGGTGTAAAGACGGCGAGCTCGCATTTAAGCGCAAACCCTAGGAAATTAAGTGTGAGATCGGCCGGAATCATCTTCAAGAAGACATTGCCGGCGATGTCGACTCGCCGGAGGCACCTCGGCGAGTTCTACGGAGACGGCGGCTCACTCTGCTCCGCCGCACTTCTCGCTGAAAATTTCTTCTATTTAAAATCTCAATTTACTGCTAGGCGATCTATCTTCTAGAAAAATTAAACGTCATCCACCTAATTTCTCCGAAAATCTCCAAGCTTTAATTCTGTTAGTCGCACCCTCTTTCTACTTAATTTTTAACCCATGGTTTTGAGTGTTTACGATGAGAATCTATCCATTGATGCTTTAATATCCATGCATTAATGCTTGATCAACATTTACGCGAATATTTAAGCTATTAAATGACAAGGGGAAGGTCGACTATAGATGCATTGGATTGAAATTGATGACCGCAATAAGGAACTCTCAATGCCATGTTCTTGATTACTCGCCCTCCGTCTCAAGATAGCCTTGATGCCTCTGACATGTTCTCGAAAATAGCTCGCCAAAATACAGAATATCTTCCTGTTATCAATAGCATTTCATCGCCATCTATCTCCCATATCTTCCGTTATCAATAGCATTTCATCTTCATATCTCACCCGTATCTTCTTGTTATCAATGGCATTTCATCGCTCTCTATCTTCCATATTTCTTGTTATCAATGGCATTTCATTACTCTCTCTATCTCTTCTTAAAGAGATTTTACTTTTCTTCAGGGGAAACAAATGAGGCAGCAATGGCGTCTGCGCCCCCGAAGCAAATTTATTCAAATTCCGGCGTCGACGTCGCGCGATTTCCTCCAACTGGTAAAATAAAATGCCGGGTTTCGCGGCTTTTGGACAGGAGCTGAAGCTGAAGTGATGGAACATGCAATAGTCATTGCAATCACGGAATTAATTATTCGGTATTTATATGATCGTGACAAACGGGATGCAGCGGTCATATCGAAGAACAGAAAAGACAGCCACGCGATTCTTCCATTTATTTTAATCCTCATTATGGGATCTGAATCTTCTAGTTAGCAGCTGACGGGCTGCAGGGCAGCTGCTTGATTTGTGGTACCAGCTTAGGAAGTAGAGAGTTTGACTTGTGATGCCCAAGTTGCAGACACCTCAATGGCCATTACAATGCTCTGATTGGTTGATTCCGACGGGGGAGAGAGAGTGAGATGCCTTTACACCTCTAATCCAAGAAAGGAAAGAGTGAAAGTGAAAGGGAGGAGAGGGAGCAGGGTGCGGTGAATGCCATCTACTCAGCAGTGGGAGTAGAGAGAGAGAGAGAGAGAGATGTATCGTGCTTTTGCCAAAGTTGCACCGCAGAGAGGAGTTGGTGGATCCAGCCATCATGATAGAAATCGAAAGATGCACGGGGAAGTCCTACGGAAGAATAAGCGAGATCACTTGACTGGCTAATTCTTATGGAAGGGATCATTCCTTCGTACTAAGCTGCTTTAAAAAAACCCGTTGACTCGAGTCATCCAAGTCAAGAGTATATTAAACTGTAGATAATCAGGTTCTTTTTATAGGTTTTCTTGAGCGAGCGCTGGATTTGCAGAGCAGGCTACTTGCACAGAGCTAGTACTGTTGCTGTAGTGAATTGACTAGTTGGACAGTTGTCCTTCCTGTCAATCTATCTCTTCCATGGCAAAAGAAAAGCAACCCGACCCGCTAGATACTCCACAGGCTCTGAGAGGAGAAGAAGAGAGAAGAAAAGAAAGCGGAAGAGGAAACAGAAGCCAATTAATTAGCCCGGTTTGAATCGCTCGCTCTCCCTGCTAAGACTTTATTATGGCTCGAACCTCTTGCGGGAAAAAGCAGCGACTGCGGGGAAGAAGACGAACAAAAGCTATAAATAAGGTCTATCTCAGAACACAGATCCCTATGGAATGAGGGAGAGAGGGGCCGAGAGAAACCCTGCATCTGCTTCAAGCGATTTATTCGTTTTGCTCCGTTTAAAGGGCCGGTCTTCTGGTCCTCTCCCCTCCCGTATTCGGCGTTCTTTCTCACACTTGGAATGTGGGCTGAAGAAGCGACTTCTGTCTAGGAACTTCCCCTCCTTCTTGAGCTTCTCTGCCGCCCAATGATTGATATCTCTTGTTAGAGAGAGAAACAAACAAGCAACACAAGAATGAAGTCCATCAACAACGGCGGCTGGCTGGGATTCTCCCTCTCTCCCAACATAACCATGGAGCTCTCCACCGACCCACATCACCATTCTCAAGCTCAGTCGAACAGTTTCTTCAACGCTCAGTCCGACATCTACAATGCAACCTCGTTCCCCCAGCTCTCCGTCATGCCGCTGAAATCCGACGGCTCTCTGTGCATCATGGAAGCCCTCACCAGATCGCAGCAAGAAGGTCCCTCCTTTTTCTTCCGTTCTTTCCTCTTCCAACTTCAAAACAATCATGCTCTCTCTCCCGCTCTAACTTTTCATTTCCTCTTTCTGCCCTTAATTTAATGAAGTAATGGCACCTTCTCCCTCCCCGAAACTGGAAGATTTCCTCGGCGGTGGCCCAAATATGGGGACCCATCATAGATACAACAGCAGCGACAGTGAAGCCATGGCGCTCAGCCTCGACAGCATCTACTACAACCAAAACCACGGATCTACCAGGAACCACTCCCTGAACCTTCTCCAGAACACTTCTCAAAGCTTATTTCCAGCCATTACCGGAAGGTATTTGCTCTGGTCTCGTCTCTCCCGACTTCTACCAGGCTTCAATGGAGGAGCCGTTAGCGGGAGAAGGGTTCTCTTGCTTGAAGAACCACTGGATAGTGAACGAACCGGCGGTTGGGTACGCCGACTTGCAGCCGCTAAGCCTTTCCATGAGCCCTGGCTCTCAGACTAGCTGCATCACTACTCCCCAGCAGATTTCTCAGTCTTTAGAAACCTTGAAGAGGAGGTCCTCCCAGAAGCAGACCGTCCATCGCAAGTCCATCGACACGTTCGGTCAAAGGACTTCTCAGTACAGAGGCGTCACTAGGTCAGCCTTCCTTCTCTCTCTAGCTTTTTTTTTTCTCTCTGGTTGACGCCTTCATAATGTCAGCATCATGGGGTTTTATTTTATTCAGCAAGTTGTTTTTTTATATTCCCAGGCATAGATGGACGGGTAGATATGAAGCCCATCTGTGGGATAACAGCTGCAAGAAAGAAGGACAGACCAGGAAGGGACGACAAGGTTGGTAAAATGAAAACGCTCCTCCTTTTTTTCGCGTCAGATGATCTCATCTTCATCGTCTTCTTCAGTTTATCTGGGAGGCTACGACACGGAGGAGAAAGCAGCGAGAGCTTACGATATGGCGGCTTTAAAGTACTGGGGACCTTCGACCCACATCAACTTCCCGGTAAGCTTGGCAAATCTGATCTCTCTTTTAAGCGGCGATCTCTCGTTGGCAGGGCTAATCACAATCTGTTTCTCTTGCAGATCGAGACTTACCAGACCGAGCTCGAAGATATGAAGAACATGACCAGGCAAGAGTACGTCGCTCATCTCAGAAGGTGAGACCTCGCCTCCCTCCATACCCCCAACATATCTTCCTCTGAGTTCTCTCGTTGACTGTGCCAGGAAGAGCAGCGGATTCTCAAGGGGCGCGTCCATGTACCGGGGAGTCACAAGGTATATAACTGCCGGTTGACTTTCCCTCGACTCTATAACTATTTGTTAATGATCGCCTACGTTGACTTTTGACCTCCAGGCACCATCAGCATGGGAGGTGGCAGGCAAGAATTGGCCGCGTTGCGGGTAACAAAGACCTATATCTCGGCACTTTCAGTGAGCCTCAAGATCTCTTTTCTCTTTATGTTCATTCTCAACTATCCCGTTTTCCATGTTTTAACGGCCAGGAGATTTTTTTCAGGCACCCAGGAAGAAGCAGCGGAGGCCTACGACATCGCTGCGATCAAGTTCCGAGGAGCCAACGCTGTCACCAACTTCGACATAACAAGATATGACGTTGAGAAAATAGCCGCCAGCAGCACCTTGCTCTCCAGCGACCTCGCCCGGAGGAAACCCGCCATCATTCCCTTAGAATCGAAACCCTCGTCTGAGCACAACGAAAATCCCATCTGGAGGACGGCGACGACGCACGAGCAGAAACAGCTGCCGTCTTTACATAGCCTGGTGGGCCCGGAAACCATGGAATCGATCGAAAACTCAACCCAGATCAAGAACGCTGCCGTTTCTGCTTCCTCTTTCCTGACGACGTTGAGTTGTTCTGGAGATGACGAAAGCCCGGAGAGAGGAGGCTTGTCAATGGTCTTCTCTACTCCATGGGTCCCAGCGGGAGGCACGCAGATCAGGCCTGTGATTCCTGCGGTCGGCCAGTTTCCGCTCTTCGCCGCTTGGTCCGAGTCCATGTAACCAGTTTTTTGAATTACTAGTATAACACTGCCTTAGTTCGATTTAATGATATGATAATGATGGTCATGTCGATTACGAAAGACGAGGCCATGAGTTTGCTCTCAGACATTCATTCATTCATTCTGTCTGTTTGGTGGCTTTAGCCGCCCGACAACTCCTCGGCGCTGTTATATGATCATGATGAGCTTGATCCCGTCGTCGTCGGCTAAAAGTCGGGGGTCTTGTCACGGGCTCGTAGGAGCTACAGCTCTAAGCTCGAGGCAATGCCGAGCTCTCTCGTTCTCTCGCTCACTTAGTTATAAATTATATAGGGCTTCGGACTCGACGGAAAATGTGCTCATAACTGGGCTCTGCTTGCCTGTTGAGCTTCCCCAGTTTTTTTTGCCTTTTGTTTTTCCTATAATTATAAAGCAACGCAGAGAGAGCGATTTTGTACCGTTGCACCCGCAGACTCTCTTTTCATGGGTTGCGGCTCGGATATCATCACGCAGATCGACTGGTTAGGCCCAAATCGGTACGTCTCATGAAGTCTAGCGGGTCAGGAATTTTTTCTGTTTCTGTTTATTTTCCTCGCGTGGTGAATCTGGACAGCATTCCACCGAGTTTTTTAAGTTACCAGAAGTGATTGACCGTCCTGATGACGGAATTGGACGCTGAGTGCAGCGAGCTACTGAACTAGTGACTCAGGGGCTTCACTGCTTGAGCTTTGAATTTTGAAGTGAGGATGGTTGATACTTCGACAAATCGATTATTCAATCTTCAGTTCGAGGCTGACAGTTAGGGTTTATTGGTTCAGTTAGGGTTAGGGTTGTTAGAAAAGTAGATTAAGATTATTCTTTTTTTAGTTTATTAGTTTATTATTTGATATTTTATTTAACAAATTACCATTATTAATTTAATAAGTTTGAATATTTTACACACAATAATTAATCTTTTATATTTATTAAGTTCGATATACATTTACGATATCTAGTTTGGATGAGGGACATTAGATAGCTCCGGATATCCACCTTCTTCATGACTACATCGGATGCCGAAATGGAGATATGATATCAATATTTTCATCAAGGTGGTGGATATTGCGAGCGGTATCCGTCATCCAAACTGGATTTTGGATTTATTATTGAGGCATACGATATCGGATATCGTTTCGATATCTATCATTCAACTATGTCCACAGAATTGGACGCCCGTGATAGATATCGGAAATGGATATCAAACTTAATAAATATTAAATATTAAGTATTCAAACTTATTAAACTTATTAAACTTATTCAAATAATTATAATATGTTGAATAAAATATCAAATAGTAAACTAATAAACTAAAAAAGTATAACCTTAACCTAGTTTACTCAAAACACCAACCCCAAACGGAACCAATAAACCCCAATTGTAACTCTCGTTCAAAATTTTGAATAATCAATTTTCAAAGTATCGATTATTCTAAATTATAAATTCAAAGCTCAAGCAATGAATCCCCTAAGTCACTAGTTCCCTAGCTCGCTGCACTTAATGTCTTACCCTATCAACGCCTCACACAAATAGCTACATACACAAGCTCATAGTGATGCCCACCATCGAGAGCCCAAGACTTTCAGAGGTCATCACAAGTTGCCATCTCCTTGTGTTCAGCCTCCCATATAGATATACAATGTGCTAGTGATGCTACTGAGTGCCAAATTCTCAAGCCACCCCTCGATGCCCCTGTGCAAAATCTCTAGCCTTTACCACTCGCCGACAAAGATTTAGACTTTCTAATTCACATAGCCAGCAATCTAGTATCTACTTATTTGAGTAAATTTATTTTATTTTCTAATTTGGTTACTTTGATTTTTTTTAATTAAAATACATGCTGATGCGGTTTAGTTTTTCTTTCAACATTGATGAATTTTTTTTTTCAAATTAGAATAATTGGATTAAACTAATTTATTTTTTATAATTTAAGAATTAGTAGTTTAATATTTTATTTAAATCATTCAATACTTTAATTTTCAATATTTTTAAGTCATTTTTTTCTTTTTCAATTAACAATTTAAAATTTTACATATTTTCATTAATTTTCTTCATTTTCTTATTTGTGAACTAAAATTAGTACTTGGTTTTGTTGAATGTGAAATTATAACATTTTGTCAATTTAGTAATTATTTTAATGTTTTCTAATTCTTTGAATTTTTCAAAAGTTTGAATTAAATATTTGGTGTAAATCATGAAATCTCTTTAATTTTTAAATTAGTTTGAATTTAATAGATCTCTTTAATTCTTTGAAATCACAGTTGTCAATTTAAAATGAATTTAATTTTTCTAATTTTTATTACTTAAAATGTATAAGTTTATATTACTTTTGCCTAAATTTAATACTTTTAAATTTAATATAACTATAATATCTTGATTTTTTAAATTTACCATTTATCATACAATATTTAGGTTATTTCTTTCGTTGGTTTATTTTTTAATTTAAGACTTACAAGTTATTTTTGGTAAATTTATTAATTTTGAATTTATAATTACTTCTATAAGCATGGCTAAGTCTAGGGCAAGAAGGAGCATCTGACTAGAATCGAGTGACCTGTTAGAGGATGTTCATGTTTGTGACAAGGAATTGATCATCAATGATACTTCAATTGGTCATCAAACCGCCGCATGGACTAGGGGGTTCACAATCCTCTGATACATCACATGCATTTTTTTAATGACACTACGCATGTCTCTTGTGTCGGGGAGGAATTATAATAACCCTCAAAAATCTGATTGAGAGAACAAGAGCACAAATGTTTTATAAAGACATTTTAAGATCATCCATTCCAAGAGGCATGACAAGCTCAAGGGCATCGTTATTATCCAAGCTCCCATCAAGGACACCTTCACACACACAAATAAGGGATTAATGACATAGCATTTACATTGGAGGGACATACAATGCTGAAAGTGAACAACCACATTGCATGCTTTGTATGCTTAGCAATATCATAAAGAAACATTGTTGGAAATGTTGCATTTAAGGAGCAGTGGGGATATGCCATAGAGGTCTACCTTGACCTTCATAGAGCAAAGGTCATAAATCTTTGACAATATGATGGGATTTTATGTTTGATAGGCTCTCAAAATTTGGATCAAAGCAAACAATATGACAAAAGTTGAATCAAATATTTCAAAAATGACAATATACCAAGAACTAATGATCATATCATCTAGCATAGATTAGAATACATACTTATAGTTTCATTCAGGGAGTTCTTAAAGATTTTCAAGTGTCTAGCCCCTAGCGGTATTCACACAATCGTTGGACGATTGTGTTCTCTTCTTCAATGCTCTTCACCATGAGAAAAGCAGAAGAAAGGAGAGAGTTTTTGCAAAGCTTGCATGGGCACCTTGTGATTCTTCTCTATCTATTTATAGATATTAGGTATGTAAAATTTTCACAAAAACCCTCATAATTATGTATGCAAACCCTCTAGGTCAGTAATTCTCGCTAATTAATAACTCTATAAACCCAATATTGTCTTATTAGTAAACCTTATTAACTATCTCTCTCAACATATAGATTAATTAATTAAGGATTAATTTAATCTAATCAACAAGTTGAGTTGCCAGCCCTTTGGGTACCAAGCTACACCATATGCTTTAGGACATATGAAGTGTGTAAGAAATCTTGTTTGGTCATCAGTTATTGTGTATATAATCCTTGTCCACGCAAGACTCAAAAATGACTTAAGATATGGTCAATTGTCAAATCCTAATTAGTCACTCAAATTATTGAGAACATCTTTTGCAATATTTCTCCTAACTTAGCCAAGAATTTCACTTGCATCTCATTCCTTGAGTTACTTTCCTCAATGATCAAGAGTGGACGATCTTATCTTGACTACATAATCACCTTCAAGGACTTCATGCCAAATCTAATATATAACATTTTGGAAATCTTAATTTTAGGTCTAATCTCTATTAAGCGGACATAGTTATGTATTATTGTCGATTAGATATCATTTAATCCCATTAAGTTACTCAATTATGTTTAATGTGGGATTACGGCATTCATATATGTGTGTGGAGGTTAATTATGTGTAGAGGCTATAAATTAGTCATTAGTCATTAATGGGCTAACTAATGATTGATTAGAGGCTTAAGCTTTCCTCATCTCTATAAATAGGAAGCCATAGTCTACTTGGATAACTTGATGCTCATAACCCTCCAAAGAGAATCTCATTTCCTATAGAGATCAGGCGGTTACATCAGGGATATTCAAGAAGGCTATTCTCCACTTCAATAATCTACTTCGATGAAGATTAATCCCGTGAATCCAAGTATGAGTTTAATTCCATTTTATGAATTTGATTATTGATAACATGCTAAATAGACATGATAATACATGATTATTGATGCATATTAAGGCATAAATGATTTCATTCCTATGCATGTTATCATATTTATGAGTATTTATCTATCATTCTATGAAAAAGTCATTATAATCTCAAAATACTTTAATTTAGGGTTAATTATGATAAATTAGAGATAAATAATTTTATAACCCATATTTACTTGAGATTATAAGTTATTTTTAAAGCTAAATAATGAGAGAAATCGTTTTTATAAACATTCATTTTAATTTTCTAATTTAAAATCTTAAAATAAATTAATGTATTTTTGAAATAGAAATTAAATCTCTCATTATTTATTAATTTTGACTTTTTAGAATGATAGGTACTTAAATTTTGGATCAAATGAAAGAAATTTGGATTAATTTGGAGTTATATTTTAAAAGATATGAATTTTCTAATTTTTTGGGATTTTTTCAGAATTTTTCTGAATTGTTAATGAATTTCTAAGGATTTTACGGAATTAAAATCGATTTTTCTAATTTAAAATCGGATTTTTGAATATTTTATACTGCGCAGGTGACGTGGCATAATCAGAGGCGTCCAATTACGTCGCGATCGAACGGTTGATGCGAGCGATGATGTGGCAGCGTAAGGGATGTCCAGATCACGCGGTGAATTGTGGCCCTTAATCTTCACTTAAATTGATGGACACATGGCTTTCAACAGGGTACACTAGATCGCGTCTAATCTCGACCATTGATCGCAAGAGTTATAACGGTTGAGATTAAATCGCGAAGAAACGCATCGGAGGCGTCGGATCGCAATCCAACGGCGACAGTTTCAAGGCGTTTAATAACGCGCGAACACGTGGCATAATCTCAAGCGTCCGATCGCGATCGAACGGCCGCGACTTAACGGTAACGGTTCGCGATGGAATGTTTCATCAGAGCCGTTAATCAATTTGATCGGACGGTTACGCTCAAATACCCTATAAATTGAGATGTTCTTCCGATTTGTAAAGCATTCGAGAGCAATTCAATCTAATTGAACTATTTAGACACCAAATCTCTTGAATCTCTTGATCTCAGTCCCTTCTAGACTCACTTCCGCGTCCACTGAGTGCTTAAGATAAAGATTTGGATGAAAGACGAGGAACAAATCGACGCTTGAACTCCACGATCGCCATTTTTGGACTTTTGATGAAAAGCCTTGATTACGGCGATTAATTGGGTTAATCCAATCGCAATCTTGGGTTAGTGGAAGCGGTTTTTACTAATCTTTTGCCTATTACCATTTAATTTTTCGTTTAGATTAGGAAATTAGATTGATTTCAAGTCAATTTTCGTTAATTTCATGATTTACGATTTCGGAAATTTTATCTCAATTCGATCTTCAATTTCTCCACAAAATCAAAGTTAAATTCAATGATTTTTGATTCCGTGTAAATCGTCTTGAAGTTCTCTTTTATAATCTACATTTTCCCCAATTTCTATCATCGATTCATCGTCCGATTTGATCAAATTCGAAGAGATCATCAGAAATTTCTCTAATTCCCTGTGGATTCAACCCATATTTACCATTATACCCCTCAATTCGACATATTTTCATAAAATTGGTAAGTTTGGACTTTGTTTTGACTCTTGACCATATGTAATTGACTCGGTCTTGATCCGTCAATTATTCTGATGAATCATGATGCATGCTTGAAGTTCTATCACTTATGACTAGGGATTTATAAGTCATAATCAAAACATAATCAATCATCCACAATATGTCTTTGGTATCTGATAACATGCAAATGAATGCATACAGTTCATGCATTTTATGCATTAATTTCTATAATTATAAATGCATGTTATCATGGTTTAAAATGATTAAAATGATAATATTTCTGCTTAAAAGGATATTCTTGATTTTTCATGATTTGATAATATTTTTACAAGAATTTGATGACATTGATTTGTCAAGAAAATAATTTAATTTGTTTAGGCATAAAATGAATTTTATTTATTTTATTTCTAGTTTGAAATGCATTTATTTACACAAAAATAATTATGAATGCATGATTAATAAGTTTTAAAATCATGAAATTTATTTTATAAAAGATATTCCAAATTTTTCTAGATTTTTTTGAATTCTTTTTGAAAAATGAATTTATATCTATATTTAAAAAATGATTTTAAAATAAAATAAACTAAATTTAAAACAAATTCTCTCTCTCTTCGTCTCTCTCTCTATCTCATTCGCATGAACGCACCTATGATGCCTCCCCCTACTACGCGATGGAAAAAAATTCTGTTGTGCCTTTCCCCTCTTCTTCTTCCTCCTACTGCCTCCCTCTTTGAGAAATCGTCTCCCTCTCCTTCTCCTTCTATGTCTCCCTCTTAGTGTCCTCCTCTCAACAGTGTCTTCCCCTCTCTCCCTTCTTTGCTCCTTCTTGTCATTGTCGATGCTTCTCTCTCTTTTTCCTTTTCTTCTTCTTCTTCACTCTCTATCATTCTTCCTCTCTTCTTCTTCCACAAATGCATCCTCTTTTTCTCTCTCACATGACAAAAAGAAACTTTCTTTCATTGAATTTTCCTTTGCCCCCTATCATCTCTCTCATCTCACTCTCTCTTCTATTGAGCACACACGGAACATCCTCTGTGAGACAAGTTTCTTTCTCTTTCTTCCAAAATTCTCCTTCTACTTCTTTTCTTGTCCTGATAATATACAATCTTAATAGTAATTTATATGATTATTAATACAAATTAAGGCATAAAACATTACATTTTTATGCATGTTATCATACTTTGAGAGCATATCTATCATTTCATGCAATTTTAAGTGATAATCTCAAAATGCACTATTTTAGGGATAATTATGCATTTTTAAGAATGTATTTGAACGTCATTATAGATATATTTGATATTATAATTGAGTTTTTAATATTAATTAATAAGAGAAACTAATTTTTATGTACTCATTGATTTTTCTAAGTTTCAATTTCTAAGAGAAATGAGTGAATATTTGAAATCAAATTTTATTCTCTAGTTATTTAAATAATTTGATTTTTTATAATAATAGATAATTTAATTTCTGATCCAATGAACCAAATTTTGTATTAATTTGGAGTTATATTTTGAAAGCTATAAATTTTCTAATTTTTAGGGATTTTTCTTCTTTTTTTTTTAATTCAATTCAATAAAAAAATAATTTTTTATCACGTGCTAACGTGGCAGCTGACGTGGCGCGAAAGAAAATGATTGCACCACGTGGCAACATATGAGACTGCCATGTGTCACACACGTGTATGTGTGCGTGTGTTTGCGCATGTGTGTGAGTGCGCGTGTACGTACATGTGTGAGTGTGTGTGCGCTGATAACATGCAATCTATATACATAATAGAATTGGTGTCCGGCGAAGCTCTTTTTTCTTCCGTTTTTACCCTTCTACATACATAAATTACTATGTCATAACTTACTATATCAATTACTATGATATTTGTATGATAGGTTATAGTAGGAACTGTCTCTCTCCCCGACTCTTATTTTCTCTCTCCCCGACTCTCTTTTTTCCTCTCCCCGACTCTCGGCCTGCAAGAAGAACTGAAGAAGAAGGTAGGTTTTCCGATTTTCGAGCTCTCTCTCTCTCTCTCTCTCTTTCTGATTTTCTCTAATTTCGTTTTTCACTTTTTCTGATTCTTTTTCTGGAGTTTTCGTTTTTCATTTTTCGTAACATGATTTCGTTTTTCGTTTTTCCTATCTTCCTATTTTTCCGATTTCATGGGTTAGGTTTTCGATTTTCGTTTCGAGCTCTCTTTCTGATTTTCTCTCTTTCTGATTTCGTTTTTTCATTTTTCTGATTCCTTTTCCGGAGTTTTCGTTTTTCGTTTTTCATTTTTCATTTTTCATTTTGAGAAATCGTAAAATGATATGAAGAAGACATGATTTTTCGGAGAGTCGCGGAGAAATCATTTTTCTGTGCGTCTCGGTCCTGGCTCCCCTAGGCCTGTTGTTTAATCATTTTTTTCTTCAAATAATTCTTTTTTTGTCCGTGAGCTCTTCTCGGCTTCCGAAGGATGAGGAATCTTCAGGATCAGCTCTTGGGCTTCGCCATTGATTTTGAGACTCTTGAACTTTTGCAAATCTCCAAGCATTTATGAGAAGGTAGAATAGGATTTACCCCTCCGTATACATCTAGAAGGTAGAATTTTTATTATAAGGTAGAATAGGATTTTAGGAGTATTTGGAGAAGAATCCGAGGACGATGGATCGAGACACGCTGAAGTACATCAAGAATCCTCAGTAAGGTTACGCTGGATGACCAGCGGCGTGGGAGAGTGCCTAAGAAAAAATCAAGCTTGGGAGCGACTATTTTTTATTTCCTGCTATTGTTCCTCGCCCTTTTTTTTGCTCCTGCGCATTTCGGCTCCCGCGACTATTGTTCTTGCACATTTTGATCAGTTCCTCGCCCTATTTTTTGCTCTAACCGATTCAATTTCCTGCTAGAATACATTCAATTCCTTGCACGGCGGCGCTAGGGAGGGAGGGAGGTTGGGAGAGAGAGAGAGAGGGGGAAGGGGGAGGGGGGAGGGGGAGTGAGTCAATTTTCCGCAGCGGGGAGAGAGGGAGGGAGAAGGAGAGAGAGGGGTGAGGGAGGGAAGGAGAGAGAGAGAGAGAGAGGGAGGGAGGCGGGAGAGAGAGAGAGGGGAGGGAGGGAGGAAGACGGAGGGAGGGAGAGAGGGAGGGAGACCGGGAGAGAGAGGGAGAGGGAGACCGGGAGAGAGAGAGCGAGGGAGGGCGGGAGGGAGGCCGGGAGAGAGAGGGAGGGAGGGCGGGAGAGAGAGAGAGAGGGAGGGAGCCCAGGAGCGAGAGAGCGAGGGACGGAGGGAGGCCGGGAGAGAGAGAGAGAGAGAGAGAGAGAGAGGGAGGGAGGGAGAGAGGGAGGGAGGGCGGGAGAGTGACGGAGGGAGGGAGGCGGAGAGAGGGAGGGAGACCGGGAGAGAGAGGGAGAGGGAGACCGGGAGAGAGAGCGAGGGAGGCCGGGAGGGAGGCCGGGAGAGAGAGAGGGAGGAGGGAGGGAGGGCGGGAGAGGGCGAGCGGGAGAGAGAGGGCGGGAGAGAGAGAGGGCGAGCGGGAGAGAGAGGGAGGGAGGGAGAGAGAGGGAGGGAGGGTGGGAGGCCGGATGAGCTCTTGCTTTGACTATAGAATAGATGAGCATGACACATGCCATGATCAAACTTGAAAAGACAGTCCACGTGGACCAATAGGCGGGGGAGCTATTTCCTTCTGGAGATGGCGGAGATATGGCCTTCTCCCATCATTCACATATCATGTCGGACATGTCGGATAGTCCATTAGGACATGTAGGGGCTAAATTCCCAGATGAATAGGACAGATTTTTGTCCTATTCATCCCTAAAGAGCAGGGAAAAATGAATAGGACAGATTTCTTTCTCCCACAACTATTCCGCTTTTCCCTGGAATCCAAAGTTTTCATTTCCACTTCACCTTATTCTTATTCTTTATCGTCATCTTTTTTATCCACGGAATCTGACGTGCATCTGACGTTAATGCCAGAGCAAGGAGCGGATTTGCCTCTGGCTGCCAATCTAAACGGGCATAAATATGTATCATTGTAGATTATTATCTATCATTTATCTATCATTGTAAACGTTGCTCTACGATGATAGATTTCTACGACGTGGACAGAAATCTGTCCTATTCATTTTTCCTATTCATCTGGGAATTTAGCCCCTAATGGCCTTATTAATCTACTTAATTTTAAGGATTTTGAGAGGTCCCGATCTGTTTCTACGACGTGGACAGGTTCCATTTTCCATTTTCCGATTTTTATTTTTCGTTTTCCCGATTTTCTGGTTTTCGTTTTTCCGATATCGTTTATTTCCATTTTGTTTTCCGATTTACCGGTTTTTCGATTCCGATTTCGTTTTCCAGTTTTTTTCCAAATTATTTCGTTTTTCCGATTTCGTTTTTTTCCATTTTGTTTTGAGAGAAAAGAGAACATCTCTACACGTAAGAAAGATTCATTCGTGTAGACGAAAATAGATGCCCCAGAATTCTTAATTCTGGAAATATATCAGGAGGGAGCAGCTGGAAAGTGCCAAAACTGAGGACCCCAGTAGGTCGTGATGTTTACCCTCGAGTTCATTCTATCGTATCCTGGAGGGTAATCTACTGGGGTTTTTTCAGCTGTGGAATGCTTCTCGCTGGAGATGGTTCATCACGGTAAAAATGCACGGCTTTATGCGGTAAGTAATGCATTCTGTTAATCAATAACTTTTTGTCACATCAGTCGAATTAAGGAGAGAATTTACCCTTCTCCACCCCAGAGAGATTTTTCGAAGGAGGAAGAGAGAGGAATGGTAGATTAGGTGAAATAAAAAGCTGTGGATAAGGTTTTTAGAATCTCTACTGTCGATAAACTTATATCATAGAATGTCGAGAGAAACGGATCCGTTTAACTTGCAGCAGCGTCCTTTTCTCTATACTAAATTGATGACTGTTCTCAGGATGTACTGGGCAAAGAAAATCCTAGAATGGACTAGCGGACCTCGGGGAAGCTCTTGCCATTGCTCTTTACTTGAATGATAAGGTACGCCCTTGAAAGAGGCACTGAGAGAGGGTGAGAGGAGAGTATCCCATGATTTATATGACATAATGTCCCGAGAGAAGCCAAAGAAAGTAGAGAAAAATAAAGAGAAAGAGGGAAAGATTGAGAGACAGAGACTAGGCATCCCTTGATTAATTTGTCAACATGGACGAGTAGATAGATGGAGAGGAAAACATTGAAAGAAATCAAGAGATACTCAGTCGAGAAAGTAAGGGATGAGCCCGCAATTAATTTCTCGATGATCGAATGGAGGGAGGGAGGGAGGGAGAGAGAGAGAGAGAGAGAGAGAGAGAGAGAGAGATTGAGTAATGGGATTCTCAAGTTTAAACCGGGGTAGATTAGGGATTAGTTTAAACCGAGACTTCCCCATATGGAATTATATTTTCGTAATTTGTTGTGTTGGTGGAGACATGTTATTTTTTTTATCAAGCAGATCCACAATGAGAATGAATTGTTTTCACTCAAATTCATGGTTATACCTGATATGCTAAAGAACGCACCAATGTTCAAGAAATTAGATGCAAGAATAAAGGTGGTGAATCTGCACATCTGTTCAATGGCCATTCTTTGACCATTCAACTTTGAAGCTTATTCATTTCTGTCATTCTTATCCAGGGAAAAAGAATTGAAAGAAGAAGGTAGGTTTCCGTTTCTCATTTTCGTTTTTTGTTTTCATTTTTTGTTTTCATTTTTCGTTTCTCTCTTTTTCTGAAGTTTTTCATTTTCGTTTTCTCTCTTTCGTTTTTCATCGTTTTCCATTTTTCCTCATTCCGATTTTCGTTTTCATTTTCGTTTTTGTTTTTCGTTTCTCTCTTTTTCCGGAGTTTTTCGTTTTCGTTTTCGTTTTCTCTCAATCGAGCTCTCTCTCTCTCTTTCCGATTTTCGTTTTCTTTCTGATTTCTGATTTTCATTTTTCTTTCCTGATTCCTTTTCCTATTTCCAGAGTTTCTCATGTCATTTTCGTTTTTTTCATTTTGCGATTTTCCTATTTTCTGTTTTATTGATTTTCGTTTCTCTGATTGATTTTCGTTTTTTATTTTTCTCCAAATCTTCTGTTTCGTAGAGAGCGACATAACGATTTTTGTAGAGAGCGACGAACTGCAAATTACTTAGTAGGAGATATCGTATGGTGCCATGATTATCATCTCATGTTCCTCTCGGAATGCCTAAAAAAGTGTGATCCAAATATGAAGGTCGGATGGTTCCTCCACACTCCATTCCCCTCTTCTGAGATCTACGGAACGCTCCCTTCAAGATGTGAGTTGTTGAGATCTGTTCTTGCTGCCGATGTAGTTAATCATTTTGTATTAATCAGTATGTTTTTTTTTGTATTAATCAGTATGTTCTTGCAGATTTCATACATATGATTACTTGAGGCACTTTGTCAGCGCGTGCACTCGAATTTCAGGGAAAATTAACTGGGGTTGCTGCTGTAAGAGTTGACTTTTTATCTATATTCATATCCAGTGTTTAATTTTTTTTCAATTATTCCAGTTTCCAATCGGGATCGACTCAGATCGATTCACTCAGGCATTAGAGCTTTGACGTGTGCAGAATCACATAAAAGATCTGAGGGAGAGATTCTCCGGGAGGAATGTAGGACCAATATTTTATTAGAATTTAACTTCTGAATTGAAATGTAATTGTTTAAAACTCATTTCAGGTGATGCTGGGAGTTGACAAGTTAGATATGATCAAGCGCATACCGCAGAAGATTTTAGCCTTCGAGAAGTTTTTGGAAGAAAATCCATTTTTCAAATAGCAGTGCCTACTAGAACAGATGTTCATTTCAGTCATTTTTCTTTATTACAATTACTGAATATTTGTAGATTTCTGTCATAGGCTGAGAGGTGGGAGAGAATGTACACAGATTACAGGCAGAAAGGCCGGAGAGAGATGAAAGAGGGGATGGGCCATCACTAGATCTGTCTCACGCACGCTTACCTACGTGGGAGTGGAATCAAACACTAAGATGCCAGCTAGAGAGAGAGTGAGTCAAGAAAATGGGTTACAAACTGTAGACGTGGATGTCTCTCTCCCTCTTCTCTCTCTCTCTATTTGCCTTTAGCTTCTTCATCTCTCATTTCTGTGATGTCTCTCTCCCTCTTCTCACTCTGTCTGTCTTTAGCTTTCTCATTTCTCTCTCACTGTGATCTCTTTCTCTGTTTTGTCTATTTAGTGCTAAGTTTTTTTTATCCCCCATTTCCGTGATCTCTCTCTCTCTCTACCTCTCTCTCAATACATCTTCTGATTCTTATATTATGTTTCATCCTTAATTTCAGGTTCCTGAATTTCCCTCGGATTCAGGTGTATTTGACCTCTCCGCGTCCGCTGCCTTCATTTGACTGCTGACCTTGGAGCTAACCTGCAAATTTAGGTATTTTGAATGACACTCTTTCAGATCGGGTAGACACTAGAATTTGAATGATAGCTTATATACTTTAGCTTATATGCATTTGAATGATAGTGATATGATAGGTTACACTGGTAATATTGATAGGTTACATTGGAAATCTCCCCCCGACTCTCTCTTTTTCTCTCTCCCCGACTCTCTCTTTTTCGTTTCGGCCTGCATTTCCGTTCTCCATTGGAAGGTAGGTTTTCCGTTTCCACCTCTCTCTCTCTCTCTTTCTGATTTTTGTTTTCCTCATTCCTTTCTCTCTTTCTGATTTCCGTTTTCGTTTTTGTTTTTCTCACTTTCGTTTCTCATTTTCCTCATTCCTTTTCCGATTTCCAGAGACTTCCGATTTTCGTTGTTGTTTATCTCACTTTCGTTTTTCATTTTCCTCATTCCTTTTCCGATTTCCGATTTCCGGAGATTTCCGATTTTTGTTTTTCATTTTCGTTTTCATTTTTGTTTTTCTCACTTTCGTTTTTCATTTTCCTCATTCCTTTTCCGATTTCCCATTTCCGGAGATTTCTAATTTTCGTTTTGCGTTTTGTGCCGTTTGAGAATTGGGAATTTTTTAAGAATTGGGAGATTTCCGATAGACTTGGGAAGCTGATCCCAAGTCGCCCTTCCCCTTCCCAGCTTTCTTAGGGAGCAAAACCAGATGAATGTTTCATCTCACGATCTGTTTCAGATCGGGTAGATACTAGTCTTAACATGATAAAACATGATTATTAATACAATTTAAGGCATAAAACATTACATTTATGTGCATGTTATCATACTTTGAGTGCATTTCTATCATTTCATGCAAAATTATGTTATAATCTCAAAATACACTAAATTATGGTTAATTATGATAAATTAAGGATAAATGATTTTAGAGCCTATCTTTACTTGAGATTATAAGTGTTTTTAAAGTTAAATAATAAGAGAAATTATTTTTTTATAAACATTCATTTAAATTTCTAAACTTAAAAATCTTAAGGAAATGAGTGTATTTTTTTGAAATATAAATTAAAACTCTTGTTATTTAAATATTTTGAATTTTTAGAATGATAGATAATTAAATTTCAGATCAAATGAAAGAAATTTGGATTAATTTGGAGTTGTATTTTTAAAAAGATATGATTTTTTTACAATTTTAGGGATTTATGCAATTTTTCCTATTTTTTTATGATTTTTAATTTCGATTTAAATAGATTAAAAATAAATAAATAAAAATGCAAAAAGCGCGGGTCTCACGCGGGTGCGACGTGGCACGCAAGGCCACGTGGCGGGAGCCACGCGGACCCGCGCAGCACGCCTACGTGGCGCATTTTTATTCTTATATTATATTTATTTAATACATATAAAAGGGGTCTTCAGCCTTCCCTAGATGGGAAGGGTTATTAACCCTTTAGGTCATCGGGTCTTATAAACTCGACGATCTCTTCTTTTTTTTCCCGTGTGGGACTAACCCACACTTTACTTACCTTTCAGGTGACGTGGACGCGTGCGGAGCATTGGATCGGGCGGCGCGCGAGATCTCGTGCGTCGATCGTGTGAGCGCGGTCCACGGATCAGAGATCAACGCACGTGTCTTAAAACCGTTATTATAACAGTCGGATTAGATGCAACGTGGCAGCATCTCATGACGCGATCGCGTGGACGCCGGGTGCACCGGAGATCATCAAGCACCTGCCTTAATTAATCTAATTATAACGGCCACGATTTCACGCGATCAAACGCATCTGGAGCGTTAGATCAGGATCCAACGGGCGTCATTTCGAGGCGTTTTATAACACACATCGCGAGGATGAATCTGGAGCGTCCATCTGAGATCCGACGATCGCGATTTATTTGTAACGTTTCACCGTTACAAAACACATCTGGACCGTTAATTGAGCCTTAACGCATCGATCGAACGGCTCTCCTTTTTCGCCCTTATAAATAGACGAGTTCTTCGTCGTTCTATGTATTCGAGTTGGATTTCAATCAAATTGACTTGTATAGACACCGATCCTCTCGTTTCTCTCGAGTTCTTCCTCTTCCTCTTTCAATTCCGCATCCACGGAGGGGTAGAAGTCGAGATTTGGTGGAAAATTGAGGGAGAAATCGACGCTTGAAGCTCGGCGTGACGATCTTGTTGTTCTTCGCGATTAATCGATTTAATCGCGACATTTTGATAGCTAAACGGGTTTAGTGGAAGCGGTTTTACCTTAATTATCCTCCTATTATCTTTAATTTTCGTTTAGATTAGGTTTTAGATTTCAATTTCATAAAATTTAGCTTAAAATCACGATTTTAACGTCCGAAAATTTCTCTCCACTTCAAATTTCGATTTCTCCGCGAAATCAAGTCCAAATTCGATGATTCTTGATTCCGTGGATTTGTTTTGAAGTTATCTTTCTAAAAACACCATTTTCCCTAATTTCTCACCTCAATTCATTGTCCAATTTGACCAAATTCCAAAAGATCTCTCGAAAATACCTAAATTCCCTGTGGATTCAACCCTTATTTACCATTATACCCTTCAATTCTCTCTTAATTCCCTAAATTAGTAAATTAGGCTTTATTTTTTACACGAGACCGTGTGAAATCGACGACCTCGCGGTCTCGTCTCGTCATGCGCTCACGTGTGTGAGTGCACATCTGCGCATGTTTGTGCGCGCGTGTGTGAATAAGGAGAAAGCACCATATTAAGGATTTTTGTTTACTCCTTATTCGAATACTCCTTTATATACACACACATTTGCTTAGATTTTTCGTCATGTGGGACTATTTTCTATTTTTATGTGCAGATGTAATGTGACGAGCGCGTGGAGCATCCGATCGCATGATTAAATTGTGATCGTCAATCGTCACTTAAGGCGGTCGTACATGGCGCATTTCTACTCATCGACGAATCATTTCTAAAAAAATGATTTAATCTCAGCCGTTTATCAAAACGAGTTATAACAGCTGAGATTAAAACCAACGAAAACGCATCTAGAGCGTTAGATCAATATTAGACGGATGGCATTTTACACATTTCTTCTTCACGCGCGACGTGGTGAAATCTCTGCTGTCCATCTCCAATCCAATGGCCACGACTTAACCATAACGATTCGAAGCCTGTCATTTCATCTCAGCCGTTAATCAAAGATGAAACGCCAAATCCAACGATTATGTCCAAATTTGCTATAAATTGAGATGTTCAATAATAATATATATCATTCTTAGATGTTTTTGAGTAATCAGACTATCTAGACACCACCATCCTTGAATCTCTCACTTTCTTCTTCTTCTAGACTCGTGTCAACGTCTACGGAGTGGTTGAAAGTGAGATTTCGTTGATAGAATAGGGAGAACTCGCCTCTTAAACGCCAATGATCGTCTTTGAAATCACATAATGAAAATCCATGAATCCAGTGATTAATTGGATCATTTCGATCGTCATCTCAAGATAGATTATGTGTTTTCCTCCTAATCTTTCATCATGGATCATTAAATTATAATTTAGAATTGTAGATTAGATTAATTTTAGATTTTACTTCAGATTTCTTCAATTTCGTGTTCGGAAATTTCTACCTAATTCGCTCTTTGATTTCTTTGACGAATCTTGATCCAAATCAAGTGATTTTTTATTCCATGGATTCGACTTTGAGTTCTCTTTTCAAATCTATCAAAATCCCTAATTTCTCACCTCAATTAATTGTCCAGTTTGATCAAATTTAAAAAGATATCTCAAAAATCCCTTGATTCTCCATGGATTCGACCCTTATTCACCACTATACTCCTTAAGTCATGATTAGCTCTTTAAATTGGTGAGTTTGGTATTAATTTGTGTATTCAACGAACACACCAATTTTGATTTCGTCACGTCTCGCCTCCTCCATCTCCACCATCACCCCTTCTTCCTCTCCATCTCACCTCTCTCAACTTTCTCTCAGCTCTAAGTGCATGAGTGCGCATGCGAGTGGATGGCCTCCCACATAGCCACATTCTTCCACCGTCCGTCTTCCCCTCTCCTCTTTCCTTCTTCATCCTCTCTCTCTCTCTTCTGCAGATGAGTGGAAGAGAGTCTCATTGTGGGAAGTGATTTTCCCTCGTTAGGCATGACTGGCATGTTTAGTGTTGTCATGGCACACAACGTGCACATATGGCAAAGCAGTGGCGAGCGCCAGAGAGCACTCAAGATAGCACCCACCGAGTTGGTACCCAGTGGCGAGCAATGGCACGCAGGGGACGAGCGCCAGAGAGCACCCACGGTAGGCTCATAAATGGGTATTAGAGCACTAGCCAAGGGCACCCAGTGGCAGGCAGTGGCACACATGGGGCGCGCGTATTACATTTTTTGGGGGAACCCGCGTACATGTTCGCGCATCTTGGCATATAGTTTATGGATATTAAGTAGCCTGTAAGCCAATCATACTTTTATCTTTCATTTATAGTCATTGCAATGAACTTTTATTTATTATAGTTCTTGTTTAATGTTTACAGTGAAGTTCATAAATGTATGCAATGATCAAGTGGTTTATGATGAGATCATAATTCAATGATTACTAGGCATTAAACATATGTTCTAAATATTCCTATACGTGTGATATTCGAGAAGGACATCAAATTATTTTTAAAGAATAGCACTATTTGATATGACTCATATGACGAGTATGTTTGATCATGTGGCCATCGGCATAGAGACACCAATGATAGATAGTGGGTGCTTTTTAGAGAAAGAGTTCACTAAATTGATATATATAAATCCCTATGATATTTTGATAAATTTTCAATGAGCTTGATTCATGTCATGGTTGTGTACATGGTCCTTTGATGTAAGACTCTAAAGATATCCTGAGGATGGATGATCGTGTTTTGATTATGACTTAAGAATCCCTTAGTCATATGATCTTGAAAACATCATAAATTGGATACAATATAAAATCCTCGAAGGTGATTGAGTGGTCAATATGGGATCGTCCACTGCCAATATAAGAGGAGATCGACTCAAGGAATAAGATGCGAGTTAAATTCTTGGCCACGGTAATAGAAATATTAGAGAAGTTGCTCTCGATGATTTCCTACTTGCATCAGTTCTAAATAGAGTGATCGATTAGGGTTTGACAATTAACCATACCCTTATTCATTCATGAGTATCGCGCATATAAAGGATTATATGTGCACGATAATCGATGATGGCAGGGTTCTATAAAGGAGTTCTAATATTCTTCAAAGCTCCTAGAGCACGTGGTGTAACTTGGCATTCATTAGGGTGGTAATTAGGTTAAATTGATCCTTAGTCAATTAAGCTATATGTTGATATAGCTAATTGATAAGGAATACCAATAAGTGTTATTGGGTTGATGGAGTCATAAACTAGTGAGATATATAGACTTAAAAGGTCACACACATAAGCTAAATGAGCGTTGGTTAATATAGTTATAAATATATGGGTTTTTGTGAAAAGTTTGCATTCGCAAAGTCTATAAATAAGGGGAGGAGGGCTATAATAAGGGTGCCCATAAGATCCTAGTAGAAAATTCTCCCCTCTGTTCTCTTCCTCTCGTGACGATGAGTGTTCTAGAGGAGATCCAATCATTCAACGATTGTGTGGATACCACTAGAGGTCGGATATTCAAACGGCATGAAGAACTCTTTCAAATGATCCATGTAAGTATAAATTTATTATATACTAGATGATAAGATCATCTAGAATAGATGATAAGATTATTTATTTTTGGTGCTTCAACTTTTTGAATGTTTTGTTTCAACATCTTTCGCTGCCATCGATATTTTGGTCAAAACTTTAAACGAGCTTGTCAAGCCTTGGATCCCAATAGTAGCTACAATAACTACCAAGATGTGCCCCATGGTGTGCCTTCTGTAGGACAAGTGCACACCAAAACTCAGGTTTGTTTTTCCAAATATTTCTCCTTGTAATCATATAAATGGGCTACCCTAGAGGTTCCCTAACTACATATGAGCATTCTTTTCATCCTCCAGAGGTTGCAAGTGAGTTTTCAGTGATTTTAGTGTATTTCTTCCTCCTTTTCTCATTTTCCTCCTCTTTGAGTGTGTGTGTGCACTTGTAGAGTGTGCTCATCACCTTTTAGAGTGCTGATGGATTGAATTGATGCGGTCATCAATTGCACACTGGTTCATGTCAAAATAAAGTCCAAACTTATCAATTCAATGAAAATTATTTCAATTGAGGAGTATAATGGTAAATATGGGTCAAATCCACAAGGGAATTAGGGAAATTTCTGATGATCTCTTTGAACTTGATCAAATCGGATGATGAATCGATAATAGAGATTGGGGAAAATGGTATTTTATGAAAGAGAACTTCAAGACGATTCCACGGAATCAAAAATCATTGAATTTGACTTTGATTTCGTGGAGAAATTGAAGGTCAAAGAGAAGGGTATTTTCTGAAACATAAAATTGAGAATTAATTGAAATTAGGACTGAAATTAAACCAAATTACTGATATAAAATGATATTTAAATGGTAAACGATGATAGATTAGGATAAAACACGATCTCTAACCCATGATTGCGATCGAATTGATCCAATTAATCGCCGAAATCAAGGCTTTTCATCAAAAATCTGAAAATCGCGATCGTGGAGTTCAAGCATCGATTTCTTCCTTGTCGATCGTCAAAATCTTGATCTTAAGCACTCCGTGGACACGGAAATGAGTCTAGAAGCGATTGGGATCAAGAGATTCAAGAGATTTGGTGTCTAAACAGTTTAATCTGATTGAATTGCTCTCGAATGCTTTACAAATACGAAGAACATATCAATTTATAGGAGATTTAGGCGTAATCGTCTGATGAAACGGATCAATGGCTCTGATGAAACGCATGATCGCGAATCGTTACCGTTAAGTCATGGCCGTTGGATCGCGATCAGACGCTCGAGATGAAGCCACGTCGTCGCGCGTTATAAAACGCATCGAAACGCCTGGCGTTTGATCGCAATCGGACGCATCAGATGCATTTTCCGTGATTTAATCTTGACCGTTATACCTCTTTGCGATCGACGACTGATATTTATTGCGATCCGGTGAACCCGATTTAGCCACGTGTCCCCATCGATTAAGTGAAGATCAACAATCAAGTCACTCTCCTCTCCTTCCCCCGCTTTCTCTTTCTTCTCCCTCACTCTCCCTCTCTCCCATGATCTTTCTCTCTTCTCTCCCCTACTTCCTTGTCTTCCCTCCTCTCCTACGCATGCACGCGTGAGGGAGAGGAGAAGGAAATTTCTCTCCTCTTCCCTCTCTGCTTCTCTCCCCCATTCATATGTACGCGTGTAAGGGAGAGTGACGAGACGAGACTGCGAGGTCGTCGATTTCACACGGTCTCGTGTCAAAAATAAAGCCTAATTTACCAATTTGGGGAATTAAGAGAGAATTGAGGGGTATAATGGTTAATACGGGTCGAATCCACAGGGAATTTAGGTATTTTTGAGATATCTTTTCGAATTTGGTCAAATTGGACGATGAATTGAGGTGAGAAATTAGGGGAAATGGTGTTTTTAGAAAGATAACTCGAAGATCTATCCGTGGAATCAAAAATCGCTCGATTTGGATTTGTAATCACGGAGAAATCAAAGATGGAAGTGGGAAGAAATTTTCGGAATCGCGATGAACATAAACAGAAATTAAACTCTAAATTAAGCTAAATTAAGATCCTAAATAACAAATTAAAGTTACATGACGATAGATTAGAGATAAAACATGATTTCTAACCCGAAATAACGATTGAATCGATCCAATTGATCGCCGGAACGATGGCTATTCATTCCGCGATTTCAAACGTGATAATCGGAATTCAAGAGACAAATTCTCCTCGCACGATCGTCGAAATCTCTCTTATAAACACTCCGTGGACGCGGAATCTTGTCTAGAAGCGATTACAAGAGAGAGATTCAAGAGAAGATGCGTATAGATAGGTCAATTAGATCAAATCTCTCAAGAATACATAGAACGACGAAGAACTCGTCTATTTATAGGGCGAAATAGGGAGAGCCGTCCGATCGGTGCGTTTAAGCTCGATCAACGGTCGTGATGAAACGCCTCTTTAGTGAAACGTTACGGATAAATCCCGGCCGTCCGATCGCGATCTGACGCGTGAGATGAGGCCACGTGTGGAGGCGTTATAAAACTCATCAAGCGTCGTCCTTAGGATCGCGATCGAACGGCTGAGATGCGGTTCGCGCCGACGCATCTCGGCCGTTATAAGTCTTTTAGAAACGCCACGTGCGTTTTGTTTGATCGTGGACCGCGCTCACGCGATCGACGCGCGAGATCTTCTGCGGCGCCGATGGTCCAACGCTCCAATGTGTGCCACGTCGCCTGCAATCAAACCGTTATAAAAACTCCTTTAAGCACGTGGGTTGATCTCTGATCCGTGCACCGGCGCTCACGCGATCGACGCGCGCCGTCGATCCGACGCTCCTCCTCGCGCCACGTCACCTGAAATAGGTAAGACGTGTGGATTAGTCCCATACGGAAAATAAAAAAGCAAATCGTCGGGTTTATAATACTCGACGATCTAGAGGGTTAATAACCCTTCACAGCTAGGGAAGGCTGAAGACCTCTTTTACCTATATATGTAATAAAAATATGTAATATATATAAAATGCGCCACGTAGGCGCGCTGCGCGGGTCCGCGTGGCTCTGCCACGTGGCCTTGCATGCCACGTCGCACCCGCGTGGGACCCGCGCGCTTTTTGCATTTTTTTATTATTTATTTTAATCTATTTAAATCGAAATTAAAATCATAAAAATCAGGAAAAATTCAGAAAAATCCCTAAAATTATAAAAATCATATCTTTTAAAATACAACTCCAAATTAATCCAAATTTCTTTCATTTGATCTGAAATTTAATTATCTATCATTCTAAAAATTCAAAATATTTAAATAACAAGAGATTTAATTTATATTTCAAAAATACATCCATTTCTTTAAAATTTTAACTTTAGAAAATTAAATGAATGTTTATAAAAATGATTTCTCTTATTATTTAACTTTAAAAACCATTTATAATCTCAAGTAAAGATGGGTTATAAAATCTTTAATATTTAATTCGTCATAATTAACCCTAAATTAATGCATTTTGAGATTATAACATAAAATTGCATAGAATGATAGAAATGCACTCAAAGTTTGATAACATGCACATAAATGTAATGTTTTATGCCTTAAATTGCATTAATAATCAAGTTTTATCATGTTAAGATTGCATGTTATCAAAGAGGGGGAGATTTCTTCTCCCTCTTTCTTCCTTCTCTCCCACGCGCGCGTTCAAGGGAGAGGAGGAGGAAAATTCCTCGTTCCTCCTCTCTTGAACGCACGTGTGCGCGCGTGTAAGGGAAGGGAGGAAGGAGGGAAATCCTCCTCCCGTCCTTCCCATCCGCTCCCTCTCTTCTCATCTCTCTCTTTGTTTGCCACCTTTCTGGCTTCTCGTTGTGCATTTCTCTCCCTCAACCACGCGCGGAAGAGAGTTCTTCATGCCCGTATTCTTCGCGATCAAGAGAGAGAGGAGAGAATGGAGAGGAGAGGAGAGTAAGAGAGATAAAAATTTCTCTCTTTTCTGCAGGTTTTACCCATGCTTTGATGGGAGCGATTTGACGGAAGCGGTTTGACCTCAATAATGAAAGGAGAGAGAATACCAGATCAACGACCATAAATGCTCCAGACTAAAATCGTGATATCTCACGATCCTAATCTAGTTAGGGGTTGAAATTTCATGGGCATGATTGTCGTTTTAAGCTTTATGAATTTGATAAGGCTGATTAAAGTTTTGGGGAAAAAAATAAGGTTTATAATTGTTTTCATTGTGTGACTCTAACATTGGCTAGCCAGAAGGCAGCAATTGACCATTCTTCACGTATGGAACACTATTTTTTAGTGAGTTTCTACTCTTCTCTTTTCATTCTTCGTGTTGGATGCCTAACGCCTAGCCCGAGCAAAATGTAAGGGCTCTTGAAGGTATGTTATGATTAGAGAACATCACTAGATGTGTTTTCATCATGAATACTTAGATTAAGATAATTTTTTCTATCCATCTTTTCTATTTTCTCATTTTCAAATCCTAAAATCCCTTTATCACCACCGATCAAGGCTTTTCAATCTTCGAAAGGAGTTTGGAAGCATTTAATTGGTTTATCTCATTTTCGTAAACATCTTCTTCATTCTATCGACCAAAGGTTTTTAATCTTCAAAAGGAGTTTGGAAACATTTGATCGGTTGATTTGATTCATGTATACATCTTCTTCCTTTCATCAATCATTTCCGCTCTCTAAATCTAAAAATAACAAGAGATTCATTTCTTCAAGAGTTGAGTATAAATTTATTTCATACATAAATTTATGCATTCAACAACCGTGTTTTTATGAATCGAGACCGCGAGGTCATTGAAGACACACGGTCAAGAGTCAAAATAAAGTCCAAACTTACCAATTTCAAGATTAATTCACGAATTGAAGGGTATAATGGTAAATAAGGGTCAAATCTACAAGGAATTAGGGAAATTTTTAATGATATCTTCGAATTTGATCAAATCAGACGATGAAATGGTGATAGAAATTGGGCAATTTGATATTTTATGAAAGAAGAATCAAAGACAAATCTACGGAATCAAAAATCACTGAAGTTGACTTTGATTTCGTGGAGAAATCATTGAATGAACAGAGGAGACTTTTCTAAAAATGTAAAGAGAGAAAAACCAAAAATAAGAACTAAATTAAATCAAATTATGATTCTAAAATGAAATTAAAAGCTATACGAAGATAGATTAGGATGAAACACGATCACTAACCCAAAATTGCGATCGAATAGATCCAATTAATCACCGGAATCAAGGCTATTCATCAAAATTCGGAAAATCGCGATCGTGTAGTTCAAGCTTTGATTTCTTCCTCGTCGATCGTCGAAATCTTGATCTCAAGCACTCCATGGACACGAAAATGAGTCTAAAAGCGCTTTGGAACAAGAGATTCAAGAGATTTGGTGTCTAAACAGTTCGATTTACTCGAATTGCTCTCGAATGTTTAACATCATCGAAAAACATCTTAATTTATAGGCTAATTTGGGCGTAACCATCCGATCATCGATTCATCTTCGATCAACGGCTTTGATGAAGCGCCGAGGATGCGAATCGTTGTTATTAAGTCGTGGCCATTGGATCGCAGATGGACCGCCAAGATAATGTCACGTTGCGTACGTTATAAAAACGTATAAAATCCTCGCCGTTGGATCGCGATCAGACGATTCAGATGTGCTCTGTGGGTTCTAATCTCAGCCGTTATAACTCCTTTGATCAATGGCTCAGATTAAATCATTTAGAAAATGATTCGCCGACGAATCTTGATGCGCCATGTACCCCGCGCCTTTAAGTGAAGATCGATGATCGCGGTTTAATCGCGCGATCGGACGTCTCACGATGCGCCATGTCACATCCCGCTTGTGATCATTGATCGTGATCGATCGGACGCTCTAGATTACCCGCTTAGAAAATTCGGAAAAATTGATTTTTAATTAGAAAAATTGATTTTTAATTCCGGAAATCCTTAGAAATTCATTAGAAATTCAGAAAAATTCAGAAAAAATCAGAAAAAATTTAGAAAATTTTTGAAAAATTAGAAATATCATAACTTTCAAAATATAACTCCAAATTAATCCAAATTTATTTCATTTGATCAGAAATTAAATTATCTATCATTCTAAAAGGTCAACTTTAATAAATAACAAGAGATTTAATTTCTATTTCAAAAATACCTTCATTTATTTAAGATTTTAAAACATAGAAAATTAAATGAAGGTCTATAAAATGATTTCTCTTATTATTATAACTTTAAAAACTAAGTAAAGATGGGTTATGAATTTATTTATCTTTAATCCATCATAATTAACCCTAAATTAAGGTATTTTGAGATTATAATGAGTTTTTCATAGAATCATTGATGAATACTCATAAATATGATAACATGCATAGGAATGAAATCTTCTATGCTTTAATATGCATTAATAATCATGTATTATCATGTCTAATTAGCATGTTATCACCAGACACGCCTATGTGTGGTGATTTTATCTCGTCATAATTACACCTTTCATCTTCTTGAAGATGTTGGTTTTTTGGGGGCAAAACCAAGTGACAAACCCAAGTTAAGGCAATCTCTATTGACTGGTCAAGGGAATACTTTGGAGAACCCCTCAAAATGTAGAAGATTGATTGTCAGATATTGTATTTGTCATGCACAAACTTAGTGAGTATATGAATAAGCCAACCGACATACTCCATTGTGCATAAGTTTGCATTCTAAAATGCATTAGATCCTCCCGAGGACAACATTTATTTCTTTATCTCCTCAAACAACATTGAAGTTTCACGCCTTCTCAAATGCTGATATTGCTGGATGCATTGGCTCTCGAAGATCCATCGCTAGTTATCGCATCTTTCTTGTGGATTCATTGATTTCATGGAAGTCAAAAAAGCAGCCAACTATTTCCATGGCAGACAAAAGAATAGTGATTTCCTAGATACATTATCTGCTTGATGATCGGGGAACTCGCCATAATCTTTTTTGTGACAATCAAGCAACGAGGAAGATCGCCTCCAATCTTGTTCTTTAAACAGAGCAAAGACATCAAAATTGATCGTCGAATTGTACGATTTAAAGTTCTTGCAGTAATCAAGATGTTGCTAATAGAGTGAAAACATCAATCGAGCGACATATTTACCAAAGTACTAACATCTTCATCATTTCATGACATATCAATCCAAAATGAAGAAAAAAATTTCAACATTCATAACTTGGGCAAGCAAGGATTACTTGGCTATACTTGGGAAGATGATCGTGTGGGGCTCATACGATTTTTTTGTGCGAATTTTTTTCAACGTAGTTTGTTTGTTTTTCTGCTTTCTCCTCTATCGTCTGAGGGCCCATATTGGATTTATTGGGTATTAATGGGCCCATAATCTTGGTAGGAAATGGCAGTCTCTAGACTGGGCACTTCTGGACCAGACACTAATTTAATTATTTTCCTTCGGGACCCATTTCCATTTCCGACTTTTCGGCCTAAAAGTTACTGTTCGTGCAGGCCGTCTTCGACCGCTGACTAAAAGTCAGACAGAGGTCCATCGTTGACCACATCGGCGAAGCATTGTCGCCGCGACAACAAGTGAACTTTCGTTGATTCAAGTTGACTTTCTGTCGTCTGTTCCTCTCTCTAACTCGTCGACAGCAGGGGCTCAGGCGGTCACGGGAATGATGATTCACTTCTTCCTGCGCCGCGTGATTCGTTTTATCCTACTGCCGACATCCATGATTAATGACCCACCTTCTTGTTCTTCATTTGAATCCTGCATTTTCCTATCGTTTACTGGAAGTATCCTTAGCTCTCTCTCTTTCTCTCTCATCCTTACACTGTTCATCTTCCCATCAGTTTAGATGGCGACTGATCGAAGTTGATGGGTCGCAAAAATGGTGAGATGCCCAGAACTTGGGGGATTTCCTATCCGTACAGTTAGCCTCGGATTCTCTGACGGCTTCCTCTTCAGAAGAACTTCTTCTGTAGTCGTGGCGTCCTGTTCAGCGATCTCGAGCTGACCTCTCATGGCCGTCGTCAAAGTTCCCGGCACAACTGTACGTTCGAAAAATTCGAGTAATCGTATCTTCCATGACAGAACATAATGAGAGAGACAGATAGAGCAAGCTTGGGTAGCAAGGGAGGAACCCTGGAAAAGGGAAAAGCTGAAACAGTCGAATAGGTTAAAGTTCATTAAACCGGACCATTTAATGTTTACTAGCAGACAGGATCACAGGACGACCAGAAAAAGAATCACCTCTGCATGTTTACGTTAGACCTTCGTCTCTCTCTCTTTCTCTCTCCCTCTAGGCCTGCTGGTCTTCTGCATTTTTTAGGGTTTTAAGAAAGCTGATGGGTTGATGTTTTCCTTTCGTCTGCACTTGCTTACCACCTAAGAAATTTTCAAACCCTCTCTTTCTCTATCACTCGTTCCCTACTAGAACTCTCGCTCCCTGCGGATAATTCCAAGCCTCCAATGGAGCCGAGAAACATCAATCCTTCCCGTTGTGATTTCACCAACAGCGACTCTCTTCTTCCTACTTCTCGCTCTAACTTTGACCAATTCTCCTCTAGCGACTGGACCCAATTCTTCTCGAGCGAGAACAGCTCCGGAGAACATCAAACTACAGCTGCTCTCATCGGCAACGACAACATCTCCGAGATCTTAAATCCCTCCTGCCTCTCCGAAGACTTTCTCTCTCTTCCTGCTCCGGATATCCAGTCCGCCGGCGAAAAGAAGGTTCTTTTGACGCTGTATCCTACTCAGCTCTTTTTCGTCTCCTGACAAACCCTCAGCTCGAGCTGTCTCTGATGATGAACAGAAGACAGAGAAAAGCCTGGTCATGAAGGACGATCAGAATCATTCCAAGGGAAAACGAAGCCAGTCAGCGAACAGCCACAGTCTCGCAGAAAGAGTGAGCCTCTTGATCTTCATTATTCACCCAAAAGATTCTTCTCCAAGTCCTCCTAATTTTCACGGCTTTTAGCTAAGGAGAGAGAAGATCAGCGAACGAATGAAGTTTCTGCAGCATCTCGTTCCTGGATGCAGCAAGGTGGCCCTAATTTTTCAATGTCCTTAATGGCGACTATGGTTTCCCCGTGTTCTATCTTATACACTCCCATTGTTTGATTGTAGATAACCGGGAAGGCAGTGATGCTGGACGAGATCATCAACTACGTGCAATCTCTGCAACGACAAGTCGAGGTGCCGATCTTAAAACTTAGAAGAACTTGCAAAAAGATATTAATCTTATTTGTTTATTTCCGAGAAGCAGTTCTTATCGATGAAGCTCGCTACGGTGAGCCCGGAACTGAATCTGGACACGCAGCGACTGCTGTCTCAAGACGTGAGTGTAATGAAAATCGATTAACCAAGAAACCATCACTCACACGATTTCCCTCTCCAGCAGATGTTACTGCGTCAAGCTGGACGAGCATCTGATCCTCAGATGGCTCCGGAAACGCCTTCAAACGTCATGCTAACGAGCTTCTTTCCAAGCGGTTCCTGGGAGAGATGAATCTCACCTCATTCTGCGATCCAGTGTTTTGTGTAGCGGATGATGTACAGTTAGTTTACCCGGATCCTTGTACATGAACCAAACGAAAGAGATGGATTGCTCTTGAGTTTCTCCCCCTTCTCTTTCTCTGTTTACCATCAAGAACAGGGGCAGATTGTATGTTCATCCCTTTTATTTCATTATCGATCGTCCCCTGTTGGAGTTCTGATTTTACAGAAATGACAGGTTTGCTAAACCTTCGTACAAAAGAATCTGAACCGTGAAAGAATCAAGCGTCATAATCGGGAAAGAACAGGGCGGAGAACTGGACTTTTATCTACACCTGAATCCTCACTCGATCTGTTCCCCGATCAAATCTAGACCAACCAGCAGGAACGAGATCCCCTGAAATAGGAGGAAGTAGAAGTGAATCCCCTGAGCGGAGAGCAAGCTTCTCGCCGCAGCAGTGAGAAGAAGAAACGCCAGAGCGAGCTCTTTGCGGTAGATCTTGTTGTGCTTCTTCTTTTCTTTCCTTTTGTAAAGATGGGTCTAGATTGGGTACGGAGAGATTCCGCTGCATGCTGGACGGCTTCTCTTTCTCGACCAGAGAGAGAAGGTCGCCTTCCGACGAACGGCCGGATTTCTTCGTCACGACCCACTCGTACGCGCTGCCCAGCTGGAACAAACCAGAGACCATGGCAGTAAACTTGGTCACCGACATGGTATTCTCGAAGAGAAGGTACGGGACGATGAAGGGGAAGGATTTCGGAGAAGGGAGGATGTTCAGCAGCGACATGGTTGCGGGCACGAAGCAGACCACCCATGAAGGGAGCTCCGCCTCCGGGACGAACATGGTCATCGGGAGGATGATACAGAACAGAGTGAAGGAGTAGAAGGGCAGGATCAGTTTGCGGAGCAGGAAGAAGAGCAGGATCAAGTTCGATTTTTTCCAGAACCCGATCTGCGAGAAAGAATACAAAAATAAATTAGGAAAGATATCGTTGACTGTGGCGGCGTTGACTTTAAAATTGAACCTTGGATTTGATGATCTCAGGGGAGGCACAGGCGGAAATAGCTGCATCGGACCGGAATGCCACCGGTGCTGCTGCTTCCGGTATGCTTCGTAGGACTCGGGCAGCTCGCATTGGCACTGGGAGAGAGAGAAAGAGTTTAGAGAGAGAGAGAAGGAGAGAATTCTGAGTTAGCAATTCGAACCTCGACGTCGTTGAGGAAGGCGAATTTCCAGCCGTTGAGATGCGCGCGGACGGCAATGTCCATGTCTTCCACCGTGGTGCGCTCCATCCAGCCGCCGGAGTCTTCCAGCGCTTTGATTCTCCAGACGCCGGCTGTCCCGTTGAATCCAAAGAAATTGAGGAAGATGCCGTTGACCTGCTGCTCGACCTCGAAGTGAAAGCAGAGATTGATGTTCTGCAACCTGGTCAACACATTCTCGTCCTTGTTCACGAACGACCATCTCGCTTGCACGAGACCCAATTCCTCATTGTCCTGCATCAACCGAAAAATCAGTTTTTACCCAATTTCCTCAAGCTTCAGTGGTTAACCCCCAAATTACCTGGAAATAGGGGACCGTCTTCTTCAAAAAATCTGGGTTGGGCTGGAAATCGGCGTCGAAGATGGCGACGAACTCGTAATCCTTAACGTAGCGGCAGTTCATGGCGGATTTAAGATTTCCGGCTTTGTAGCCTTCTCTCATCTCTCTATGACGATAAATAATATTGGCACCGTTGTTCTTCCATTTTGCCACTTCTTCCTCAATTAGAACTCTGGCGAGAGGATCGTCAGAATCGTCCAGCACCTGGATGAGCATATTCTTCGCGGGCCAGTCTAAATTACAGACGGCCGCGATCGACTGCTGATAAACCTGAAAATCAGACATTGTTGTGAGAACCCTCCAGATTATTCCTTCAACGGGTAGCTAGGATCCCAAAAAGAACCTCTTTTTCGTTGCACATTGGAATCTGGACGAGCACCATGGGGAAATAACTCTTGGAATCGCCTTTTTCAAGGTCGGGTTCGACGTTCCTGAGCTGGGGCTTGATCTTCCTCAGCTTGATCCAGAAGCAACCCATGCAGAGAACGAGGCGATCTGCGCTCTGGATGAGGAAGAGCACGACGCAGACATTGGCCAGGAACTGGAGCAGTGGAGCGAGATACTCGACTCTGATCATGACCCAAAAAGAGTAGAACAAATCGAAGATGTTGCGCACTCTTAGAGGGCCGAAAGCGAGGACGTTGACCCCCAAATGCCAGCCTTGGAAATAGGCGGCCACCTCGAAGCCCAGCATGGCTAGCGAGAGAAAGAGGAAGAACCTGATGCAGGAGTAGAAACGAGCGCGGAGGCCGCGGCTCGAAGGGGGGACCGTGGGTTCGTTGTCTTCGAGCTCTTCGTCGGCGGCGTCGGTTTTCCCGGCGGCGACACGGCGTCGCACGGCGGAGGCGAGGGACGGAAGCGGCGGCGGCGAGGGAGGAAAGGCAGCCGGCGGCGCGGTGGGCCCGGAGGAGGAGAACCCATGTGAGTTGCTTTGCGTTCTTTCCCCGGGCTCGCTTTTGGGCTGCCGGAGAGGAGAGGACGGCGAGCTCGTCGTCTTCTTCTGGGGAGGAGAGTTCCTCCACGGAGTAGTTTGGGTTTGACATTTTGACCACGACCGGAGTCGCTCGCGGCTTCTCGTCGGACCACCACCATAGCGACGGCGCCATGGTTTTCTCTCTCTAGTTCCTAAACTTCTTCCCCCCTCTCTCTCTCTCTTCGCCTCTAAATGTTCAAACGCATGATGCAGAGGACATTAAGCGTTGAACCCCCAATGCAGATCGAGAGTCTTTGAGAGAGAAGAGGGTTCGAGGGAAGAAGGAAGGGCAAGGAAAAGTCCAAAACTCGGTACTCGTCAATTACAGCTTGCAAGCAGCTCTCCTTTCTGGAAAAAGTATAAGAAGGAGGAGAGAGAAAGAGGAGAGGATGCCCTTTCCTGCCCGCCGTTGCTCTGCTTCTATTCCTTGCCGCTCTGGCTTTCTCTCTCTACAACGAAGCATATCCAAAGATGAGAATTACGGCGGAAGTTTATTACCAAGGTTGTGCGGTTGTTTCACCTCGTATGAAAAACCCTAAGCACCTGCCGACGGTGACGATGCATCGGAGGAGAATAGAGAAGTCGGGCACGTGCATCTCACACACGGTCAATGTCGCGGTGACGACCGTCGTCTCCTCTTCTCGTTACCCCAGGAAGCCCGACTCCTTCTCTCTCTACCCTTCCCTCATATCTTCCCCTCTAGGCAGCCAGGTGGCCCACCGTTTCCCGTTACGCGATCACCCTCCCAGAAACGCGTGCGACCAGTTTCCACGTTAAAACGAACGGAAATCGTACACTTGTGAGCTAGAGAGAGAAAGGCCGGTCCGCTCGATCGCGTGTCGGAGTGAAAGTGAGGACAGGAGGGAAATAGCTGGCCTCCAAACTTATTTTTTTGCGGAGTGAAACCCGGAAATCGCGAGGAACGGATGTCGGTCTGGCATTTTTTTGCGTTTTCTTAATAGCCCATTATGGAAAGCAGAGAGAGAGAATAAGAGAGTCCACGGCATATACTCATGTCTGATTCTTGTCCGAGTAATGCACAGGGGGTCCAGTCTTCCCCTCCACGCCGGACTCGTGTAGCAGTGAGTTTCCCCGTGCCGCCGACGGTCGGCCAGCGGCGAAAAACCCGACCCGTTGTGCGCCTGCGGCGCGCCAGCTGGGCTCTGCTCTCCAGCAGACACGCTCATGGCGTCTTCGTGAGACCTGACTCTTGCATTTACTCTACCCTTCCTACCCCCTCTTGATCTCATCCGTTCACTGTCGTGTAATCTATGTCGCCATAATAAACCAAAATTTTGAATCTTTAGAGGCTCTTTCTCTCTCTAACTCTCCGGCCACGTTAGTTAGAGGGCATTCTGACTGTCGGTAAAGGACAAGGGGAGGGCAGGAGAACGAAAGCGACGTCCCATTCGCTCGCCGGAGCGTCTTCACGACTTCACGTGACGCCGCCGGGTTTCGTTTGAACTTTGAAATCTCTCCCTTCCGGAGGCGCATTTGCGCTCAGCGCTCTGATCGAAACTGGGAACCAACTGAAAGTGTTTGCTTTATTTCTGAGAGAGGATCATTGCCGTTGCTGCATCGTCTGGTTTCCCAGCCAGTAAGGATAACCTGAATGTATGAAAGTGAGAAACCCGTCCAACCCGTGGGTCTCGCTCTCTTGTCTCTCTCCACCGCCGACTGTACTAGTCACCGTCGGCGCTGCGGGGAACCGTGGAGCTGTCTTCTCCATCCACGTGCTGATCCCTGTATGTTGCTGGCCCGCGGTGACAAGGACAGAAAGATAGCGAAAAAAATGGAGGGAAAGAGAGTGTGTGTCTGCGTGCGAGGAGGGACTGAGTGAGCGAGAGCACCGACGCTCGAGCATCGCCAAAAGGGTTGCTTGAGCGGATGGCTGGCTTGGAAGGAGGCCCACCGGAGTGAGCGACCGGAGGCATGTGCGTAATAACGTGAGCGACCGCGCCGAGCTGTAAGATTCGGACCGAGTGATGGCATGGGCGATCTGAGGGCCCCCAGTTACATGTGCCTTTCTCTCTCTTTCCTAATCATTCAAGCCAAATTATTGAACTTGACGCAAAATCATGATATTGTCAAGCCTGGAGCGCTGACTTTCAGGGGAAATTGCATGAAAAGTGCGCGGCGGCGACGAGAACCATGCAGCTCGCGAATCGTTGACGCCCATCAGCCCGAGCTTCTAGATCTCTGAAGAATCCAGTGTGAAAGTCAAGGTCTAGAGAAAAAAGGACGACAACGACCAGAATTGAGAGCCGTCAGTTTCATGGGCCTCCCTTTTCATGAGGCTTTTGTGGGCTCCACGTCGGCGGGTCAACGGTAACAGCTGTTTAAAAAAATGAAGAAAAATAAAAGTCTGTCAATTAATTAAAATGAATAAAAATAAATGATTGCAATTTTGTGCTCTCATGAAATTCCTAGAGTGAAGATTTGGTCATTTCTATGCTGAAATTTTAAGCACATTCTTCTTTTGAAAGTCGTTTTCCATCACTAGCTTCTTCTCAATCAAGTGTCCATCACCGACGCTTGAGCACCCTTTCATGCCATGGTGCATAAGGTCATGATCAGTACTCGTGGCATCTTTCTTATCACTAAAAAAATGACTATCCCACCAATCTTTATTTCATAACTCATCGATTATCCTTGACTCACATGATGATGATGATGATGATGATTCCGGGAATAATGCCACAAAATTCATCCCTTTATGCTAGATCTTGGGTCAAGATAATATTTCTTTCTCATCCAATTGATTAGCTACCCGTTGAAAAGGGCGAGTATGATTTGATGATGTGTGATCATTTAAGATGATAGCATGATCCAAGAAGAAGTGGAAAGATTTCAATCCCCCCCATTTCTCGAGTCAATGCATTTCATGTGGCTCCTTTTTCTATTTTTGGGATTTTGATGAGTGACCTCCATGTGGTAGGTTTGGGCAATTCATGCATTGAAATGATCGATTTACACTGTACACTCTATAAAGAATAGGATGATATAAACAAATAGATTTCTCGATTAATCTCTCTTAATTCCCTTTCATCTCCTGATTTGATCCATAATTTAAAAACTACTGTTTCACCAATGAATCCATAAAATTTTTGACAATAAATCAAAAAATGTAATTGGATTTCAAATATTATTTTATATCCCAAGAAGAATCTGCTTATAAATTTCTTCTTCTAAATGTTGATGCAGAAAAAGCATTTTTACTGGCTTAGCAAAAATTAAATCTAATCTAGATATGCTTAATCGAGTGAAGATCTGTAATGAATTTCTTTTTTTCCGACATCCAAAATTTATAGAATACCAATAAACCTATCAATGACTACATTTGGTTTGAACTGAAGTAAAATTACATCTAAAATCTACTCATCTCATTCTGCCATCGACGAGAAAATTCTCGAGCGTCAATGTTTCAAGGGAAAATAGTGGCATTCATGGTTTGTTTCCCCTGTGGCAATTACATGTCTCTCTTCATATTTCTTGGAATGGCAAGTGACATCTGAAAACCTTTGATTGGATAAGGCATCTTTTGAATTCTCTATAGCACACATCTTTTTGTAACTTTCTTGAATCGATGCTTCAATATTAATTGATTTCTGTAGCCTATACTTCTAAAGGTAGAGAAGATGTAGAGATCTCCTCAATTGAATTAAAACTCAATAGTATTGTCTAAAAATCATATATCATGGGATGCAATCTGTCAATCTCCCTTACCATGTATAGCTTTCTTTGTAAGGAGTAAAATTATATTCTTCATGAAATGTTACATCTTTAAAAATAACAATTTTTTCAAGATTTGGTGAGCAAGATTTGTATCCTCAATGTCTATTTGAATACCCCATAAATACAAATTCTATAGATATGCTATTTTTTTCAAAAAGCACAACATTTTCCTCTGAAACTTCATTTTCTGTGGATTACAAATTGACCAAAGTCTCAAGTAAAACTTATTTCTTAGAACCTAAAAAGCTCAATGTTAAAAAAAATATTGGAATTATTAGATTAAGTGTCTTGATCTTTCTCAAAAGTGTTGTAGAATAATATGAAATTCCTACATTTATAGATGTGCATTTGAAGTTGCAATGTAACAGGGGTACCAAGTATTCCACCATGTGATCATATGATTCTTTCCATTTGCCAAACCCTTTATATTGCCACAATGATCGATTTAAAATGGATCACATGAAGAGAGGAAGAGATTGAGAGAATTTTCGGATGGTTCTTATCTAGAAACCTTGAATCTCTGTCTATAGAGGAGAGAATGAAAGGTGAAGCGATATGAGAGGGTGCATGGTTATAGAGGAGGTAAAGAAGTAGATACATGGTCCTAGGGAGAATGGAGGAATGTTGGGACTTTTGAATCCTGCAATTTCTCACATTGATTTCGACTGTTTCTCTAATTGGAAAAATAGGCATTCAAACTATACAAAAGTCTTGTACATTTGATCTGAGAAATTTTTTTTAAAGTTGGAAAAGAGGGACACCCAAGAACTTTAGAATGAATAAAGGGTAGATGATCCTAGAATTAGGATTTGTGCTCTCCAGCCCATTCATGGAGGAAAGCTTTATTATGATGAACAAAAATTCGTATGGGAATAATTGATTTTTTGGAGCCTAGGATTTGGATTTGGGTTTGTGGTTTCTATCTGCCCCTGTTTAGGCCACTTCCACTGTAGATGTATGCTCTGGATAGAACACTTTATTATGAAATCTTCAAATTCTTCATTTATTTTTACAAGAAATGAATGAAAAATCTACTGCAAATCCAATATTCAGTGTCTATGGATCTTGCAGTGGGTCTGATTATAGATAATTTCTTTCCACATTCCAACCAAATCATTTGATTAATCAAGGACACTTCTCTGCGTTGATCATCAGACTTCTAGCTATGAGTAATTTGTAGATCCTAGATTCATGGTTTTTTGAATGACAGGTATGAACTACATTTAAATAAACCTTACAGGACTTCATTGAATCCGCTAACCGTCTTAGCAAGATGAATTCAGTGTTTAGGTATAGAACCTATGGTGCATCAGAAGCTTCGGGTCCATCTAAAAGAAGATGATGCATGAAATTCAGAGGAGAATCATCTTGAGATGTCATTTGATATATCCAGTCCGTTGAAAGAGATCATGACAGTTAAAAAACTAACCACTGGGAAATTTACCCACCTGATTGAACCATCGAGAATCACATTGAATGATTTCAATAAGTGCGTTCACATTACGTGGGCTGAGTGAAAATAGGAGGTGAACCAGTGCCGCATCGTTAGATCTCAAAAAAACTGCTCGTGCAAAATTCTTTCTCCAAGAGAAAAAGGTGCAAAATTCTCTCAGACCCTCCATCCCTCGATCTGGCATCCTGATCCAAACGCTAATTCCAAGGCTAGACTTTACTGTACTGAACAGCCAGATCACTCAAAAGTTAGGTTTTAGAAATTAACTCTAAATCTAGACTTTACTGTAGCGAACAACCTGATCCAAACGCCGATTCTCTGCAAGTTGTTCACAAAATTTATCGCTCCCTCCACAGCAGCATCGGAGGCAACTCACGTTCCCGACGAATTCAATGCATCCAAAAAGTAAAGTCATAGAACCCGCCGTGTTGACTTTTCAGCAAATCCAGCTCATGGGTTTTTCCTCTTCCGCTTCGCTCCTTGACGGGTCGACGTCGGTTTTTCCTTCGGCGGGTGACGCGGCGCCTGCTGCGACATTGTGAAGCTCCAGAGGGCCCGTTCAACGTCGGATGCGGAAAAGGAAAGTCCTTTCTCTTGCAGTTCCTGCACAATTAAAAGCTTCTAAAATTAAAAGATATGATAGAATAAAAATACAAAAATAATGACCTTTGCTTTCTCTTGCAGCTTATCTGCAAAAACGAGGTACTGCTTCAACGTATACTCCTTCCTCCTCAACGCCGCCATCATCGCCTGCCACATATTTCGTGACACATCTTTCAGTCCATCTAGAGAAACCGTCATCATCTCTCTCTATCTTCTTTCTCTATCTAACCTCATCGGACATGAAGGGGGCGAGCTCTGGAGCATAAGCCGCTAGAACAGCGGACGCAGTCGCCGGACCAACGCCTTTCAGAGCAGTCATCTCCGAAACAGCCTTTGACAGATCAGGAAGAGCCCTGAAGCCTTTAGAAGAAACAGATTTCACGTGACTTTCCTCCAGTTCAGAGACGAACTTCTGCAGCCGCGGCCTGAGCCGTACCCGAAAGCGCTAATTTTAGCTTCCCAAGGACCAAACCGGAAAAACTTAATTCCTTTTTGCCCTTACCTCCATTTCCCGCGAGAGAGCTTCCACTCCATGAGCTTGCAGAGCTCCTCCTTTGTAATGTACGGTTCTTGATCTCTCTCTTTCAGTCGAAGAGGGAGCTCGTTCCTGTAGAAATCGTCTAAAGAGAGAAGCTCCGGCTTCTTGAGCGACTCCAAGCTTTCTCCGTACGAAGAAAGCGCGTCCTTCCATTCTTCAGTTTCCAAACTAACCATCAGATCCATTGCGGCGGCGGCAAGTGTGAGAAAGCGGGCTAAAACCCTAAAATACCCGCCGCCCAGTAAAAACCCTAAAACCTGTCGAAATCCTAATCTTTCTCAGACAGCTCCAGCCAGCTACAGCCCGGGTTTTTCATTGCTACCCCCCTTCTAATCCGATTCCTCGCGGCTGTCGCCTCCTCCCATTTCTCTGCAACGGCGTGGAGGTTAGACAGCAACACGTAAACCGTCGGGTTATCGTGTTCTCTCTCTAAAAGAGCTTCTGCCGCTATCTTCCCGAGCTTCAAACACCCATGGGTGACGCAAGAACTGAGTAGGGCCCACCAGAGTCGAGCGTCGACTCTTTCTACTGATAAGTCACTTATCATGCTCTCGGCTTCCTTCATTCTCCCGGCTCGAGCCAGAAGATCGATCATGCAGGAATAATGGTCAACGTTGGGCTCCATCTTATGATCGTTGACCATGGTGGATAATACCCACATCGCCTCGTTGACTAATCCTACGTGGCTGCACCCGGAGAGCACGTTCGTGAACGTGACGCTATCCGGGTCAACGCCCTGCTTCTTCATCTCTCTGAAGCACGAGACCGCTCTTACTCCCTCTCCGTTCTGCGCGTAGGCGGCTATCATCGCGTTCCAGGAGATTGTGTCTTTGTCTGGAGTTCTTCTGAAAACCCTGGAAGACGATTCCGGGTCGCCGCATTTGGCATACATCGTGATGAGCGCGTTAGAGAGAGAAGTTTCGGACTCAACGCTCTGTCTGATGAGTTGGGCGTGGACTTGCTTTCCGGATCTAAGGGCTGATATGCTCGCGCAGGTGCTGAGGACGATACTCAGCGTGCACAGGTTAGCGTTGACTTTGGACGCCATGAGCGAGGAGAAAAGTTCTAAGCACTGATGTGGACGTCCGTTCATCGTGCACCCGGACAGAATCGAATTCCAGGAGATGAGATTTTTAACCCCCATGCAGCAGAATATGGCGATTGCTTTCTCGATTTCGCCGTGCTTCGCGTAGGCTACGATCAGGGCGTTGCCGACATGGATAATGTTTATTATTCCGCGTTTGATGAGCAGAGAGAGAATCGCGCTGACTTGGTTTGTAGAGAGAGAACACCCCAGGAGGCTCCCGTAGGTGAACTCGTCAGGGTAGAATCCTGCCATCTGCATGGCTCGATGGGTTGAAAAAGCTAACTCGGGCTGACCTCTTTGACTTTGACCAGAGAGCAGAGAATTCCACGAGATCAAGTCCTTGTTCTTGGTGCCCTCGAAAAATTATGGCAGCTTCGGTCAAGTCACCACATTTGGAGAACATTTTGACAGTTGCGTTCCTGACAAGCACAGAGTCAAAAAGGCCTGTTTTTATCGCGAAAGCGTGGACCTGTTTTCCCGTTGACCATGACGAGCAAGCGGAGAGAGCACTCACGAGGGTCAACTCTGTAGGCCTGAAACGAGTCTCGGTCAACATCCTGCAAAAGGCGTCCATAGCCTCCTCGTCTCTGCCGGAGCCTGAGAGACCGGCGATAACCGCGTTGTACGTGATCTCGTTGACCGCCGAATCTCTAAAAATGTCAACGGCGTCTTCCACCATCCGCATATTGAAGTACATGGTGACGAGTGCGTTGACAACGGAAGGCCTGGAAAAGTCAAACCCAGCTTTTACAGCTACAAGATGCAGCTGTCTCCCGAAATCCAGCGATGCAGGAGAGTCGCACAAACTTAGAATGCACGCGACAGAGTACTGATCGCTCTCAACGCCGGAACGCCGCATCCGAAGGAACAGCTGGAGAGCGAGATCACGGTCACAGTTATCCACGGACCCAGTGATGAGAGCGTTCCAGAGGGAAGGTTCTCGTTGGGGCATTCGGTCAAACATTTGGAGCGCATGATAAATCTCACCGGCCTTCGCGTAGGCAGAAAGAAGCGTGGTGCAAGAGTAAACATCCGGAGAGGATATCTCGCAGAAGAGACGGAAAACTTTGACAGGGTCAACGGTACTGGAGTAGGCGGCGAGAATGGAATTGGCCACGTGGGGGAAGGAGATGAGGGAGGAACGGAGAGCGAAGGCGTGGAGCTGAAGGAGAATATTTGATGCTTGTGAGCCGAGGTTGGTGCAAGCGGAGAGGGCGCCTACGAGGGAGAATTCGTCCGGTGAGAGGAGATGAAGAGACTGAATCTGGGAGAAGATCTGGAGGGCCTCTCGGCTCCTGTAAGAGCGAGCGAGATTTGAGATGGAGGAGTTGAGCTTGACGAGGAGGGTGACGCTGGGGTGAGCTGAGCTGGCGCTGATGCTCATCGAGTGGTCGGCTGGATAGTAGGGAAACAAAATCACAGCAAAACCGCACGCTTTCTTGATCAGTAGGGATCAATTTTAACGCGATATTAGAGATGGACAAGAACCAAGATCTAGAAAATTTTAGGCAAAGACCAGAGAATACGAAAAATGCCCCGCAGATCGGCGAGTGAGATCCTTCCATTAAGGACAACCTCTACCGGTCAACAAACCGGAAAACCGGCCGGTCTAGATCCCCTGTATTTTATAATTTTCTCCGGAGAGGAGAAGGCCCTTTTCTTTCAATATAAATGGACCTAACATGCAGGCCCAAGAAGGGGTCCATGAAGAATTTGTTTAGGAGAGGTTAGCCTTTTGGAGAATTTGTCTACCTTCTTGAATGAGGTACTTGGGTGAGGACTATAGATTTGTCCCTATAAGGCTATTTATGTTAGAGGCTTTGATGAATTTGATGCTTACATAGCCAAACAAGTAGAGGAAGCTAGTTTTTCATACCAAATAAAGATGAAGTAAATTGGCTATCATAAACAAATGAGATCTATGCGGGGTTAGCTACTCATAAACCTGCATTCTATCATAGATATCATATGCGTGAATGTTGGGATCTGAGGTCAATAAGCCTTCCAAATTTTTAATTAAAATATTGAATATAGCGGAATATTCAAAACATTAAAGCACTGAGAAAAAAATGATCATATCATCTAGTATGTATAAGAAAACATACTTTATAAGGTTCTCTTGAAGGAGTTATTGAAGATATTTAAGTGTCTAGTCTCTAGCAGTATTCCCACGATCTCTGGATGGTTTGATTACCTTTCAAAACTCTTCACCAAGAGAGAATGAGAAGAAAAGGGAGAATTCTTATAAGGTTTGCATAGAAACCTTGGTGGCGTACGACCCCCGTCGCCACCAAGGCATGACACTACGGCGCCGGAGGAGCCGACACCCGCGCGCGTCCAGCCCCCTCGACAGGCGAAGACGAAGGATGCCGAGTTTCACTACACCAAGTGAGGACCTCATCTCGCCACGACACATTTCACAGGGCTCGCGCGCGTGGAGTTATCTTTCCAGTTTTATTTCATTTTGAACTTTATTAGCCCGCATGTGTTTAAGCGGGCCTTTGCATATCTTCTTCTCTCCCTTTTAGGCTTTTGGGTGGGCTCTTCCCTTTTTCGGGATCCCATTCGTTAAGTCCTTCTCTTTGTGGACCTTTTTCTATTTTCTATGATTATGTTAGGTGTGGGTTGTGGGCCTCTAAGTGGGCCCTTTCCTCTCGGCCCACTAAGGGCTCTATAAGAGGGAAGGGACCCCCACAAAGCCTAGCCATCATTTGAAGAAAGAAAGGAGTCCTCTCCCTCTCAAGTGGCTGCTCAAGGAAGATCAAGGAAGGAGACCAACCGCCGCCTCCGCCGCCGCCACCGCCGCCGCACAACCATGTGCCGCCGCCGAGATCGCCGCCTCTCCTTGCCTTGGTTGCGTATCCCCTGCGTGCAGTCTACCCGCCGCCGCCGCCGTTACCGCCGCCTCAGGCCGCCGCCGCCGGAAAGCTGTGCCGCCATCCTTCTTCCTCCACCTTTCCGCATCTACCTCTCACCCCAGGCCCACGTTTTTTGCACTTCCGTCCCATCCATTCCCCGACCCACGCCCTTCCTGAACATCCCATCAATCCCTAACTTCCACGCGCCCCATCGTCCTCTTCCTTCCGTCAGCCCGACATACCGCCCCCATTCCGTCCGCGGATCATCCCACCTCCCCATCAAATTTCCTTTTTTCCCTAAACTGCATTTCCCCCCCACGGCGTCGATTCTCCTTCCACTCCTATTGTCCTGCGATCCCGACGCTACACCTTCCCCCTCATTCCGTTTCCCCCAGACTTCCGTCCACCCGCTGGATCCGACATCGCCACCCATCTTGGGATCCCCTCCACGTTCCCCGTCCTCTCTCCCAACTCCGCGAACTCATCTTCCGCGAGCAACCGAGAACCCACCCGCCGTTCTCCCTTCAGCCAGCTCACCACGTGTCACCCCTCCTTCCACTTCCAATAATAGCCCGTCCGACGTCCCGTAATCATCCGCCTACCCCTCCCGACATCTCGGAACACCCCCACGAACCCTCTCTTCCCGAAGATTCCCTGCCCTCTGCCGAAATCTCAAGGCCTATCCCTGAGTTCGCCCACCTGCGAAGTCGGTGTAGTCCGTCGCTACTTCTGTCGAACATCATCGCGATTCTCCCATTTCTGAATCCGGATCCGCGCTGGTATTCACCCGCCTGCAACGCTCGACTCCACTCTTCGCTCTCTTCCCCCATTCCCCTCCCGTCCAAAACCTGCGTGCCCTTCTTCCTCCACCCGAACTCGACCTCAGACGAGGTCCCTGACCTACTAGTTCCGTCGGCGAACGACATCCCCATTCCCACGTTCGTCCGACCCCCCCTGCTCCACTTTCGACCAGCACACGAGTGCTGAATATCCCAGGTAATGCCGTCAAACGAGAGGCCGCCGACTTCAACCGCGAGTGACGCGACAGCATCTGGCGTGACGACCAGTCACTGAGTTCGCCGGCGTCCCATCGATTTGAAGCTGTGCGGAAACCACCCTGTCCCCACGTGGGCTCAAAGCCCCCAGGTGGTGACCACGATCTCCGGGTTCACCCCGCACTCGACCGCCACGACCCCACGCCTCCATTTGCCGATTCATTCTGCCGACCTTCAGTGCCCGTGCAAACGGCCTCCCTCACCACGACCGACCGGGCTCGCGCCTCGCAGGTTAGGCACACATTCCCCTTTATTTTACGTCAAGTCTATATTTCCTTCAGTATTTCCCGCACCGTCTCCGCCGCCTTCGGGATTTAGTCTCGGTGAGTGCTTAGACGACTTAATAGGGTCTTACCGTGGTCCAACCCCTCGGGATGACGGTCGAGCTCCCCTCGACGACTCACGGCCCATCATCCTCGAGGACGTGGATCGGAAGGCATCCCAGACGAACTCTACTCGGCTCACCCCAGGGATTACGGAGACGACGCCCGAGACGACTTTCTGCTTGGTTGCTTCAGTAGTATATTTTTCATCATATTAGATTCCCCTAGTCCATCCATAGTATCACGGTGCTAGGCCGGTTTTGCACCCGGTCTGGCATCAAACCTTAAGTTGTCGTCGTTCTCTCTCTATTTATAGACATTTGGTATGTAAATTTTTCATAAAAACCCTTATAATTATGCCGATATCCTAAAATCTATTAACCTTATGTGTGTGACCCTCTAGGTCTATATATCTCAATAATTAATTACTCTGTAAGCCCAATAAACACTTTTTTGGTGAACCTTAATTAATTATCTACATTAACATATATATTAATTAATCAATGATTGACTTAACCCAATGGATTGGTTGAGCTGCCAACACATTGGGTGCTAAGTTATATCACCTACTCTAAGAGATATCGAGTATATAAGAACTCCCTTACATGACCTTTCTGTCATCTGTTACCATATATTTATAATCTTTCATCCGCAGGAGACTTGTGAATGACTTAGGATATGGTTAATTGTCTGATGGATATTATGTGGCCTATAACCCAATCACACTTTTATGTATATTTTTTATGTTCATTGAAATGAAATTTATTCATTATCATTCTTGTGTGATGTTTGCAATGAAGTCCATGAGCATGTGCAATGACAAAGTAAGTTATGATGAGATCATAATATAATGATCAGTAGTCTTTAAACATATGTTATAAACATTCCTATTCGTAGGATATTTGAGAAGGACATCGAATAGCACTATCTAATCCAACTCATATGATGCGTATGGCTGGTCATATAGCCATCGGTGTAGAGATACTAAGGATAGATAGTGGGTGCTCTTTGGAGAAAGAGTTCACTGAATTGATCCGTAGGAATCCCTGAATGGTATTATACCTAACTGTCAATCAGGTTGATTCATGTAATGGTTGAGTATGTGATCCTTTGACTTGAGACACCAAAGACATCTTGTGGATCGATAATCGCTTTTTGATTATGACTTACGAATCCTTAGCCACGGGATATCTAAAACGTCATATATTGGATACGACATGAAGTCCACGAAGATGATTGTGTGATCAAGATAGGATCATCCACTCTCAGTATTTGAAGAGATTGACTCAAAGGAATGAGATGTGATGAAATCCTTGGCCAAGGTTGTAGAAATATCGGAGAAGGAGTTCCCGATGATTTCTACACGCATCAGTACTAGCTTGAGTGACCGATTAGGGTTTGACAGTTGACCATACCCTAAGTCATTCATGAGTCTAATGTGGATGAAGGATTATAAATACATGGTAATCGATGACGGAAAAGTTACATAAGTGAGTTCTTACATACTTCATATCTCCTAGTGTACGTGGTGTAGCTTGGCACCCAACAGGCTAGCAACTCAACCTATCGATTGGGTTAAATTGATCTTTGATTAATTAATCTATATGTGGATATGGATAATTAATTAAGGTTGATCAATAAGGTGTTATTTGGTCTATAAAGTTATTAACTAGTGAGATATATGAACCTAGAGGGTCACACACATAAGGTTTATGGATGTCGGTGGATATAAACATAATTATGAGGGTTTTTATGAAAAAACCTCATACCAAATGTCTATAGATAGGGGGAAAATGACCACAACTGAAGGTGCCCATGCAAGCCTTGCAGGAATTCTCTCAATTCTTTTCTTTCTCTCTTGGTGAAGAGCTTTGAAGAGGAGATCCAACCATCCAGAGACCGTGTGGGGCTAGGACTAGCCAGAAACATTGGGGTGGGTGGGTTTTAGACAAGTTTCTGTAGGTTCGGTGCCAGGTTGGGCAGGTTGAGGGTGGGCGCGCGGTACCCCGGATCCGCCGCCTTACCGTACCAGTTCCCGCTGAACCTAGTTATCGGAAGGACCCGGCTTATCCGAGTCCCCCTCGCTGTGATCCTGGGTGATCACGGCCGTCGTCGGAGCGTTTAGACCCTCTCGTATCTTTTTTTTAGAACTCATAAGCACGCATTTCATTCCCTGCTAGGACTACGGCCCAAGTGGTGAGGAACGGTCGTCGATCCCGACCGGTTGTTCCCCATCAATTAGGACTAGGAGCACGTGCTTGTTGGGTCCCCATTAACTCCTACCTTTCCTGAGAATTTCCGTCCAAGAACGAGGGAAATAATTGCAGGAAGTCCACAACACTTGTAGGGAACAGCGACCGCTTTTCGGGTCTGTAATCGACTCAGATGGCCGTGATTGATGCGATCTGATCAGCAGTCCTGGAACCTGTGATCAATTCGATTAGCGATCAAGATTCTGAGATCGATTGCGGTTTCGTATTGATGATCTTTTGGTTCTGTAGAGCTTCCTTGAGTTTTTGGGGCTCAAAACAGAAGCATAGGTGAGTCGAGGTTGAATACATCGGCAATAAATGATTGATAAAAACCATTCAAATTTCAGAAAAATTTTATAATGAAATGACATCATGAATTTTAAAAAATACATGTTTAGAAACTGGGTAAAGAGATTATTCAAAAGCGTCAAATAAGATACAATCAAACAGAAAATAAGGGTATTTATCAAATGTAAAAGTTAGAAAACAAAGATTATAAACGTGATTATCTACATAAATGGTAATAGAAGAGTATATATAAATTTCCATCCCGCCTCCGCCGCGCCATCTTCCTGCTCTCCCCCGCGCACGAGTGTGCATGTAAGGGGGAGGAGGAGATCGGCTCCTCTTCTTTTCTTTTTCTTCCTCTCTTCTCCTTCTCATTCCCCCTCTTCCTCCACTTTCATCCTCCGCTATTCCTCCTCAGCTCGCTCTCCTCTTTCCATCTCTTTTCTCTCTTTCGTGCTACGTACGAGAATTTCGTCGCGCAAGACGTCAATGGATGGATGAAATCCTTTTCTTCCGCGCCATCACCGTCTCGTCTCCTGGTGCATGTGTGCATGCATGCGTGAGGGGGAAATTTTTTTTCTCCGCCTCTATTTCTCTTCAGCACCATCGCTTATCTCTCTCGTGCCTCTCTTCCGTGCACGCGATGGATAAATCTCTTCCCCCTTTCTTCCTCTTTGCTCTTTCTCTCGCGCGCATCCTCCTTTCGCTTATTTCTCACTCTTAGGCGTGAGTTCCTCCTCTCTGCGGTTCCCGCAACCATGTTTTTTGCCATCGACGAGAGATATGAGAGAAGAGAGAGAAGAGAAAAGAGAGGAGACAAGAGAGAGGAGAGATAATTGAAATTTTTTTCTTTTTTTTCAACCCCCAATTCGAACTGAGTGTTTTTAGGGGAGAAGTTTGACTAAGGTGATTTGAAGAGAGAGAAAGTCAGATCAATGGCCAGAAATAATCTACATCTCATGATTCTCATTGAGTTAGGGGCTAAAATTTTGTGGGCATGATCCTCATTTCAAGAACTACAAATTTTCTATGGTTGATTTAAATTCTAAGGTGAACATTTTAGAGTTCTTAACGTTTCATTATTTGCTTCTAGCATTGGCTAGCAAGCAGGAGAAAAGGCACTGATTAATCATTCTTTATGTATGAAATATCATTTCTAGTGAGTTTCTTCCCTTTTCTATTCATTCATCATATTGGATGCAAGATACCAAGTCCAGGCAAAATGTACCAGCTCTCATAGGTATGTTTTGATTAAAGAGCGCCACTAGAGTGTGTTTTCATAGAGAATCTTTATATTATAATCATTTTCCATCCATATTTTCCATTTTCCCCATTTTTGATAAAAAATTTCATTTCTCAAATCCTAAATTACTCTTTCACCTTCGATGAAGGGTTTTCAATCTTTGAAAAGAGTTTGGAAGCATTTGATCGGTTCATTTCATTTCCCCCTACATCTTTTTCCTTTTCTCGATTATCTTTGCTTTCTCAATAAAAGAATACCAAAAACTTCTCTTGATTTTCATATTTTGACCTTCCTCTCAATGGATTTGACTGTGACTCGTCACTATTCTAAATTTTAAAACGAAATTCGAAGAGTTGATAATAAATTTTGGATACATGAACTTGCACATTCAACGAGTGTAATTTTATTCATATCACATGGATGCCCCTAATGCTATGCGTGGACTATTGATAACGTGCAAATTATACATGAAAATATATAATTATTAATGCAAATTATGACATAAAACATTCCATTCTAATGCATGTTATCATATTTTTTTAGTGTTTATCTATCATTCTATGAAAAATAAGTTATAATCTCAAAATGTACTAATTTAGGGATAATTATGATAAATTAAGACAAATATTTTTAGATTAGATTATCATCATTTTTATTTGAGATTATAATTAGGTTTTAATGTTAAATAATAAGAGAAAATACTTTTTATACATTCATTTATTTTTCTAAGTTTTAAATTCTAAAAGAAATGAGTGTATTTTAAAAATAAATATGTATTATCTTCTCATTTCTTGAATGATAGATAATTTAATTTATGATCTAACAAAATAAATTTGGATTAATTTAGAGTGTTATTTTGAAAGTTATGAATTTTCTAATTTTTAGGGATTTTTTTGGAATTTTTATTTATTTATTTTGAATTAAAATGAATAAAAAATTATATATTTATTATGTGCTGACGTGAAAGATGATGTGGCGCAAACAAAATAGCAGCGCCACATGGCGACGTACGAGAACCTCACATGTCACACACGTGTACATGTGAATGCATGTGTGTGCGCGTGCGTGTAATTAATGAGTAAGTACCCTTTTCAGGATTTTTGTTATCTCCTTAATTACACAAGACTTATATACCTATCAAATTGCTTGATTTTTTTGTCATGTGAGACTATCTTTTTGTTTTTATATGCGTAGGTGTCGTGGCGTCATGTGGATAGTTTGATTCGCTCATTAAATCAAAGCTGTCAATCTTCACTTAAGTCGAGGGAGTATGTGGCGTGTAACGATTTGTTGACGAATCATTTTAAAATGGTTTAATCTCAGCTGTTCATCTAAGGAGTTATTACGGCTGAGATTAAAACCGTTTGAAGGCATCCAAAGCGCTAGATCAAGATCGGACGACAAGCGTTTTATGCGTTTCTTCTTCACGCGCGATGTGTCAAAATCTCAACGGTTCATCTTTGATCAAACGGACACGATTTAAGCCTAATGATTCACATATATGCGTTTTATCAGAGCCGTTGATCGAAAATTAAATGCCGATCCGACGGTTACGCCCAAATCTCTATATAAATTGAGATGTTCTTCAATGATGTAAAGCATTTCTGGATATTTTCGAGTAATCAAACTGTTTGGACACCACCATCCTTAAATATCGTGCTTCCCTTTGCTTCTAGACTCATTTCTACATCCGAGGAGTGTTTGAAAGTGAGATTTTGTTGAGAGAATAGGGAGAAATTGATTCTTGAACGCCAACGTTTGTCTTCGAATTCACGAAGTGAAAAGCCTTTGATCTGGCGAGAAATTTGATCAATTCGAGCGCTATCTTGGGTTAAAAATCATGTTTTTGTCCTAATCTTTATTTTTATAACTATATATTTCAATTTCGAATAGTAGATTAAGTCAATTTCAATTTTAATTTTGGTTTTCTCTCTCTTTGCGATTCGATTTTCTATCCAATTTTTGTTCATTGATTTTTTTGTGAATCTTGATCCAAATTATGTGAGTTTGATTATGTGGATTCACCTTCGAGTTATCTTTCTTAAAATATTAAAATACCTAATTTCTCACCTCATTTCATCATCCAATTTGATCAAATTTCAAAGAGAGAGAGAGAGTCTTTTTCTGTTTTATTTTATTTTTAAATTAAAATTTTTATCAACACATAATTTTTCAATGATTTTAATTTCTAAAAATCTCATAGAAAAATCTCAAAAATAAGAAATAAATATAAATCTCATTTTTTGAAAAATTAAATTCTTGATGAATCAATGTCATTAAATGCTCATAAAATGTTATTAATTTATGAAAAATAAAGAATATCCTTTAAAACATAGAAATTATCAATCTAATCATTTTAAACCATGATAACATGCATTTATGATTATATTTTTAACTAACATGACATAAAATGCATGATATTAATGCATGAAATTACATGTTATCACCCCTCAAGAAGTTAATTTAAGAACATAGGTCTATAAAAATTTTTTCACACATAGAGGTATAGAGGTGAAACCAAGAACAGAAATGCCAATGTTCAAAGTGAATATGGTTGCAATTCATCTAAGATGAAGAAAGGACTTGAGAAATCGTAAACGTGTAAGAATACTTTGAATGGAGAGTATATGTGAATACCAAAATGCAAATGGCTAGAAAAGTGGTGAAAGCTTCTAGTATAATTGAACTTGGCATCCATTGTGATCTAGATCCATGATCTAAAATATTAATTATTACATAACCACTATAACAATATTTTGGCTCCAAAGTGTTTCAATTCTAGTCGATATCAAGATCTATAAATGTTTTACCATTTGAATAAATTCTCTCTTCCCTCACTCCCTTTTTTCCTCTCTAAAATTCTTTTAATTTAAAATCTTCTTTAGATATTGAAATTTTTGTTATTCACATGTCTATCTATTTTTTCTCTTTATGTACTCTAGTTTTTGAGTGCCGTCAAAGTGTTGATCAAACTCAATCTTATTCTCCATCACCTAGATTCAAAGCAGTCCTTTGGTAGTGCCTAATGGGTTGAATCAAGTTTTAGGTTATTCCTCGTTTAATTTCATTTTGCATTTTTGTTTGCATGAGTGACATGCTGTGAAGTTGCTGCGATGAGTAAGCTCCCTTCTCTGAATTTTCGTCAAACTCCTCATGTATGCTTTATTTTCATTTTTTCACTCTGATAGGGTGCCATTTTGGGCAGCTCAATTAGGAGTTGGCGGATTATATCAATCATGAATTAATCGAGTAAAACCAAAGGGTCTATTCAAAGAATTCACCTAGTGCTCTTGCTTGTGAATTAATCTTTTTGATTGATTGGTCATTTAGATATTTCTAGGGTAGAATTAGATTTGTTGTACAGACACACAAAGATTATATATCTATATCTATCTATCTCAATATATATATATATATTTATCTAATCTCACACACGGGATCTCTCTCCCTCTCCCTCAACTACTTGATTAGCTGACCTTATTCTTCTTCTCGTTTTTAAGTTTGAAACCCATTAACTCTACGAAGAAATGAAATTTTGACAAGTGTTTAGGAATTTCCGATCAAATTAACATCAAATTGAACTAAATCTCTTCAAGAAGGTCAAACCTCAACATTTATAATCCAAGAAAAATTTCTATATCCTTGCCTCACTCCCCAAGTATATTTTCTTGATGCTATAAAGTCCCAATTCATAGGTGAACCTGAAATACCACAACATAAAAATATAATGGAGATTGATTTTGGTTAAAGAAAAATATAAATTTGAGATTTGATTGCAAATCCCACAAACAATGACTAGGTGCACATCATTAGCCAAGATAGAGAGTTGGGGAGGCCAAAGAAGAGGGAGAAGGGGTTCTACCATAGAATAAGGCAAGAAAGTTGAGTGCCTCAATCATGTAGTCTTTGGATGAGTGGATGCGATGATCAAAAGGCTAATGATTTAGGGACTCAATCAAGTGGATATTATGATTGAAAATTGATTAGCTTGATGTCACTGACATTTAAAAGAAATTGCAGAGATCTACCTAAATCGAGTAAGTAAAATGTGAAATGGGAACTTGTAAATGTCATGTCTAATCAGAAACTTACATGATAGGCCAAATCTAATTGGGCTTTGTTCCCCGAAAATATTTGCGAAGGGAAAGTGGGCCTTGTTCAATAAAACGGACCCAATACCCATTACAGGTCTATTTACCACCTTCTCCGACGGAACCTAGGAAGAGAAGGAACCCGTTGAACATTGATCATGACCTTCGACAGATGGACTTTCTGAAAATACCCATTCCTTCGATGACGGCAGGATTGGATCAATCTTCCGTAGAACGCGTGGAGGCCTGTCTACTGAAGAGAAAGGACCAGCATGCGAGATATCAAGAACCCTCGTCTGGTTGATCATCCATACGAATATCACCATGACACCCGCGCAGATTTTTTCGCGAACCGGGTTCGCGATGTTGGATCTAGAATGGATCTCACGCGTTCGAATGTCCCGCGTTAGAAGAAAGATAATGAGGAGGAGGAGTTCAGGGGAAGAGCGATGAACAAAACTATATCAAATTTGATTGCGCTGAGGAGTTTTTCACAAACACCGCACGCACACAGTCGTAGTCATATCGTCGAACACATTGAGAGGTCCTTTTATAAACCATCCCGACCAATAAGGAAAGGAGAGAGAGAGTCTGACATTCCAACGCCCTCCCGCAAGGCGTTTTCGTCGCTCGTGACGTGGCCTCATCCTGGCCATCATAACTCTTCCATCCAACGCTCCTGATTAATCTGTAACTACCTGAAAAACGGAAACAAACGTAAAGTGTTTGCGGAAATTTCAGCAGTCCGTTGTGACTCCCGCGTCTTGCTGCTGAGCTGGAGCACCTTCATCACGCGAACACCAAGTTACTCAGGTCCATCAAGGGGGGGAGCAGAACAGCTCGTGAGGGATAGCCCATCCCCAGAAGAAACGCTGCTATAAGGATCAGGAAGATGAAAAACTTTGCGCTGTTCATCGGAACGGAAACCTTGGAAGGTGAAGAAAGATCCTGTTTCGGTGAAGAGAAGAAGGAGAAGAAAAGATTGATGTCGATTTCACTATCTGCTGAACTGGAGTATATGGTTGTCTGCACGAATGGTGAGATCATCTTTTCGGTCGCGTAGCCCTTAAGAATCTTAAGCCATAAGAATCTTAAGCGCGGAAGAGATCTTCATTGTCTTTCGGACACTCTTTCGAACGTAATCACTCCTGATATTTCCCCCATTTTTTATTTCAAGTAGGAACAACAAAACTGCGGTAATCAAAGCGTAGGAATCAGGAAGATAAGGACAGATTCCGCGTTGACGTCTGCTCTTGATGATCCTTCACCCACAGAAAATAACGACAAGGTTTGGAGGGCGGAGGCGAGGTGCCATGTAGGATCTACTGGGCCAGTTAAGGCCCTTTTTTTTTTTTTTTAAAGTTGGATGGAGAGGGGGGACGCGTGAGAAGACGAAGGCGAAAGTGATCTAGGGCATTATTTATCATTCAAACACTACGAAGAATGATAATAATATTCATTTCTATTCACTGGTAATCTTTCAAAAGCATGGAATTCCAAATCCAAGTCAAAGGATTGTAGGAATAAAAAAACCATTATTTGTTGAAAATAATGGTAGGGTTAAGATTTTATATAGGAGTATGTGTTTCATGTGTGTGTGCCTTGTTGGGCCCATCATGGCCTTTCCATTTTGAAATTTCCTTTTAGGAAAAGGGGAGTAAGGGGAAACAAAAGTTGATAGTGCACCTTGTTTATTCAAATAATATCCCCAAGAATACAAATACACATGCTTTTTACTTTTATTTAAAATGGTACGAGTTAAGAAGAAGAACTTTAGTTAAAGAATTTTAAAGATAAAAATAACAAGACAACGCTCCCAAAATCAAGGTAACCAAGACACTCTCAAAGTCCAATCACACGAAACTTCACATTCTCATTAAATCCCACAAATATGACTCTCTTTTATTTATATTGAATACATTGATTATGAATTGACGGACTAGATTTTTCTTTAACTCACAATGATTTGTTCTAGACGATACCATGTTAATATCTAGTCATAGTAATTTAACTTGTAGTCTTGTGTCTATTAGTTTCTAAAGCAATTTTTTTATTGAGTAATAATTTTTGTAATGCTAAGGTAGAATTTTATTGTATAAAAGAAGAAACCCTATACTGCATAATAATCAAGGGCAAAATATTTTAAATAGAAGAGAGGGAGAGAGAGAGAGAGAACATCGAGCATGTTGAGAAAAAGATTGTAATGGGCGCACGTTACAGTGGGTCTAAGGGGGGATACTCTAAATTCTCCCTCTCTTACTAGAACATATAAATACAATATGCCTAACTTGGAACACAAGGTATCATACAAGACCCTTTGAGGCTCTTAATGAAGATATCTATCAACTGATTATAATATATATATATATATATATGTGTGTGTGTGTGTGTGTGTGTGTGTGTGTGTGTGTGTGTGTGTGTGTGTGTGTATGTGTGTGTGTATGTGTAGGCATTGTGGAAAGATATAGTAAAAGTTGTTACAAGAGAGAGAGAAGAGATCTTTGCCTATAATATAATGAGGAGGAAGTCCTACGTGAGAGAGATAGTTAGGAAGAGAAGAATTATAAAAATTTCATTAAGGCTTATATTCATTCACACCCTGTCCCCCTTCCCAAGTTGAATCGTAAAGATCAAATAAGCCTAGCTTGTGAGAAAGTGAAGTCATATAAAGTTATGCTCAGCCCTTTGGCTAAGATGTAACTAAGTTGGCCATATGTGCCAATGTGAATAGTGCATATAAGGCCCATTAAGGTCTCTATCAGAAAGAATTTGAGAGTAGATCTCAACGTGCTTGGTGCGTAATATGCGTAAAAATATGGTTGGTCAATGTGCAAGTTCAGGTATAAAAAAATATACTCAACTCTTTGAATTCAATTTTGAAATTTAGAATCGTGGTGAGCCGAGGTTGAGTCTACAACGAGGAAGGTTAAAAGATTAAAGTTAAGAGATATTTTTTGTACTTTTAGATTAAGACACAGAGATAATCGATGAAAGGAAGAAGATGTATTCAGAAATGAAATGAACCAATCAAATGCTTCAAAACTATTTTTGAAGATTGAAAACCTTGATCAATGATGGAAAAGTGATTTTAGGGTTTAAAAATATGAAAATTTTGATGAAAAGATGGAGTAAATGGAAAAGCTGAATGGAAAATGATTTTAATATAAAGATTTGTGATGAAAGCACACTCTAGTAATCCTCTCTAATCAAAATATATCTTCAAGAGCCCGTAAATTTCAAATAGACGTGACATCTTGCATCCAACATGAGGAATGAATATAAAAGATTAGAAACTCATTAAAAATGATGTTTCACACATGAATAATGATCAATTTGTGCCTTCTTTCCTTTTAGATAGCTAGTTCTAGAAGCACACAATGAAACATTAAGAATCCTATATTTTTTGCCTTATAATTGAAATAATGTTCATGCCCAAAAATTTTAGGCCCTAGCTCAATCGGGATTGTGAGATATCATGATATTATTACCTAAGTTTATTTTAGAGCATTTATAGTTGTAGATCTGATTTCTCTCTCCTCATATCTCTCTGGTCAAACTGATCACATCAAAGTTCTTGGTCAAACGGTGCAAAGTCATAAACTAAAAATAATAATAATATTATATTCTTAATCTCTCTCCCCTCTCTCATCTCTATACTCTACTCTCTTATCTCCTCTCTCTCTCTCTCTCGATGGCAGGAAATGCGAGTACAAGAAGAGATTTCTTATGTCCTCTTCCCCTTACGCGCGCACACATGCGCGTGCAAGAAAATGAGGGAAGAATGGATAAGAAGTAGAGAGGTAGAAAAGAGGGGAGAAAGGAAGTAGGTGACATTTTCTACCCCCTTTATGACGGGATGCGCATGCAGGCAAGAGGAAGAAGAGATTTCTCCCTCTCGCGTGTGCATGCACACACATGAGAGATGAAATGGACAAGGAAGATGCAGAAGAGAGGCATGAGATAGGGGAAATGGAGGAGATGAAGATGTAGAGGGGGAGAAAATTTTCTCCCCCCTCACGTGTGCATGCACGCATGCAAGAGGAGATGAGAGAGGAGGGAGAGGGTGTGGAAGAGAAAATTTCCTTTCACACAATGATGTCTTGCACAACGGAATTCTCTTCCTTCAGTTGAGAGAGAGAAAAGAGAGGGAAAGAGAGAGGAAGAGAGAGAGGAAGGGAAGGAGAAACGACATCTCCATCATGAAAGATAGGCGGAAGAAGGAAACTTACGTGCAATGGAATTCCATCGCGCAAGAGAGAAAGAGGAAGGGGAAGAAGAAAGTGGGGAAAGAAGAGAGCGGTGAAGGGAAGAGGGCATATAAGAGGCACGCGTGACGGAAATTATTTTCGTCGCGTGAGAGAAGGTGAAGAGGGAAAGAGAGAGAGAGTGAGAGAGAAAATCACTCTCTCTCCTCTCATTGGGTGTGATCTCTGCCATCTGGCACGATCAAAATAAATAACCCCAAAAAAATGAATTTCTTTTTTAAAACTTATTTTTTAGTTTTCAAATAATTCATATAAAATCATTTTAACACCCAAAATTCCCAAAAAATCTCAAAAATCTAGAAGTAAATGTAGTCATTAAAAATCATGTTAACATGCATTCATAAATATTTTCATGGTAATAAATATAATTTAAATGGAAAATAAATAGATACTTTATTTTCTAATAAAAGATAAGGTTATCTTATTAATGAATAAATGTCAATAAATGTTCATAAAATGTTTAAAATGGGGGCCTGGCCATCATCTTTGTTGCAACCAACGAGATCGCAACACTTGGCTACCTTAGGGCTTCGAATTAGAATCCAATGACTTGAATCATCTTGACGATTTTCCTCTTTTAAGAATGCATGGACACGTGTCACGCCTTGAGTCCATCGATTTAAATAAAAAAATTGATATAATTTCTACAATTTTCTCTTTGGAGGGGGAGGGGGGAGGGCAAGACATGTGTCACTTCCTCAATGCTTGGGTAAGTTTGTCTCTTATCTTCTATCCATCCATTGTTTGATTGAAGAATTGAGCAGAAAAAATTCATATTTTAAATGAATGACAAATTTTATCCTAAAATCCTAAAACCCTAAAACACTCATATTTATACTCCAATATTCTCTCTCCCCATTTTTGTTTTGGATATCTCTTAACATGAGACTACGAGAAGGAAAATGAGAGGAGATTAAGGTCCAATTCAAGCATTATTTGATGCTCATGCTTGTCGTGGAGACAAAGTCAAAGGATTGTGATCTAAATGAGTCTACCATCACTTGGCCTAGGATGGGCATCACAACGGCATTTGTGGGAGTATTCTCCCAATAAATGGTAGCACTGTCATCATCCACTCTTCCCAAAATCTCACATGTCCTTATTCACGCATCAATATCTTGTTATTGTCGTTCATCCTTCTCTCCTTGCTATTCCATCCTCCTCACTTTCCTTTCATTCATTCTCATCACTTTTTCTTAATTCCAATTTCCTTTTTAATTCAATCAAGAAAAAAATCATAAAATCACCACTTCACACCCCTTTCCACGCGCTATATGGACACTTGAGTAGCTTCAAGAAATCCTTTAATAAACCTTTTAAGTATGAATTTTAATACATAATAGAAGATAGGATCATCATTTCTTGGTACATTAATGTTTTTGAATATTCCTTTGTTGTTTAATTCTAATGCTTTGATCAAAAGTTTAAGAGCTCAAAGAGCATCAAATCTCAACACTAAGGTTTTTCTTAATTGGTTGATAGAGAGCCAATCTCTTAAATGATGAAATCAAGCATAATGAAGTGATATTAAATAGATAGATCATTTTGCTTTCACTCCTAGTGAAACTTGTACAACTTGACTATCTATGTGATATTGTTTTTTTAGGGTACATGTTATCCAAGTTGATACATAGTTCATGTTCCAATCTGACATAGGCAAGAAGCTCGACATTTCATCTTCCTTATGACACTAGAATCAATCAATATCCAAGTAGAAGGAGTAGGGAGTCCATCAAAGGTGGTGGGGGCATCATCAGGTGGTGCAGTTGAGTGTAAATGGTGTGAAAGTTCTAAAAGCCAAAGATTCATGAGCAGTAATTAATCCATTGAAGAATTAAGCCAGATAAGTGAGGTAAGTGGTCATAATGGAGGGACTAGCCAGTGAAGGCATATCAAAAAGGCGATGGCAAGGCAAAATGTAACAGTAGAGTTAAAAAACTAGTGAAAGAGGCTCATTTGTTGGTGAAAATAGAGATGATGATAAACTATCATGTGCAGTCAATGGTAGATGTAGTACATGTAGGTAAAATTAGCTCAAGTAGATATCACTTTGATTGAGGTTGAGAACACGTTCGACAAGCAAGGAGTGAAAAATGATGATAAAGGGAAGAAGCAACAAATATGAGAGGGGTAAATAAGTTCATTTCATATCTTTATTTTTTTCTAATTAAATTTATTATTCCTTGATAATTCTCTCACCTTTCACCTTTAAATGAACGTAAAATTTTTCACCTTGGTTAGAGGACCTAATGCCATGTACACCCACATATCTATAGATCTGATTGACCCTAAACGATTGCTAGAAAATCACTTAATACACACATTATACTCACACAATCAATCAACTCAAATCCTTAGAAGTCTTCTTGATACCACTAGGCTCTTCTTGCCACTAGTTGAATTCTAGATTTCAATTCCCTTCCTCCTACTATCTTTTGATGAACATGCTTCTCTGAAGTCCATGAGCCTTGATCAACCTTTCATGGGTATTTGGAGTTAACCCTTAACCTAGAAATTATAAGATCATGAAAGGCAAATGTTAGCGCACTTGTTTTGATATAAACAGTTTCTTGAATTGACAGAGATATAATTACATCATTAACCTTATTTTTCAATCACTAACCTTATGTCATATGATATTACTTGACATGTTATCATTTTACCTTTATCAATATTATCCTGCACCTATCATTGTATTGGATTAATCTATTCATATTCCCAATGAGGTTTATGATGGTGTTTGGTTTCAGGAAACGCAGCAAGACTCTCATCATGCACTCATAAGTCTATCCTTTATTCACTAATATCATTTCCCCGTAGTTACCCTTGATCATATTTAATAATATCAATTCCATTGAGGGGTTTATCATCATTTTCTTTTTCTTATCCCTTCTAACCCGATTTACTATAAAAGGCGAGTTAGGGTTTGAAAATTTGGGGCATCGAGACACAGAAAATTTGTACGCCATCTTCGACGATCTAGCGAACAGAAAATCATCCTCTCCTCTGCGATTCGTGTGAAGACAGAAGACCGGTGCGAAGAGAGATCTTCATCTAGCATACGTGTTCTTATCTTCTTCACGTCGACGATTTGTGAGGAATACGCACCATCGACAGTTTGTTCACGGTTTGCCAACACGCTGTCTACGATCTGATCTTTCTGATTTCAGCGAATAGACGTCATTTCAGATTTGTTTTTATCGATTCTCGGTTTTTCATCTCTTCCAAATTCGTCGTTAGGTCAACTGGAATAGTTCATTTTAGGTCAGTTCATCTTTGTTAGGTAATTTCATCTGAAGGACGTCATGTGTGAATCTAGATTTCTATCTATTAGTAAAAGTTTGGTAATACAAATTTTCCTCTTTTAAATCGTTGTCGTGGTTAAACTTGCGATCGGTCGGAATTACGAATCCAAGCCCTTTCATCTCTCGGTTCTCGATATCGAATATCCTTGTTATCAATTATTGGTATAAAACTAATTAACACATTTATGTCTTTATCAATTAAATTAGTTTGATTGCTTGCATATAGTTTTCTCTGCTGTTATAAATTTTGTTATCTTAACATACATCAAGTTGATATCAATAGTGACAGACGAGGTATTGTGTGTTCTATTCAATTGAATTTCATCATTAATTACATAGCCTTTAATTTACTGTTTAGGTTGTCCATCAATTAAATTAGTTTGATTACTTGCATATAGTTATTCTCTGCTGTTATAAATTCTGTTATCTTAACATACAACAGGTTGATATCAATAGTGACAGACGAGGTATTGCGTGCTTTATTCAATTGAATTTCATCATTAATTATATAGTCTTTAATTTATTTTTCAGGTTATCTATTGATTAACTTAATTGGTTTGCTTGTATCAAATTTATTCTCTTGATCAGAATTTCTACTTTCTTGATATTCTGTGTGTAAGTAGGAAAGTCAACTCTGTCAGGAAGTCAACTCTGTCAAGAAAAGTCAACTTAGTCGAAAAGGTCAACTTTAGTAGAAAGTCAACTCTAGATTAGAAGTCAATCCAGAGTCAATAGAAATCAGAAAAGTCAATTCTAGGTCAAAGGTCAATCAAAGTCAACTCAGTCAGGAAAAAGTCAACTTTAGCAGAAAGTTAACTCTAGATTAGAAGTCAATCCAGAGTCAATAGAAATCAGAAAAGTCAATTCTAGGTCAAAGGTCAATCAAAGTCAACTCAATCAGGAAAGTCAACTCTGTCAGAAAAAGTCAACTCTAGATTAGAAGTCAATCCAGAGTCAATAGAAATCAGAAAAGTCAATTCTAGGTCAAAGGTCAATCAAAGTCAACTATGTCAGAAAAAGTCAACTTTAGCAGAAAGTTAACTCTAGATTAGAAGTCAATCCAGAATCAATATAAATCAGAAAAGTCGATTCTAGGTCAAAGGTCAATCAAAGTCAACTCTGTCAGGAAAGTCAACTCAAGTCAAAAAAAGTCAACCTTAGCAGAAGGTCCACACTTGACATAAAAGTCACCATTAGAGTCACTTACTTAGGTAGCAGTAGTTAGATACACATCTTTCTACATTCATACACGCTGAGGACAGAAGCGTCTCAATAGCTGAGACAAGAAGGAGTCAGGACCTTGAAGTGGAGAGACCAAGAGAAGCCGGAAGACGAGGTCTCACTTTATCAGTGATTGGCGATACTAGAGGAAGAGGCACGACATGGCGAGAAGGGACGAGCAATCACGTGGAGATCGGCCTGAGGGAGTCAGGGTGTCCAGGAGCCGAGGAGGTCGAGGCCTAGTGGGTAGTGCCGTAGGGACAGGTAAAGGTGAGTGTTAGGTTTGCCGTAGGGGGCAAAGCTAAAAACCTTGTATTTGAACATTGTCCTTCACCCATTTGAGGGGGTGAGAGGATTAGGTTTCATTTTGGTGAGGATTGAGGCTATGAGTCTAAAGTACTCGAGACTGGATTAAGGGACATTAGGTCCCCCAACCAGTATAATAACATCTGGTGCATTTGAGAGAAGAGAAAGAAGTGAGTGAAAAATCAACGAATCGTTAATAAACAGATAATCAGAAAATCACGATTAAAAAAAACAGTACATAACCCTAATTCACCCCCCCTCTTAGGGTAAACCACCGCCCTATTGGGTATTTCAGCAAAGAATCAGAAAACTATCATTAACTTACTCTTTAACTCAACTCACCAAGAGTCCTTTCCTACCCTTCTTGGGTAACATCCATTCACAAAATCTACCTCCATGTGTATAAAGGGTTTTCAGACTAGTCCTAAATCAATGAAGTCAATAGAGGAATAAATGATAGAAAAGGCATAAAATAATAAATGAGAACCTAAGCTAAAAAACTATAGTAGGAAAGGAGGGATGTGAATTCACCCATTGTTCTTTGGTGACCTTGATTTTTTGTTGTTGAGTGTGACATTGATTTTCTAGAGGTTGATCATGGCTTTGATTCTCGAGTTAGTGATTTACTATGGACTTAACTTTCTGACTAGTTGTTGACTGTGACTTTCTAAAAGCTACTACTAAAAATGCAGTCTTTGATTTCTCACAAAAGATTCCATTGGCCACTCTTTGAGCATCACTTCCATGAGAAGTCTTCTTCATTTGGAAAATTTGTAAAAACTATTAAAATTATGCTACTATTCCACAATTTATATCCATATTTTTGATAAATTTGAGAAATTTCTTAAGGAATAAATTTATAAACAGCTTAGAAAATAATAATGAATCAAATCAATTCAAGCATGATGAAAATATAGCTACTTTATAGTCATTTATACATACATACATACATACATACATACATACATACATACATACATACATATATATATATATATATATGACTTGACTTCCTCTAATATGATGGGTTATAGGAATCCATGGTTATAGTGAATGAATAATGCAAGACTAAGTCACATGATTTCTTTAATTCTTGCTCTAAAGGGGACTCAATAAGTTGACTTGCCAACCAAGTGTAGATATAAAAATTTGATGGTGTAATATCCATGTTTAGACCTATTGTTTTCTCACAATGTATCCTGATTTCATTTGTAATCAACACTCTAATTCCTCTGCTGGTATTACTCCATTCAGAGCTTGGTGTTTCTGGCCATCACGGCAGAATGAAATCACTCAAAAAGCCCATCACCAGCTGTTTACCTCAACGTCTGGCTGTTTGCCCATGTGACACTCTTCTGTGTCCTGGCGACTTCATCCTGATTCTTGAAGGCTCAGCCGACTTTGAAGATTACCACCGTGGGAAAAAAATGTTCTTGCGAGAATGGGATTCGTACTCCACCTCTCTCTTCTATTTTATCCGGTCGACGCAGAGTCAAGGATCATGGTATATAGTCTTTGATACTATCTCCTTAAGGTCGGGAATTCTATGGACGTAGTAGATTTCTTTGAGACTCTGATTCTGCCCGCTGCTGCATTCGATTCCCCTGTTCGCACTTCCCTTACGAATCCTACTCTTCCAAGAAGATGAAGTTCGCGACGAAGAACATGAGACTTCTCCCCCATCATCACCTCGCACTCGCAGCAACAATTCGGCGGCCGGAAATGAACCCGAAAAAACGTGAAGGCTTAAAAAAACTCACCCTTCTTACCCATTTGTGTTCCCAAAAGAAGCATAGAGACGATGTCGAGAGCGTTCTGTCGCCGGTGCCTGTTCTCGCGGGAGAACAAGGGTCGTTACGCTCTCTTCCATTCCTTCCTGCCACCTGACGACGTCTCCGGCAGCCCAAACTACGAAGACAACGCGTTCGAAGTGGAGAGAATCTACCGCATGCTTCGCAAGTTCCATTCTCGGCCACCTAAGCTGGAGCTCGCTTTGGAAGAGTCCGGCGTGCGCCTCCGCGCCGGGCTGGTGGAGCGCGTCCTGCGCCGGTGCGGCGACGCCGGCGCCCTCGGCTTCCGCTTCTTCTCCTGGGCCTCCCGCCAGCCCGGCGGTCACCACGCCACCGCCGACGCCTACAAGTCCCTCTTAGCCATGCTAGCCAAGATGCGCCACTTCGGCGCTGCCTGGGCCCTCGTCGACGAAATGCGCCGCGTGGACCCCGCCTTCATCTCCCCGGAGATCTTCATCACCCTCATGCGCCGCTTTGCCAAAGCAAGAATGGTCAGCAAGGCTATCGAGGTGCTCGACGAAATGCCCAAGTACGGCTGCGAGCCCGACGAGCGCGCTTTCGGCTGCCTCCTCGACGCGCTCTGCAAGAACGGCGGCGTCAAGGACGCCGCCACCCTCTTCGAGGACATGCGCGATCGCTTCCCGCCGACGCTGAAGCACTTCACCTGCCTGCTCCACGGCTGGTGCTTGGCCGGCAAGCTCACCGAGGCCAAGCATGTGCTCGTGCAGATCCGGCAGGCCGGTCTGCCGCTCGACCTCGTCGTGTACAACACGCTGCTGGGAGGCTACGCCGCGGCAGGGAAGATCGAGGACGGGTACGAGCTGTTGCGGGATATGCGGAAGAAAGGCTGCGAGCCCAGCGCGGTCTCCTACACGACCCTGATCCAGGCGCTCTGCTCCCACGGCCGGCCCGACGAGGCCGCGCGGCTCGTGGCCGAAATGCAGCGCCACGGTTGCGCCGCCGACGCGGTCACTTACGGCACGCTCATCGGCGGGTTCTGCAAGCGCGGCGACCTCCACAGGGCGTACCAGCTTCTGCCCTCCTGCGCGTCAGACCAGTCCGCTTACTTCCACATCATGGCGGCGCACGAGAAGAAGGATCAGCTCGAGGAGTGTTTATCACTCCTGGACGAGATGGGCAAGGCGAAGTGCCCCGCGGACGAGCAAATCTACAGTCTCGTGATCCGCCTGGCGTGCAAACTGGGAGAACTCCGGCGCGCGGAGGAGCTGTTCCGGGAGATGGAGAGGAGCCAGAACCTGGACGCGTTCATTGCCATAGTGCACGGGTTCCTGCACCAGGGGTCTCTCCCCGAGGCGTGCGGCTACTTTAAGGAGATGGTGGCCCGGGGACTGTTCGCGGCACCGCAGTACGGCACGCTGAAGGAGGTGCTGAACGCGCTGCTACGCGCGGGGAAGATCGAGCTGGCGAAGGACCTGTGGGGATGCCTGGGGGGCGGGGCCTGCGCGCTGAACGCGGCGGCGTGGACCATATGGGTGCAGGCGCTGTTCAGCCGAGGGCACGTGAAAGAGGCGTGCGCGGAGTGCATGGAGATGATGGAGGCCGGGCACATGCCGCAGCCGGACACCTTCGCCAGGCTCATGCGAGGGCTGAAGAAGCTCTATAACCGCCAGATCGCTGCTGAGATTACCGACAAGGTTAGAGTCATGGCGGCGGAGAGGAACGTCACTTTTAAGATGTATAAGCGGAGAGGGGTAAGAGACCTCAAGGAGAAAGATAAGTGTAAGGGTGATGGCGGAAGGAGGAGCAGATCCCGCCGACGTTGCTGGGGACCTGCGGCTAAGTAGGCGGAGATGAAAAAACTCCGAGGCCGCAACTCATTATTATTATTATCAATCATGTGGTTCAATTGCTGTAAAGTTTTTTCCGGGCTTTTCAACGTCTTGCGTGTTTCAAGCATTGTCCCGTTGGTCTGTCTCGTCGTAAATCTCTTCCTGAAATTGTCAAGGGTCTGTTTCGGTCGAAGTCTCGAAGAAAATGAACGATTATGGTGGAGAGAGATCATGACCTGTAGGAGCTCCTCGATGACGTCTTCCATGGTTATTATGCCGACGGCTTCTTCTTCGGGAAGAGCGGGAAGCGGGGTTTCATTGATTTTTAAAATGTCGGAGAGAGTGTCCCTTGAGCGAAAGCTCCTGCTACGGGTTGATCCCCGTTGGGAGGAGCTCTGGGCGTTGACCGGCAGGCTCTTCCACCTGGTCAATGCTCTGTAGCTCTTGACTACGTCGCTCGCTCTCCGACCGTCAATATCCAGTTTAACGTCTGTTTTCGGCGGACAAATTCTCCAGTTTAATGATCAAAGATAAAGTTTGCGGGATCTCAGATTCTTACCGCCATCGTCGCTCGTGCGTTGACTGTGACTCTTCTTTACGACGACCGCCATGTGGCTGTGGCCTTTCTGGAACTCGTTTAGAATGTCATACAGAGGTTTGTCTTCAGGAACCCTAGAAATCCTCATTAAAGTCAACGCCTATTTTCCTCTGTACTTCATTAAAATCAACTGAATCATACCGAGGGATTTTCCGAATCGTAACGTTCATGACCGGCATTTCATCTGCTGGATGAATGAACAACAAGTTCTTCACCTGAAATAAAAAATCTCGAACTTCTAAAGATGAAAACGATGAAAAGCCCGGAAATTCAAACGAGTACCAGAATCAGCCCAACGATGTTTGTCGGCCTTTCATAGTACACTGGAACCCTGCTGTGGCCTTTTTCCCAAAATCACCTGCATCAAGTCTCTGTTGAATTTGGTGCTAATGTCAATTGAAAACGTCTCTGATATCGGGGTCATCGCATCCCTCGCCTTCTTTTCAGATAGTTCAAGTGCTCCGGCGATGATCGTCGTTTCATCGTGCGTCAGCTCTCCGCCCTTCCCTGCCTGGTTTTGTCACCGAAATAAAAAACAAGGAAAATTTAAATAGTTCATTAAATTCTGTTGAATCCCGCAAATCATTCTTCAGCTCGCACCTCATTCCCGTGCAAGTCAACCAGTGTTTTAAGCTCCGATCGACGAAAAAGAACTACACGTCCATTTCCAAGCAATAGATCTAATAACTGGAGAGTCAATTTCGATTAAAATCAAATTAAAAGCAATGCCAACAGATGGTATCATCAAAATATACTTATATGTAAAATAAACCTTGCTGATTGGATACGCGACTGGGAAGCATATCCAAACGAGAACACGCACCAGAGGTGCTACCGCTGCACCAATTGCCAAACCATAACGCGAACAAACAGCTTGAGGAATAATCTGCAGTTTTACTAATTTGATTTGCTTCTAAAAAATCGGCACTTAGGTTTATATTTCTATTTATTTATGTATTCCTACCTCTCCGAAAAGAAGCAGCAAGGTAACTGAAATCAATATGGCTCCCCACGCAGAAGTCAGAGTATCAAGGAAGATGGGAAGTGTCTGGATCAAGACAATAGAGAGATAATATTCAAGTTGTTATTCATTGAATAAAGAAATCTTACCTCCATGGCTGCGGCGTTACAGATGAGAAGAGTGCACAAAAGCAGGTGCTGTTTCTGTACAACAGGCAGTATCTTCGCTGAGAAAATAAAACATAGAGAAGCTAATCATTTAAACATTACATTTATAAATTATTTAACAAATTATGAGAAGTCGAAGGCAAAACTCCAATAAAACGGAAGTGCAGTCTACCGGCATGTTTGCGATCGCTCGTCGTGCCAGACTTGGCGAGAACTTCGAGGTCAACGAGGCTCTGCGACATCAACCCCAGCGTCAGTCCAGACATCATTCCCGCGAACACCACTAGCAGCATGATGATCACTATGTGGAAGAAGAACTGCGGCTGACAGCAATGATACTCCACCGCCATTGAGAGAGACGATCGCTGCAACAGACGGAATGATGCTCTGCCGTCTAGCACTCCTGGACCTGGACAACTTCATTGACACGTGGCAGTTCAAAATTGATAAATCGGGACCGTTCATCTGGCGGTGTTGGCGGTAACCGGTACCGGGAGATCCCCGAAATGAAAAAGGGCCCAAATAGAAGTATCACTGGGCCCGCTAATTATCTTTTCTGTTATATTCAGCCAGGAACTTGTAGCTGAATATGGCGTTGCCGTTGCCGGGGGGAAACCCTAATTTCGATGGAAATCTTTCTGGCGCGGCGATGCCCGCAGCTCCGGGAACGGACATGACGGGCATATGCTTCCGAGATCAGCTCTGGCTCAACACTTATCCTCTTGATCGTAACTTCGTGTTCGATTATTTCGCGCTCTCTCCGTTCTACGACTGGACCTGTAACAACGAGCAGCTCCGTCTCAGATCCGTTCATCCCCTCGATTCCACGCATCTCTCGTAGGTCTTTTGTTAATGCATTTTTGTTTAATGCGATTTTTTTTTGTGATTCACGAGAGGCCGATCACCCGACAAGACCGTTTAATGCGATTTTGATTAAATTTTCAAAAGGAAAATGACGGGGAACGAGTATACGCTCAGCGAAGTGATGGAGCCTCATTTGTTTGTGATCCGGAAGCAGAAGAGGGATAGCCCGGATAAAATTACGCCGTTGCTTACTTACTACATCCTTGATGGTTCCGTATACCAATCCCCGCAACTTTGCAATGTTTTTGCCGCTCGTATTGTAAGTTCTTTCAGTTCAATAAAAAATGTTTTTATTTATTTTCTGTCTATTTGTATAATAGTTAGATTTTGCGTCTCTTCAGGGCCGCGCTATTTATCATATTTCTAAAGGTTTCAGAGTCGCCGCCTCGAAATTGGAGAAGATGGCTTACGGTGCGAGGATTATTTTGTTGTAATCTGTTTGATCCATCTCCTTCTATAAATTTATCTTACGGGCGCGCATCTTTTACCGAATTTTTAGTTGCGGAGGATGAAGACGCCGATAGAGAGCCCAAGCCCGTGAAGGAAGCGATTGACAGAAAGGAAGTCATGCGCGTTGAACACATCCTCGCGCAGTTGCAGCGCAGGGTAAAACATCGTTGACCTTCCTTTCCAGGGGGAAGAATCTAATTATAACTCATGGCTTTGATTTGCAGCTTCCTCCCGCTCCGCCGCCGCCCCCGTTCCATGATGGCTACGCCCCGCCGTTGTCTAGCGACCAGGAAACGGTGCTGGAAGTCAAACAGTTGGGTGATACGCAACCGTCAGATCCCATCATTGATCAGGGACCTGCTAAACGGCTTAAATATTAAGTCCTGAGATTGTGTAACTTCCGGGGTTGAATTCCTCTCAAATGCCATTGCTGACCGTTGAACCACTGACCAGTGAATGACACTAGAAGTCTACAAGCTGGACAACCCTACCATGACTGAAATCATTGGCCAGGGACCAGCTGGACTAGAAGTCGAAGCATTTAGCATATAGTCGAAGCATACTATATGGGTCTTACTCCAATGTTCCTGATAACCTCAGAAGATTCGAAACGTTGACTAATGACCAGCATACAGCTTAAAAGACAAACAAGCGGGAGACAGGCGTCAGATGCCATCAAAGACCCAGGCCTTAATAAATTGCACGATATTAAGGTGGACAATCATTTCGAATGATGGTCTCACTGACTTTTCTCAGCATCTGCTTCTTCCATCGCTTGCCTCGCCAGCCAAAAAACCTGCATGATCCCACCATTGCCGACGTGGGCCAAGACCATCCGACCCGGGAAGTCCACCCAGATTGCCAGGAGCTTGACGATGGCAAAGATCGTGCCTACGGCGAAGAGCTTTGCAAAATTTGGACAGAAAGAATATGAGGTGACAGCCAGTCAAGAGAAGATTGGTAGAGAAAAATGTTTACCCACCTGCTCAGGGATTTGAAAAAACTCCTTGGCCGTTTCCGATAGGAAATCAGCCATGACTACGCCAATGGTCAACCCTAGGGGGACAATTAGCTCTCTGCCTCTCAGAAAGGAGAAGATCAAGTCGGAAGCAAAACTCAGGACAAAACCGACAAGCAGGAAACTCTTTAAAACCCTGCTTCCGAGCATGAAAAGGCGATGAGCGATGACTGTTTCTGCTTCCTTCCAGGGGAACTCCTTTACTGGCTCGGGTAAAGTTTTCCAGAGAGCATCTGATAAATTATGGAGATGTGGGGAGAGGTTGTTTCTCTCTCTAGAGTGGTCTGCAGCCTGTGCTCGCACGCAACATCTATTAAAGATTCTACTAAAGCCCATTGAAGGGGATGAGGAACCTCTGCGAGCAACAACTGAGCAGTAGCCATATCCTCTTTCTCCTGATACCTGCCCAAATCATCAATCTATAAGGTTTAGTCTACGGAGGTGGCATTGGGAAATTCTGTCCATCCGAATGTATTCTACCTAGCTAAACAGAATTAAATTTCGATGAATTTATGATAAGCTCAAAGAAGGCTGTATGAAGATATGGCGTCAAAGACTATCAATGTTTGATCATGTAATGGTAAGTTGAAAAAATTAAGCGCAAGATATTGTCACATCAGGTATAACAATCAATGAGAAAAAAATGAATAAATCTTGCCAATCACTTCAATTTACTGTAGTCTATGCCGAAAAAGATATATGCCAAAATTTTGATAGATACGACACACATCGAGGATGGAGGCGGAAGGACCTTCTTGAAAAGTGATTTTGAATGGAAAACGAAGGAGATTAAACGGCAGAGAAAGAGAGGACAGAAACGCAAAGGGCACCGTCGAATCAGAGGATAATTCAGGTTAAAAATAGGACATCTGACGAACGTACCTTGAAGCCCAGAGAGGAAGGAAAATTGCGGATGGCCACCTCCATTCCGTCTTTCACGTTCAAACTCTCTCGGCTCTCCTCGGAAATTTCCGCACTTCAAAACCCTTCCTTCTCCGCCGCTCCGCCATCGGAACTTCTTTTGTCGAGCTTATTCGTATTTTATCTTCTGGTATCCTACCCATCTCTGGCGTTGATCTTCTGTGTCCTTTTGAGATATACCAATCGGACGGTCAATATCAAAAGTAGTTTACCCTTTTCCGTTCGCCTTGCTAAGAAAATAAGCGGGCCTTCTGGGCCAAAAGGAGGAACGAACGAACTACCCGGAAAGTTAAACATCTAGATCGGGCCTAGAGAAGAGGAAGCCACTGCTTCATCCACGTTCTTCAAACCCGCTTTGTTTTTCCTGCTTGTTTTATTCTTTTTACAGTCATTTATACTATAAACTAATCTCTCTCTCATGGCCTAATCATAGCTCTCAGTTCTCATCACTCGAAACTAATCGAAACAGTCGACGTGGGGACGACGATGCTTTTCCTTTAATTCCTACTTTTAGAAAATCAGAAAACAGCCGCCTCCGGCGGCTTCCATTTGGATGCCGGAATCCTTCATTCCTTCACCTTGTTGTCACCGCCATCTTCGATATTGCTGCCCAGGGGCTAATTCTAAACTAAGCTGTGCCCAGCAAGCCGATTCCCATGTCCTACAAGAGACAAACTGCAGGAGATCAAGGAACCGACAAAGCCAAAGAAGTTTTCCCTCGCTAGCGTGTGGAGCTTCTGCAAGACTGAACGACGGGAAAGAGTGGCGTTTTTAACTAATGGAACTCTGTTCGATGGACTTCTCCTGTGAGTGCGTTTCCTCGTCTTCTGCTGTTTGTCATGGCCAGGAACCCTAGAGGACATACCCATTTCAAATGCTCGGAGTTTAATGGAATTTAGTCCGGTATTAATCTCGTCGTTAATGATTAATGCAATTTCCATGTACGCAAGGAGCGGAAATCAGAGCACACAAGGACTAAAAATCCAAAGGACAGAGCAGAGAACTGAAATAACCACACTCTGGAAACTCAGAGAAAAAAAACCAAGGGCCATCTCATGATGCTGGAAATTTACAGAGGCTTGAACCCTCGTCAGCAAGTCTCCAGTTGAACCTGCTCATCAAGTGGAGCACACATTAACGTGCTGACGTGGTTCCAGCTTGAGCTCTCGGACGAGCTGATGCAGCCCAGTCCCCATAGACGATCTATTCCTTCTGCTTTCACGTGTTCGGAGTAGAGCACCTGCTCAAATTCAGGATCAAAGCAGCCACTCGTCTCTCGGGAGAATGCTCCTTCAAGGGAAGAAGACTCGTCGGCAAACGAAGGAGTCCATGTTGAAGTCTCCATAAGGTCCTGCAGATCTTCGTAAACCTGCGGGACAGCGTAAGGAACGCCGAGAGAGTTATGAACGCTGGGAGTGTTTTCACCGGCGATCCTGGTGCAAAGTTTGACGAGGAAATTCCTCAGAGGAGAGTTATCATCAGACTGTAAGTGGATGTGACTAGTCAACGGCACAGGATTTTCAGGCCAGTATGGTGCCTGACACGTGAAATCATTTTCAGCCTGAGTCGGTCTTATTTCTTTCAAAGATCGTCGATTCTGCAGATTATCGTTGTGCGGCTTTCCCAGGAGCTTCTTCTTCAGTCTCGTGTTCCAGTAGTTCTTGATATCGTTATCTGTCCTTCCGGGGAGCTGGGCAGCTATGATAGACCACCTGCTCAGGATGAGAGAGAGATTTGCACCGGCAAAATGAGCTTATCAATCGATAATTTCTCTTCATTACCTGCTTCCGATACTCAGGTAAAGGCTACATATGACGTTATCCTCTTCGTCAGAGAATCCCCCATGCTTGATGTTCGGACGGAGATAGTTGAGCCATCGGAGACGGCAGCTCTTACCGCATCTCTTAAGGCCTAAGAAACCGGGAAAAAATAGTAATATTCAAGGTTTTTAACGGAGACGAGAAACCATGTAAGGAGAGATGAGCAGTACCGATTTTCTGTGGAAGGGTTATCCAGTTGCCTCCGGTGCCATGCTGCTCAATATAGGTCTTGAGCTTGGCATCCTCTTCCGGAGACCAAGGACCCTTCTTCACGTTGGCTTTGTCGCAGCATGGAGCTCTGCCCATGACTAAGGTACCTCAAATTCCTCTGCGACGTATCAGTTTATTCCTCTTCATGTTTCTCTCCTTCCTCCTCCCATTTAAAGGGCCGAGGGAGAAAAACCTCCAGCGCGGAAAGAGAGAAGGGGGGATTAAAAAATCTGGCGTAGAGTCCAGCTAACTCTTGTTTTGTCCTTCTCCTTTTTTGCGTTTCTCTTAGTCGAATCTAAGGATCATTGGGTCCTAGAAACGGATTAGTACGACCACTAAACGAAATCTTAGACAGTTCAATGTCGCAGACGGTCGACAGACATGAGTTCCCGAGGGAAGCTACGGAAAATGTCTGATTAGACTTGGGCATCAACTATTATCATCAAATTTTCCTCGAGGAATACATAAGGGGAGGCTTGTAACCTCAGACAGGAAAAACAGAGAAAAGAGAAAGAACGAGAGAGAGAGAGAGAGAGAGAGAGAGAGAGAGAGAGACAGCTTGTCTCTCTTTCCTGGAATTATGTCTTTCTCATGGAATATCTCCGTCTTTCTTTTCTATACCTCTTCATCTCCTGAAGTCCCTCCCTTCCTCCCACTCTTTTATTCTCTCATTATTTCTCCCTATTTACCCAATCACATGAAGTTTGAACGACCAAATGTGCAAAAATAATAATAATAATAATAATAATAATAATAATAATAATAATAAAATATATATTTCAAACTTTTTAAGGAAGAGAGTTGCATGGATCCCTTAAACCCTACCCCTTACGGATTTATTTTGAGTTTTTTTTCCTTTTAAAACCCCAAAAATAATATATTTATCGTGATTTTTGAGAACCTTATGCTTTTAAACCTCTAGGTGTAAGTACACATTAAACTATAATTCTATGGGGAAAATAACTCATTATTGGCCTATCCAATTAACTAATTCATTATCAAATATCAAGACACTAATCATGTATGGATTAATCAAATGAATAGTCAAGTCATTGATAGAGAAAGCTACACAGCATGTCTTGGAAGATAATGGGGTTAAGCTTCCTTCACATGGAATGTGTTTGTTTGAAGTTATCATGTACGTATAGTCTCTCATCAGCACATAACTCCTCGAATGACTTGGAGCATGCTCCACTATCAAACCCTAAGTAGTCATTCTTGTCGGAACTAGTGTAGACAAAAATCATTTTTTGATCTTTTTGTTTCCACCTTGGCTAAAGACTTTAGTGAAATGTTTACCTACGTTTGAGTTTGATAACATGCAATTTCATGCATTAATCTCATGCATTTATGCACTTTTTCTTAAAAATGTATGTTATCATGATTTAAAATGATTAAAATGATAATTCTTATATTTTAGAGTATATTCTGATTTTTCATAAGTTATAGCATTTTATGAGAATTTAATGATATAGATATATTAAGAATATTGATTTAATGATATTGATTTTCTGAGCATTTTATTTTCTGGATTTTCTATAATTTTTAAAGACTTTCTAGAAATTAAAATGATGAAAATATCTCTCTCTCTCTCTCTCTCTCTCTCTCTCTCTTTCTCTGACAATCTCTCTTGCTCTCCTTCTCTTCCTTTCTTTTGCTCGCTCTTTGACAGACCTAATTGGTGCGGTCGTTGAATGCATACCAATTTGTGTCAAAATTAATACTGAACTCACCAATTTTATCAAATAATAACAAATTAAGAAGTATAGTGGTGAATAAGGGTCGATTCCACGAAGAATTAAGGTAATTTTGGATGATCTTTTGAAATTAGATCAAATAAGATAATAAATCATGGTGAGAATTAGGGAAATTGATATTTTTAAAAAGATGACTTGAAAACGAATCCACGGAATCAAAAATCACTGAATTTGGAACAAGATTCGCAGAGAAATCATCAAGTGAATAAGAGAGAAATTTCTGAAATTGAAAATTACGAAAAACCAAAATTGAAATTGAGTAAAATCATCATTCGAAATTAAAATCTAAATCTATACGAAGAAAGACTAGGACGAAACACGATATTTAACCCAAGATTGCTCTTAAATTGATCCAATTATTTGCCGGATCAAAGGCTTTTCATTCCCGAATTCGAAAAACAATCGTTGATATTTAAGAGCCGATTTCTTCCTATTCTCTTAACGAAATCTCACTTTAAAGCACCCTATGGAAGCAGAAATGAGTCTAGAAGCGATCGGAAGCAAGAGATTAAAGGGATTTGGTGTCTTAAACAGTTCGATTACTCGAATTGCCCTGGAATACTTTACAATTTTGAAGAAAATTTCTATTTAAAACGTGAATTGGGCGTAACCGTCTGATCGAGCATTTAATCTTCAATCGATGGCTCTGATGAAATGCAGAGATGTGAATCGTTACGATTAAGTTGTTTTTGTTCGATCTCAAATAAACCGTCGAGATGAAACCACATCGTGCGTGTTATAAGTAAAGCATCAAACCGTTGCTGTTTATCTTGATCCAACGCTCTAGATGCGTTTCATCGGGTTTAATCGATCGACGGTTGCGATTAATCGCGGGATTGGACGCTCCACATGCTGCCACATCACCTGCACAAAAATAAAAATGTTATTTTAATAAAAAAATCAATTTGAAAGTAAAAAAAATCAGAAAAAGTCCGAAAAAATCCTTCAATTTTTTTCAAATCCTTAAAAATATTTTAAAATATAACTCCAAATTAATCCAAATTTGTTTTATTGGATTAAAAATTAAATTAGCTATCATTCTAAAAAGTCAAATTTAATAAATAACAGGAGAATAAATTTCTATTTAAAAAATAACTCAATTCCTTTTAGATTTTAAAACTTAGAAAAATATATGAGTGTATATAAAAGAATTTCTCTTATTATTTAACCTTAAAAATTGATTATAATCTCCAGTAAAAATGGATTATAAAAATATTATCTTTAATTTCTCATAATTAACCCGAAATTAATGCATTTTGATATTATAATGACTTTTTCATAGAATGATAGATAAACACTAAAAAAATATGATAACATTCATTAGAATGTAATGTCTTACGCCTTAATTTGCATTAATAATCATCTATTTTCATGCTTAGTTTGCATGTTTTCACTCTCCCTCTCTCTCTCTCCCTTTCTCCGTCTATCTCCCTCCAGAATTTCTCTCTCTCTTGCTATTGCTTTCCCTCTCTCTCTCTCTCTCTCTCTCTCTCTCTCTCTCTCTCCTGCAACAGAAATTTCCGTCATGAGGAGAGATTCGCTCCCCCACTCCTCTCTCTTGTCTCCTCGCATGTACGTGCATGCGTGCGTGAGGGGGAGAAAGTTTTCTCCCCCTCTTCTTCCTCCTTCCTCCTCTCTTGCACGCACGTATGTGCGTGCGTAAGGGGAGGGAGGAAGGAGGAAAATCCTCCTCTCCTTCTTCTTCCTCCTCCCCTCTCCTTCTTCTCGTCCACTCATCTCTCTCGTGCCTCTCTCTGCCTCACTCTCTTGCGCGTATGCGAGAGAAACTTCTTTCTTCTCTCTCCTCTCGTTTCTTCACTTTTGAACCATCGCGCGTGAAATCTTCTCTCTCTCCCTCGCTCATTATGTTGCTCTCTCACGCTCCATCTTCTCTCTTTCTCCCTCTCTGTCTCTTTCTCTTTCTCGCTCTCTCGCGACGGAAGGAAATTTTCCATAACGAAGAGAGGTGCGCCACCCCTCTCTCGTGAGAGAGAGGCGTGTGTTCTCTCTCTCTCTCTCTCTCTCTCATGTCCTCCTTGAACTCCCACTCTCACTCTCTCTTGCTTCTCCCATTCTTGCATTTCTCATTCAAGCACGCGGCGGAGGAGCGTGAAATTTTTCTTCTTTCTTCCTCTCTCTCTCTCTCTCTCTCTCTCTCTCTCTCTCTCTCTCTTTCGCGATAGAAGAATTCCGTCGTGCATAAGCTCTATCGTGCACCAGCTTAGACCGCTTCTCGCCATTGCTAGAGAAAGGAGAGCAAAAAGAGGAGAGAGATGGAGAGAAGAGAAGAGAGGGGCATTTAACATAATTTTTATATGTTTCAACAAAGTTTGATTGGCTTGGAGCGAGTTGACTGGCACGATTTGAGGAGAGAGAGAATTAAATCAACGGTTTAGATTGCTCTAAATTAAAACCTTGATATCTGATGTTCTTGATAGAGTTAGTGGATGAAATTTTATGGGCATGATCGTCATTTCAAGATCTACGAATCTACTCAGACTAATTTAAGTTCTGAGATGAAAAAATAAGGTTCTTAATGTTTCTTTGTTTGCCTCTAGCATTGGATAGCCAGAAGGAAAGAAGACAATGATTGATCAGTCTTCATGTATGGAAAACCAATTTTAGTGATTTTCTCATCTTCTCTTTTCATTCTTCGAGTTGGATGCAAGACACCTATCCCGGGAAAAAATGTACAGGCTCTTGAAGGTATGTTTTGATTAGAAAGCATTACTAGATGTGTTTTCATCATGAATACTTACATTATGATCATTTTATATCCATATTTTCTATTTTCCCCATCAGCTTATTATTATTTTCTCATTTTTAAAACCCTAAAATCACTTTTCCACTATTGATGAATGGTTTTCAATCTTTGAAAGGATTTTGGAAGCATTTGATCAGTTTATCTCATTTCTGTAAACATCTTCTTCCTTTCATTGATCATTTCTACTTTCTAAATCTAAAAATACCAAAAAAATATCTTCTAATTTTAATCTTTTAAGCCTCTTCTCTGTGAATTCGACCTTGACTTGCCACTATTGTAATATAAAAATCAGATTTGAAGAGTTGAGTATACATTTTATGATACGTAATTTGCACATTCATTGTTTGTATTTTTACGCATATTAGAGTCTCCTTAGTATCGAGGGGGAAATGTCATTTTGACAATCATCTTTCTAGAAATTTTTTATATATAATATTTGATGATTTATAATCTTTGTTGGGTTTTGAGGTCAATAAGCCTTTTTAATTTTGGATCAAAACATCAAATACAATTGAATACATTGAATCAGATGTTCAAAATATTGAGGTACCAAGAACATATAATCCTATCATCTTGTTTGTATGAGAAAACATACTTACCTGGTTCCCTTGAAGGAGTTCTAGAAGCTATTCAAGTGTCTAGCCTCTAGCGGTATCCACACAGTCTCCAGATGGTTGGATCTCTTCTTCAAAGCTCTTTATCATGAAAGAAAGATAAGAAAGGTTTGTATGGGCACCTTGAGTTGTGGTCATTCTCTCTCTATTTATAGACATTTGGTATGTGGATTTTTGATAAAAACCTTCATAATTATGATTATATCCATCAACATCCATGGACCTTATGTGTGTGATCCTCTAGGTTCATATATCTTACTAGTTAATAACTCTATAGACCTAATAACACCTTATTGGTCAATCTTACTAATTATCCACATCAAAATATAGATTAATTAATGAAGGATTGATTTAACCTAATCGATAGGTTTAGTTGCCAGCCCGTTGGGTGCCAAGTTACATCATGTACTCTAGGATAAATGAAGTATGTAAAAACTCCCTTCTGGAACCTTTCTATCATTGACTACCATATATGTATAATCTTTCATCCACACGAGACTCATAAATGACTTAGGGTATGGTCAACTGTTAAATCCTTATTGGTCACTTAAGTTAGTACTGATGCATGTAGGGAATCATCATGAGCTCCTTGTCTGATATTTCCATTATCTTGGCCAAGGATTTCATCGCATCTCATTCCTTGAGTCAATCTCCTCAAATACCAAGGGTGGATGATCCTATCTTAACCACACAATCATCTTCAAGGACTTCATATTATATCTAATAGATGAAATTTTAGAGATCCCGGGGCTAAGGATTTTTAAGTCATAATCAAAACACGATCACGAGACACCAAGATGTCTTTGGTGTCTCAAGTCAAAGGACTACATACACAACCATGACATGAATCAACTTGATTGAAAATTAGGCATAATACCATTCAGGGATTTATATGAATAAATTAAGTGAACTCTTTATCCAAAGAAAACCCACTATTTATCCTTAATGTCTCCATATTCATGGCTACAAGATCAACAATACTCATCACATGTGTCGGATCAAATAGTGTTATTCTTTTTGAATAATTCGATATTCTTCTTAAATATCCTGCGAATAAGAATGTTTAGAACATATGTTTAAAGATTAGTGATCATTGTATTATGACCTCATCATAATTTACTTAATCATTACATATGCTCATGGACTTCATTGCAAACATCACGTAAGAATGACAATGAATAAATTTTATTTCAATGAACATAAACAAGATACATGAAAGTATGATTGGATTATAGGCCACATAATATCCATCAATCTCATGGTTATAAACTTGTATGTCAAAGTTAAAACACAAACATCAGCAAGATGTCTTCTGTGTTTTAGGTATAAGGACCGCCAATACAAGTGTGACAAGAATATGCATGGTTGACACTAAGATATAATACTATTTAGGGATTTATATGGATCCATAGTGAGCTATTTCTCTAAGGAGCACCCGATGTATTGCCTCAATATCTCCACTCGAATGATCAAGGGATCAATCATCTTCATCATACGAGTAAGAGCATATATTGGTATTCTTTTTGGATACCCATGTTCTTATGAAATTTCCTATGAATAGGAACATTTAGAATATTTTTTTGTATACCTATTGAACATATTATAATCTCATCATAATTTACTTATCATTACACATATCCATACACTTTATTATAAACATCACATATGTATAATAATAAATATATGCTTATAATAAAGTGAATGAGATGTGTATAGTTTGATTGTCAATGAATGGGACATAGGTAACTCATAACCAATAGATTGGATGATAATGATGACAAAAATGATGATTTGATAACAAAAAGTTTGATAAATGCTGACTTCAGTCAATAATGAGAATCCAAAGGTACTTTCACAAATAATAATGCCATTGACATCAATGTGGCTCACAAAATCGTAAATTAGGTCTAGATATTATGGTGCATCTTGAAAGTACTCAACCAAATAATTGAGCTGAGGACAAGTGGAGGATGAAAAAAAACTTTATTAGATAAAGACAAACAAAAAAGAAAACCATTGTAGAGACAAAGAGCTCTGTTCATAAGTGAGAAGATAGAATGCAAAAAAAAATCAGGGTCCAACTCCTTCAGGGGATAGTGAGACTTATATTGATGAATAATGGAGTTCATGAAAGTATGCTAAGGGGTACAAGAACAAGGTGTAAAGAGCAAAATACAAGAGCCAAACACATGCTCAAACACATATATCTCTTCATAAAATTCAAAGGGCAGTTTTATTCTAATTGGCATACCATAGGTAGAATCCAAGAAGACTCTCAATTGAGGCCATGTGATGATTATAACAAGGTCATGGTGTTAGAGGGTTGGCTTGAAACTATGCCATTTCTAGAGTTGTCATATGTCCAATAGACTAGGCACTATAAGAGATTATTTTTTGAACTTAAATCTAATCCAGATAGGCAGACCACTCAATTGATAGCTAAAATAGATGTAAATATGAAAAATATGAAAAATACGTATACGAGGAATGGAGGAAGAGAGGATGGAAATAATAGAGGAAGGAATTGAGAAAATGAAAGAGAGGAAGTGAGAGTGGATAAAATAGAGTAAGTGAGTGGAAAAGTGAAAGTGAGGAAGAAGGAGAGTGAACAAGAATAGAAAGAGAGGAGAATAATGGAATAGATGAAGAGAGAGTAGTAACAATCAACAAGAATAAAAGTAAGAGGGAGTATAAAAATTAGATAAAGAAAGGGTGGAGAGTAGGAAGAGAGAGAAATATAAAGTGAGAAAAAATGGAGGAAACAAAATTAATGAGCCAAAAAAATTATAAAGAGAGAATAGATGAGAATGTGAGCGAACAAGAAACAAGAAAGGAAATGGGGGAGAGAGAGAGCGAGCACTAATGAATTTTGGCATCCGTGAGGTAAGTTTTCTTGTCTTTTTCCAAAATTTCTTAGGTGGGTCCCATGGTTTATAAGGTAATCATAGCTCCTTTAAGCAATAGGTGTTCTTTATTTGAGGGTTTTTGGTGGTAAGTGAGGCTACTCCAAGAAATTTTGTATTTTTGGGCTTGAGATTTGACATCCTTCATCTCTTTGAAGCTTTACTTGTCCATCTCCCTCTCCTCCCCATTGCCATATCTCTAAATGCCTCACATTGGTATCCTTTCTCTTCCTCTTTCTCCACCTTGGAAAGGCTATATCAAGTTTGGTGGCTCTCAAGTGAGGCTAGGCTTTAGTGAAGTACATATTGATAGAGGTCGTTGTTACTTGAGGCCCACCATGAGTTACATTTTCATTTTTTTGGATGATGGAAGGTGGAGCTCTTGATTTTGAGTGGATCTTGTATCTAGATTCTTTTCATGAACATATTACGAGTATAGCCACAACCTAAGCACAAGAAATATGCTAATGATGTGAATCCACAAATCTTGCCTTATAAGAAGAGTTGAATTTTGAATACACAAAACTAACCTCTTTAACCATTGAATCAACAAAGGGTTGTATTGGATTCCACAAGTGTTGGAGCACTAACAGATAGGGATAATGCTTAGAAGGAAGAAATAAAAGCTCTAGAAATAAATAAAAGAATAACTTTAACTGGCCACCAAAAGTGAAGTGCCATCCAAAAGACAAAAAACTTGAAAAGACTATCCAAAACCTTGAATATATAATTTTTATAACATGCATGTTCAAGCATAAAAAATTACAAGAGAAAAAAATAGTTCTAGGCTCTATCAAGCCTCAATAGAGATATACAAACTCTAGAAAGTACATAATTTATTAGTAGATATTTGTGTGTCTCTCGCTGATCCTTAAAAATATTGTTAGTTCATAAAATTCTTCCTAAGCCCAACAAGATTTAAATGGGCTGTGAAAAGTGGGCTTTTGAACCATATAAGAAATGGGCTATTTGGCCCTATATTTGACTACATCATGATATTTGTGGATTGCAATGATTTGGCTCTCTCACAATGCATGTATCGTAGCATTGAGGTATCTTATTTATGTGTCAAGGTCACACATCATATCCTTCCACTGTTTGGGTTTTCTAATTGCATTGTGAAAATTATGGGCACTGGTGGCATTCTTGTAATTCTATCTTCCTTCTAGCTGAATTGTAATTCATATTATGCATAATTGATGTTTGACATTTTTCAAGGTCAAACAAAGATTAGTTGATCGTGCGTACATAAGTTTTATGATTGCAGGTTATGAACAAAGGACAATGGGGTGAAACATGATGAAAATAAGTCGTTCATAGTACATATTTATTTATGTTGTCTTTTTTATATTTGAATTTGACCATATGATAAATAGAAGAACAAATAAATATCAAAATGGCAAAAATTTCATTCATAACAGAGTGTTCTAAGAAAATATATGAATATTTTAATTTTAAGGGGTTTTCCTAGAATTTTTCCTATTCTTTCCTATTTTTGTTGAATTTATTCAATTTTTTTCAATTTTTAAAAAATTAATACTATTTAAAGATTTTAAAGGATTTTTTTAAAAAGGATTTATTTGTGCGTGCTAACGTGGCAACGCGAACACATGGCATGAAGGGGTGGCACCATTTGGCTCCTAGTCTATGGGTGTGTGGTGCCAATAATGGGAGTATAAGTTTTTAAAGTGTCTTATTAAAATTTAATGGCCCTTAATGGTCTGGTTATTTAAAGGCTAAAATCTCTTTTGATAAGTCTAATGTATGAATTAAGTTTTGATAAATCAGGTGCTGCGATGCGTGGTTTATTCGATTGGGTGGCTTAGGCCTAGTGGAATCCTTTGCTTAGCGCACTGATGAACTTGATCGCATATATTTTTATTGTCATTGTGCAACAATTTAATGCAATAAAATGTAATTTTTTACTTATTATTGTGCTAGAAAGGGTCAAATCCATAGGGGGTTAAAGTAATGAGGTTAGCTGTTTAAAAGAAAGACAAGGGCTAGGAAATATGCACGAGTGAAAATAGAGCACATGGATGTGAGTGTGGGTGATAATTTTGAGTCGATCTTAGAGTTAAGATATAACTTAAAAAAGAGATGTGCGAATGAGATTAAAAGAGACGGAAATGGAGATGATAACAATGGATCAATGCACAATGGTGAGGAGAGTAAGAGATACACACGTAGATGATGTCAAGGCTACTACAATAAAAGAAAAAGAAAAAGAAAAATTAAAAGAAAAAGAGAACCAAAAATATGAGGAGATTTTCATAAGCCAAAATCTAATCTAGATCTTTGCACAAACCCCCCATTAGTGTGCCCATCCTAGGCTGGGTGATGCTTGATCTGCTCTAATCACAGTCTTTGCTTGCTCCTTTCTTCATAAAAATATTGAGCATAAAATAATGCTCTTCTTTGGGCCTTAACCTCCTCTCCCTTTCTTTCTAGTTGCCTAATGCTAAGAGAGAACCAAAAATATGAGGAGAGAGAAAATAAAGGCTTTTATATGTAGGGTCCTAAGCTTTGAGTGTAAAAAAGGGTAAAAGAGTCCAATAATTAAAATCATTTTTCAGATCAATTCTTCAATCCAATCATATGGATGTATAGAGGGTTAAAAGATGAATCTAACCATTAAATTTCAGCTCAAGACTCCATCTAGATCTTGAGATATCATGATTTTAATTTTGAAAAATCCTTGTCATTGATTGAGATCGTGAATAAGAGCACGCCACATGACATACTCTTATTGCATAAAAAAAAAGGTGTGTCAGCCTTTGCAAGTGGGGAGGTGCTTTTCTATGAAATTCCACTTCAAAAATCGGAGAAGTTTTTTTTTGTATAAATGCTCTAAAAATCAGAAAAAATCCCTCAAAATTCTAGAAAATCTCTAAAATTAGAAATTTAATATCTCACAAAATACAACTCATTTTTTTATGAATTTTTTGTCATTGGATCAAGAATTTAATTCTCTATATTTTCATTCTAAAATTATAAAAACAGTAAGGGATCACTCAATAAAAACTAAGTTTGATCCAATCTCCTTAAAAATAAGGAGGTTGACTTCTTAAATAATTGTGGATCATCTTAGAAAACTTAGGATAATCCCACCACCAAATTCAAACATCATTTACTACTTAATATATAAAAATAGGGTTTACTTGTTGTTTGATAACATGTCATTGATGCATTCATTTTCATCATTATAAATGGGTTTTAACACATAATTCTTGTTAATATAATGCACATTAATATTTTTTATGATATTTTTGCATTCATCATTTCATTCTACTTATATACTCAACTTGAATCTATTTAGTTCTAATTTGGTAAAATAATAATAAACATGTCATATCATATATCATTCTTTTCAATTACTTACACTATGAGACTAACCCTAATTGACTCTTTCAAAGTCAAGTGGTTGAATTCTAACATTTTCTATGAGTTATTTGGATGTAATGACAATGAATAAATTTCATTTCAATGAACATAATCAAGGTATATAGAACATAATCAAGGTCATATAATATCCATCATTGCACTCTTTGTTTGCTATGGATGTTCTTCATTGTATATGGTGTAATGCCCTCTTCACATCTTCTTGTCTCTTCAATCGTTTGCCTTTGCCTCCTCTCAATGGCAAAGTTCCACTTAGTCATCTCCATCTTCATAGTGCACTTTTCTCTCTGCTTGCTCAAGTGTTTGCGTGCATATCATTTTTCCATGATCACAATCATAATACATCGAAACTTGCTCCTTGCTCCTTCAAAGGGGTGTTTGTTGGCTACTTGTGCATCCAAACTAGCTCCTCGCTCCTTCAAAGGGGTATACCTTTTGGATCAACACAATTACATTATACTTATTGATATCACCTTCTCCGAGTCCACTCGCTAATTCTCCATTGATTCACTCTCACCACCCTCCTCCTGCCAAGCCTTTGCCTCCTCCTTTACATCTGATGGGATCATTCATCTCCTATTACATCCATTACTTGATGATACTTCCATGGACGTCTCCTCCACTACCATTGCATACTTTGGCTCCTTTATTATCAGTGTGCTTAGCTCCATGCATGCCTATCCCCACTCAAAAAATCCTCGACCCCATGCTCAAGCCCCTTACTTTTCCCTTAGAAGTTCTTCACTTATCAATTTCACTTTGGAAAGCTAGTTTTTCATGTACTCTTCACCCCGTTTATTATATTTTTTTCTATGGCCACTTGCATCTTTCGTATTAGGCCTTCTTTCTTTCTCTTGTTGGTGAGTTAATCACTAAGTTGCATGTGGAGGCTATGAAGATCCCTCATTGGAAGGCAAACATGGACTTAAGAGTATGTGGCTTTCGTCAGGCTAGGGATATTGATGCTAGTTCCTCACTAGCATGTGGCAAACACTAGTATGTGGCAAACAAAAATCCACTTCTGGTTTCTATACCTACTTTGGGGAAAATCTAGTGACTTGGTGGAGTCACAAGTAATATATGGTCTCTCTCATTAGTGTGGAAGTGGAGTACCATGGGATGAACTCAGTTTTAGGGTATATTTAGTTATTTTTAGAATTGATTTCATGCAAAAATATTTATATTTCTTCACTTAGTATAGGGACTAAGCAAGCATCAAATTCTCATGGAGACCAGGTTATGAGATTAGGCTCTTCTAGGAATAAGGGATGCCTATATATGAAAGATGGAGAAATGATAAAATGGAGAACTAAGAAGGATGGAACTGTGTTTGCAAGAGGATGATGAGAGAAAGATGGATTTGAATGATTTTTTTGTGATGACACGATGACAATGCTCATACAAATCTTATCTTTGATGGTAGTCCTAGGCCTGGCGATGCTGGACTCAATGCAGCCTTTTCCTTCATTTAATCTTGTGTCTGCAGCAAGCGTTAACACCAAATAATACAAAGCTTGGGCCTAAACCTCAACTTTTCCTTTTAATCGCAGGATGCTAAGGGAGAGTGGAAAACCCCAAAGAAAGAGATGGTTCAAGAATTTTTAGGTTAGAGATTTTGGTGGTTGATTCATCAAGGGTGAAGTCGAATCTTCTTTGGAATCAAGGGTAGAGATGTATCCTTTCCTATGATTCTCCTCTTCCGCCACCTAAAATTAGAGAGTTAGGTCAAAAAGTGAAGTTGATATAACTCCTTGGAAGAGGTTGTCAAAACCCCACATCCTTAGGGCCCACCTCCCTAATTCAAAAAGAGGATTAAAATCATTCAATTCTTAAATCATTCATTTTATATCCTTACTCTTTAATTAGTGGGTGTAGATGGATAAAGGTGGAGAAAAACAATTACCCATGAAATTTCAACTCAAAACATCTCAAAGTGTGAGATATCATGATTTTAAATTTTAGAATTTTCTAAGCATTGATTTTCTTGATTGGATGCTTCACAGAGTGCCAAGTAGTGCATTGTGATTGGGCAAAAACTGCTCGTCAACCTCATCTATGTGTGAGTTTAATGTGGACTATCTGATTTCATTGATTGTGATCAAATGAACTAGGATTTCCCCACTCTCTAAGGGGGGTTTCTAAAGAAATTGAAGTGTCATAAGGGGCTTTTCTATAAAAGACCCCTTAAAAGCACAAGGTTTTTTGTAAATAAACAGCTCATTTGCACAAGTGTTTGTTTTATGAAAATAATCTATTAAATTTTTTGGAAAGTTGTTCCTTCCTCTCTCTCTCTCATTATCTCTCTCTGTCTTGTCGATGATTTAAACCCATGTGTTATCAATCTAGATACCTATGTCCTTGCTCCACATGAATCATAAAAAATGTATGAATATAACCACTTGAAAAAGAGCCAAGTAGGGTTGGTGTCAAAATATAACCAAAATATATAAGATGATGCATGATAGGACATAATCATTTTTACTCTGGATTTTTAAAATTAGAGTCTTATTTCATACTCAAATATGGTAAATGATGCATGGATGTAACTTATCTTTTTGAGTTATCAATGAGCTATGGTCAAGTCTCTTCTTTTATGTTATGGTTAGATTGTTTATATTAAGAACTTGATTTTCCTTTGCAGGGGGCTAGATTGATATATTGTGATGATCAGGACTCCATCTTCATGCGAATAACCCTACTTTTCACGAGGGCACCAAGCAAATGGAGTTCGACTGCCATGCTATTCAAGACAGGGTTCTTGCCATACTCATTACCACTTCTCAGATTGGCTCATCTAGCCCACTCGCAAACATTCTCCCGAAATGGGCTAAATGTTACTTTGTACGACTCAATTTCTTGCAAGTTGAGCTTGTTTGATCTCTATGATTTAGCTTGAGGGAGATTGTTAGCAAATATTGGCCCTAGTAGTATTCTTATAATTATGTCTTCCTTTCTTTCTCCTCTCCTTACCACATATGTACTCTGCTATCCTCTCCTTTGGCTACTCTAGATCATCTCTTCCACAGGCATGAATAAAGCTAGAGAAAGAGACTGAAAAAATAGGAGAAAAGATTAGAAGAAAGAGAGAAAATGAAAGTGAGAAAAAAAGAGATAATATTATTATTGCCTTGGATGGATTGGAAATCTACCTGTCATGTATCGGATCCTATGATGAAAGCCAAGTCCTAAGCCAAACTATGCTCCAGGAAGTAGTAGTAGTAGTATTGTCAGTAGTAATAGTAGTAGTAGTAGTAGTAGTAGTAGTAGTAGTAGTAGTAGTAGTAGTAGTAGTAGTAGTAATAGTAGTAGTAGTGGTAGTAGTAGTAGTAGTAGTAGTAGTAGTAGTAGTAGTAGTAGTAGTAGTAGTAGTAATAGTAATAGCAGCAGCAGCAGTAGTAGTAATAGTAATAGCAATAATAATAATAATGATAACAAGAATAATAATAACAAGAAGAATAATAATACTAATATTTATAATAATAAAATTAATAATGATTATAATTATGTGATGGAATCTGTCGATAAGGTTATCCCAAGGTTATGAAGTAAAGCCACGTCTTCGTTGACGTTAAGATAAGGAGGTAAAAAGATAGTTGTACGACTCTCACTTTAACTGTTTGACGTTCAGGCGTAATCAGATAATATAAAATAATTGTGCATATGGCGTATTTTACACTTAACTGATTACTTAAGTCGATATCCACAGTTGACTTTGATCTAGGATATCGCGGCTTCGAATGATAGGCTCCCAGATGATTAATTTTATCGCACGCTTCAAAAGCAATAAATAATCTGTTCAAATAGTACGCAACTCTCTCTCGGAATTCTAGTTGGAAAACAGGATTAAATTATCCACTTGTTTGAGCTTTAATGTATGGTCAATTTCGCGACGAGCATATGGCATGAAGATGATGCGCTGCCGACAATAATAAATAATAGGAAGAGAGATTCTATTTGATTCTGATTTCCGCATAGAAACTGTGAACCAGGAGAATACACGTCGATAAAAATCAGCCCAGTTTCCGGCTATAAATCTCCTGCAGCATCTGCAACCGTCTCCCAGCAAAATTGAGAGAAAATGGCGGCGCACCCGCTAACTGTATCGTCGACATATCTGATTATGCTGGTTTTAGCCGTCGCAGTTCGAGCTCAGAATTCCCCTCAAGACTACCTCGACGTCCATAACGAAGCCCGCGCTCAGGTCGGTGTGGGTCCCATGGAGTGGGACGACACCGTGGCCGCATACGCTCAGAGCTACGCGAACCAGAGAATCAACGACTGCAACCTTATTCATTCCAGGGGCCCATACGGCGAGAACCTCTTCTGGGGGTACGGCGCCGACTTCACCGGCCGCGACGCCACTTTCATGTGGATTAGCGAGAAACAGTTTTATGATTACGGAAGCAACAGTTGCCTATCCGGCCAACAGTGTCGCCATTACACGCAAGTGGTCTGGCGAAATTCGGTTCGGCTGGGTTGTGCTCGCGTTCGGTGCTTCAACGGTGCCATCTTCATCACCTGCAACTACGACGGCCCCGGAAACTACATAAACCAGCGACCTTACTAGACAACCCCAAGTTCTGGCTTTTCTTAAGCGATCACGTAAAAGTTAATGTTCTTTTACGGTCATGACCTCTCTTTCTCGCTATCTCTACTCTCCTTGATAATTGTATTCTCCGCCGATGTAGTGCCAACGATATCAGAACGATTGAGAGAATATTGTTCAACGTGGTTTTATTCCTATTCAGACGAATGTCCCGAGCCGAAATAGATAGTCAATTCACTCCTGTCGTCTATCATCATCTGAGAGGCCTACCACTGTCTAATAAAGAGTAGACGACGACTGCACAATGAAAAGAACATATAATTTAGAAAAGACAATGACTTGACACGCTGATTCGTTGGCATCATTCCACTGCCAAAAGCGACACGATTACTTGCTAGAGGGGCGCGAATAATTGTTCGATTGCCGGGTTGTTCGTCGATTCATACTTGTTATCAATTCGAAAAACATAATATGGTAGAGATGGTGAATTTACGGACTCATTTGCTTTGATGTTCATTGTTTCATGAAGATTATGCATGCTGATAACGCAAGGCATCTAGGTGAAAATTTTGACGAGCGACTTGAAACAAACAGCTCAACTACAACTCATATCATTATTAAGTCGTCCTGATGGAAACTCTAGCTTTGAAATACACATTAAATACCAAACCCGTGTGCTCGAAGGATTATGAGGAACGAATCATGGAGCGCCTTCGCTGCGATCCTTAAAACCAGCGGATTTGGCCGTGATGTTACATGGTCCTTCATCCATCACGTCATTGGGCACGACTTTGGTTCTACAAGTACCAAGGGATGATGTCGGAGATTTAATGGTGATATGGACCGAATGTCTATGTCCAAGTGCTCGACAGTGGCAAATAGGGACGCATTTATATAATTCTTGAAGGCAATAATGCAATCCGAATGCGTCTTTCCTTTTAAACAATCGATACGGTCAACGATACAATTTAAAATAAAGCTTAGATACGGCCACAAGTACTCTCGAAGAGGCAGCAATTCGCCTGATCACTCGCTAACCAATACGCCGCTTCTGCCTGAAGTTGCGTAGCGGAGCAACTGAAAAGTACAACTCTATCCGACAGAGGCAACTGGAAAATCTTAAATCCAGTCCCTTTTCCGTCGGCAAAATAAAATTAGTTTATTATGAGTAGTCCAATAATCTGCAGAGACATTTTCTATGCAATGAAAGTGACCGTACAGATAAGAAAATATCAAAAGACCGGGCATTTTCAATGTAATGGGGGACGTTGAATTGAAAGCATAAAAACTATCAATCAACTAGCATTTCCCACTTATCGTAGTGACAATTAGTCCCCAAAAGAAAACGTTGACGAGTGAAATATTTGAAGGCAATGAATTGTGATATAAAAGAATGCACGTGTTATCTGCAAAAGTATCAATTTATGGGGGAGCAGTAAAGTTTATAACGCTCAGAAATTTGTGTCAAAGCCCATCTTAGAGACGAAAGGAAATACATTTCATTAGTCCTCCCTGAGTTCTATAAGTAACCCAGAGTTAGATTTAATTAGTAGCATAGCCTATAAATTTTTTCATGACAAGTTGAAATTTATCGTGATATGTTGATGTTTATGTAACACCTAAACATAAATTTAGTTTTCTGGTCCTCATGAACTCAAATTGGTCATAAATGTTTCATCAGATATATGGCCCCTTGTAGGCAAGGGAGTTTGAATAACCAACTCCAATGATAGGCAAGTGACTGACCATACAAAATTTTTGCATTAATTTTATTTTGATACATCTCTAAATTTTCTTACAGAATAAATCTGGCTCAAAGCAAAGTCAAAGTACCAGCTTTTTCATTTTAACACTCTAAATAATACATTAACACTAATTTATGCTAATTTTTTTCAAATATTATTAAAGCTAAACTTAGAGAGATTCTGACATAGAAATATGCAAAAATATTCATAAATCATATTTCAATAAAATATTAGAAGCTTCTATATTCTAGTATTTTGAAAAAATGATGTAAGTGAGACACCAATATTGTATTCAAAGATTAATTTATTTGGTGTATTTCATCAGTAAACTTTCCAAAATTTTCATCAAAACATCGAATGCAGCAGAATATATTGAATCAGATTTTCAAAACATTGAGACACCAAGAAAAAATGATCTTATCATCTAGTATGTATGAGAAAATATACTTACATGTTCCCTTAAAGGAAATCTTGAAGTTATTTAGGTGTCTAGCCTCTAGTAGTATCTACACCATCTCTGGATGGTTGGATCTCCTCTTCAAAGCTCTTCACCCAGAGAGAAAGTGAAGAAAGGAGAGAACTTCCACAAGGCTTGTATGGTCACCATGAGTTGTGATTGTTCTCCCCCTATTTATAGACATTTGGTTTGTAGATTTTTCATAAAAACCTTCATAATTATGTCTATATCCACCAACATCTATAGATCTTATGTGTGTGACCCTCCAAGTCCATATATCTTACTAGTTAATAACTCTATTGGCCCAATAACACCTTATTGGTCAACCTTAATTAATTATCAACATCAACATATAGATTAATTAATCAAGGATTGATTTAACCCAGTCGATAGGTTTAGTTGTCAGCCCACTTTGGGTGCCAAGCTACACCACGTATTCGATTATGAAGTATGTAAGAACTCATTTATAGAACCTTTCCATCATCGATTACCATGTATGTATAAACCTTCATTCAGATGAGACTCATGAATGACATAGGGTATGGTCAACTGTCAAACCTTAATTGGTCACTCAAGTTAGTATTGATGCGTGTAGGAAATCATTAAGCACCTTCTCTGATATTTCCACTACCTTGGCCAAGGATTTCATCGCTTCTCATTCATAGAGTCAATCTTCTCAAATACCGAGGGCGGGCAATCCCATCTTGATCACACAATCATCTTCATGGACTTCATGCCATATCCAATATATGATAGTTTAGAGATCCCATGGCTAGGGATTCATAAGTCATAATCAAAGCACGATTATCCATCCACAAGATGTATTTGGTGTCTCAAGTCAAAGGACCACATACACAACCATGACATGAATCAATCTTATTGATAGTTAATTATAATTACCATTTAAGGATTCATATGGATCAATTTAGTGTACTCTTTCTCCAAAGTGTATCCACTATCTATCCTTAGTGTCTCAACGCCGTTGGCTACAAGATCAGCCATACTCATCATATGAGTCGGATCAGATAGTACTATTCATTTCAGATAATTTGATGTCCCTCTTGAGTCCCACGAACAAGAATGTTTAGAACATATGTTTAAAGACTAGTGATCACTCTATTATGATCTCTTCATAATTCACTTAGTCATTGCATATGCTCATGGACTTCATTGCAAACATCACACACGAATGACAATGAATAAATTTCATTTCAATGAACATAAATGAGATATATGGAAGTGTGATTAGCTTATAGGCCACATAATATCCATCACCATGTCCCTTCAATATTGAAACCATTTCTACTAAACATGATGTACAATCATTGTTCACATTTTTTTTCTCATTTTAGTTAGAAAGTTTTTATTTTTTCATTTTACATTTTGAGAAAATGAGTTCTTAGAGTTTTCAATATACTTGTTTACTTTAGTCTTTTGATATTTTACATATGCGAATATAAAAATTTATATTCAATCACCTGGTTTCAATTTTGAAAATAGGTAAAATTAAGGTTCACAATATAATGGTTAAAACCATAGTGGAATAACTAAATAATTAATAAAATATTATGTGAAATATTTCCTTGAACTCCCATCGTATTAGAAACATATTTTGGGGAATAATCCAAAAAACTACAAAACATACATTGGTCATTGTTTCTTGAGGCTGGAGTAATTTTTTTAGAGTGAAGGTAATGATTTTTAAATGAAACTGTAATTTTCTTGAAACCATATTTACAAATTTTGACATATATGTGAAAAAATTTACTTCCATTCACAGAATGATTAATAAAGAAATATATCCAAAGAAGAGATATTTATTTTTGAAAGGCATAGTAATGAAGTATGAGCAGGTAGTTGGTTATAACATTAATATCATGCTAATATATGTTGCAAAGTAATTAGAACTTACATAGCCATAAAAAATGATCCATCTCAAATCTCAACTTTGATCTAGAAAAATTTAATTTTTACTTTAAAACCAAATTAAAAACATTATCAAGATCCCTATAAGAAGAATTTTTGAATAGTGATCAAAGATTTTGAGAACAACTGCATACACCAACTCGTGGGTTATGAAAGTTGGTGAAAAATTCTAACATTTCTAGCTAGAATTTTTTCATGGGAGACTCATTTTTTATGCTATGTTTTGCAGTTTAATAATCGATAAGTAAGAACCAATTTTTTTAAAAAACTGAATTTTTGACTATATAAACAATGGTGTTGTTCTCCGCTTAGGCAATTCAAAGAATCTAAGAAGTAATTGGATCAATGACTCATAATCTGATGAGAATGGTCCTTCTATGGTTGTTCCATAAACCCTAATTTTTTTGACATTGAATATCAAGCTTTGGTGGCAGTTTTTTTCATTTATTATGAAATGATAATTTCATGAGATTTTATTTTGAATTTATTGATTTTCAGATGATTTATTTTTGTGAGGATACAAGTTTTTTTAACATAGGATACATGTTTTAGAGAAATTCAAAGAGGCATGAGAGATGAAAAAGGTATCTTAGTGGAAACAAATAGACACAAGTTCAAAGTTGAATTCAAGAGAAACAAGGATACATGCGCCTTTGGTTCATCTCATTAGCTTGCAATGCCCACATTTGGGGTGCATTTAGATATTCTAATGTGACATGACGTATTAGTTTTTGATCATAAGAATGTGTGCAATGATAAGAAAACTATGATGAGATCATTCTATTTTGACTACTTGTATTTAGCTACATACCCTAAATTTTCTTATTGATAAGATATTTGAGAAGGACATCAAGTATCTAGAAAAGATAGAAATACCAACTCCTCATGTAATGAGGATGATCTTTTCCCTCTCCATTCATGCGGATATACTAAGGTGGAGAATTTGGCACTTCCTAGATGTACCTAACCAGTGTTGGGATCAAGGGTTAGACAATCTCTACAAAAATTAATCAAAACATTGAAAAGAATATAAGACATTGAATTGAACATTCAAAATGATGAGATACCAAGAACCAATGAGTCTATCATCTAGTATAGATCAAAATCTTTAGCTAAAAGGTTACTTGAAGGATTTCTTTCAATTATTCAAGTGTCTACCCTCTACCAGTATCCACATGATCATTAGATTATTGTATCTCTCCTTTAACACTCTTTAACAAGAGAGAAAAAGAAGAAAGGAGAGATCTCACAAAAAGGTTTGCTAAAGCACTCTTACGTATGTTCCGTCTCCACTTTGAATTATATCTATGTCCACCAACATCTATCAAACTTATGTGTGTAAACCTTTAGGTCCATATATATCAATAGTTAATAATTCTATAGGGTTCCATAAAACCTATAGGTAAATTTTTTTAATTAAATATATAAAAAATAGAAGATTGATTTTACCCAATCGACAAGTGGAGACATGAGTATATATGAACTTTTTGGGTGCCAAGCTACACCATGTGCTCTAGAAGACACGAATATATAAAAACTGCCTATTGAAACCTTGCCATCATTGCTTACCATTTATGTATAACCCTTTATCTAGATGAGACTCAAGAATAACTTAGGGTATAGTTAAATATCAAACCCAAATCAGTTCATCAAGTTTCTACTAATTTGAACATGAAAAAATCAAGAATAACTTCTTTGATATTCCATTATCATAACCCAAGATTTAGCTACATCTTATTCCTTGGGTCAATCTCTTCTTATATCAAGGGTGAATGATCCCATCTTAAAAACTCAATCATCTTTGAGGACTTCATGTCGTATATAATCAATGACCTTTTGGAGATCTCTTGACTAGGGATTCTTAAGTCATAGGCAAAACATGATCATCCATCTAAAACATGTCTTTGGTGTCTCAAGTGAAAGGAATACATACACAACTGTGACACGAATCAACTTGATTCTTAGTTTGGTATAATACCATTTTGAGATTAATTGAACTCTTCCTCTATAGAGCACACCCTATTATCCTTAGTGTCTCTACACTAATAGCCATAGTATCAACTGTACCTTCATATGAGGTAGATTAGATAACATTATTCTTTTTGAACATGTCAATGTCCTTCTTGAATATTCCTTGAGATTATGTTTAAAGACTAGTGATCATTTTATTATGATTTCATCATCATTTACTTAGTCATTGATATGCCGATGAACGTGAGAGTGGATGTATAATGAAGTCATCCAAGATTTTTGTCTGTAAGTTTTGAGACAAAAATTTATGGGCATCTTCATTTTTTCACCTTCAATCCATCTGTATCCTCTACTTACGTAAAGGGGACACAAATTTAGGATTTTTAAAATGTTTTTATTATATGTCTCGAGCAAAAAAATTCAATAAATTAGGATTTTTATCTAGAAGAAATAAGTTTTGTGGCATATCATCATTTGTGATTGAATATTAATTTCTATTGAGTTTCTTTCTCATTTTGGCGATTCTATGTGTTGGATGCAAGATTTCAAGTCTTGGAAAAATGTACAAGCTCTCAAAAAAGTGATTGAATCATGAACATGACTAGGGTAAGACCTTGATCACACAAAAACCAAGAATATATTAGGATTTCATTTCTCTTGATCTTAAACCTTCTTTAATTATAAAAAAACTTCCAAAACACCCTCCTAATCTCTGATATAAAATGATTCCTATCTTTGAAAGGAGAATTGAGTGTTTTATATTTTCACTCACATCCATTCCACTCATCATGCATTTCTCATATTTTAATCAATCAGATCCAATTGGCTGATCAAGGTCTAGTCCATGTGATCCACATGCTGATGTGGGACCCTCGTGAACCCTACATGAGGTCGAGTGAAGACCAAGCTAGGCTGGGACAACCTAGACCGGCTTGGATGGGTCGGTCTTGGCTATGCCAACTAATCTAGTTCATGGGTTTGGTAGAATAGTGCAAGATACAAAAAGGTAATTTTTTGGTTTTTTTAAAGGAAGTTTCAATTGGGTTTTGAACCAAGGTCACTTGTGTGGTGACAATGTTTATTGCAACTTAGGTATCAAGATAATTTCTTACATAAATTTGGTGTTAAATATATTTAATTTTTTTTAGGTTCCTTCATAATTAAAAAATTAGGAGAATCATGGAAAATCTGAAAAGAATCCAGAAAAGTTCTAGAAAAAAAGAGGAAAAATATAAATATTTTTTGACTCAAATTTATTAATATGCTAGTTCAAAGTCAATGGAATCATAAAATTTATATTTTAGAATATATTGAGAGGAATATTTTTAGAGTTAAATTAATTTGACTTCATGAAATTCTATAAATCATTTAAATTAGTATTTCCTGATTATCATACATGATTCTCATGTTTAGTTTATAAAACATTGATGTCATTAGTTATTGAAAATAATTCAAATTAATTAAGTTAAGGTAGGATCCCTTATTTTTTGTGGTTTTGGTTTTATAATACATTCACATTCAGATTTATATACCACATATGACATGCATGTGATCTTTAATTTTATAATACATGTATATGATTAGTGAGTTATGATGGAAACTTTGAGTATGCATCATTATTCATCAGAATAATCAGATTCATAAAATGGAATTAAAAATGTACCTAGATTCACTAGATTAATCTTCATCGAAGTAGATTACTAAAGTGGAGAATTGCCTTCTTGAATATCCCCGATGTAACCTCCTGATCTCTAGAGGAAATGATATTCTCTCTAGAGGGTTATGAGTATTAGGTTATCCAAGTGGACTATGGCCTCCTATTTATAGAGATGAGGAAAGCTTAAGCCTCTAATCAGCCATTAGTCAGCCCATTACTAACTAATGATTGATTTATTGCCTCTACAAATAATTAACCTCCACACACATTAATGAATATCGTAATCCCCACATTAAACATAATTGAATCACTTAATGGGATCATACGATAGCTAATCCACAATAATACATAACTATGTCCACTTAATAGAGATTAGACCTAACATGTTAATCATATATTAACATGATGTACCAAAAATTAGATAACCATGATAACCATGATGTACCAAAAATTAAAGATCTTATGAAACATAAAACTCCTTACAAGCTAAAGTCTGGGATAAAACACAAAATTTATGAACCCGTGTATAGTTGTCTTTTTTTATAGCCTTAGTTTCCAAATGTCCTTAAGCTGGGTTGGTGGAGTTACTCTAGGTCTACTTATCAAAGAGGAGGAACTAAGAGCCAATATATGGCACAAGGTTGGGGTAGAGGAATCATTTAGTTTGGTGGAGTCAATTTAGGATTACTCATAAATTTATTCTCATCAAGTAACAATGGTATAGACTAGATCAAACTTAGTGGTTGGTGGAGTCGCACCAAGTTGCATGGGAGTACGAGACCAAAGTATGATCAGATATGGCAAGTGTTGCAAGTCTCATGAGATGGGTACTAAAAAAATATTATAATTTCTGAGTTGCTCTAGGTGATATTATAGTTTTTGAGATTTTGATCTCCAGGAGGAGATTGTTTGTTCTCTCTTTTCATACAAATGAGGGTTTCATGAATTGATTAATTTTAGCAAGAATCTTATCTTCAATGAATAAAACATCTATAGGAGTTAGTGATTAATTCTCATTCATCTCCTACTAGTTAAAACCCCAAGTCTTCTTTGTTTGGTGAAGTCAAAAAGGGCATGAAGGCAGCCTTTGCCTCCAAGAGGGTCAAAGGGATGAGGTAGTTGAAAACATCTCCTACAAAAAAGGAAGATGATGGGAAAGGGACATGTTTCCACTATGGTGTGAAGGGGCACTATAAGAGGAACTTCAAATTTCCTCAACAAGAAAGCTCAAAGGAAGCATAGCCATGTTTCTATATCTATATGATAGATACTTATTTATCTTTCAGAGATTCTACATCTTAGGTATTCGAGATTCTATATTTAATTATTTCTACAGACTAATAAGTAGAGGAAAGCTAAGCAAAGGCGAGGTGGGACAAAGGATGGGAAATTGTTCTAGAGTTGCTACTACTATGATAGGGGTTGTAAACCTCAATCTACCATGTGGAGATTATCTTTCATTAGAAAAATGTCTCTGTATTCCTAACATATTTAAGAGCATCATTTTAGTTTCTTAATTTACTATTAGGAAAAAGTATTATTCTATTTATTTTTAAAGTTAAATTTTCGTTGTCGAACCTTTGGTTAATGGTTTATATCTAATTGATATTTCTTCATATAAGCTCCAAGTTGACATTGATATTAATAAGAGTAAAGAAAATGTGACTAAGACCTAACTTTGGCATTAAAAACTTAGGCATATTAGTGATATAAGATTATAGGACTTTGCATAGAAATGCATACTTGGTTGCCTTTGATTATGAATCACTTCCAACTTGTGAATATTGCACTTTTATCGTGGGTAACATACCAAAATCTCATTCTCAAAGAGTGAATAGAAAGGTGGAGGTAACTCTTGGTTAATCACTTCTACTAACAATTTTTCTATGATTAGATTAGTATACCTTGATGAGGTATAAGTCCAAAGCCTTTAAAAATATTTTGAGAGTTTAAAAATGAAGTAGATAAGCAATCTACAAAGAGTATCAAGACCTTTTGGTTAGATCGAAGAGGCACATACTGAAGTACTAGCTTAGTTGACTCTTTTCTATAAATCTAAAATGAATGATGTGTCAAAGAAGAAGAAATCATACCTAATCGAACATGAGCTTCTCAATCTTTCCTGTATCCCTTTAGGGGTATGTATTAGAAAAAACAACGCATATATCCTATGCATCTTACCCAAGAAATTTTTAGCTTCCACACCATATGAGATATGGAAACAGAAGAAACTTGTCTTCAGCTACTTCATAGTGTGGGGTTTTCTAACTTATTTTAAGAAACATCATATAAACAAACTAGAATCGAGGATTGAGTTATGTAGGTTTATAGGATAATCATGAGAGATAATTGGATAGTAATTTTACTACCTTGAAGAACAATTTATATTGGATGCATAAAGGGTGATCTTCATGGAAAATGAGTATCTCTTTATAAGAGATAGTGGGAATAAAGTAGTTCTTGAAAAAGTTCTAAGTCCATAAAAAAATGTTATCTCGTTAGGTAAGAACTAAGTCCTCGAACATATTCATGTACACAAAGTGGTACCTCATTGATGTAATAGAGTAAAGAGACAACGAGATGGATACGTGGGACATATTGTTACGACCACGTTGATACTCTTCACCTTTAGGATAGTGATCCTTTAACTTATTGGGGATCAATGGATAGTTGTAATTCTAGAAATGGCAAGAAGCATTTGATTTGGAGATCGAATTCATCCATGAGAAACAGATATAGTACTAGGTCGACCCTCCTAAGGGTATAGTACCCATCAGGTGTAAGTGATCTCCAAGAAGAAGATTGACGTTGATGGACAAATTGACACCTTCTAGGCAAGGTTGGTGGCTAAACGTTATCTTCAAAGATAAGGATTTGAAAATGATAAAACATTCTCACAAGTTGATATGATTAAGTCAATCAAGATTATTCTTACCATAACTGTATACTACAACTAGGGGATCAAGTAAATGGATATAAAAACCCTATTTCTCAATGAAAACTTTAAGAAAGAGTTGTATATGATATTTCATAGGGATTATACGCCCATGGAGTTTTTCTAAGAAAAGTGTGTAGGTTATAGAGGTCCATTTATGGATTTAAGCAAGCATATAATAGTTGGAACAAGAGATTTGATGAGGCCATTAGACCTCATGACTTCATAAAGAATAAAGATGATCCTTTTGTGCACAAGAAAATCAATGTGTATGATGTACTTATGTCATCTAGAGTGATGACTTGGTTGCCAAGGAACTTCTCCATGAAGGATTTGAGAGTAGCAACCTACATACTAGGAATACATATCTATAGAGATAGATCAAGCATGTTGCTCGGATTATTCTAGTTCATGGACATAGACACCATTGTTGAAATGTTGGATATGAAGAACTGTAAGAAAGGTTTCATAGTGCTGAGACATAGAGTTCAGATATCTAAGTAGCATTCACCTAGACTCCTGAAGATAAAGTGTTAATGGAGAAGATCATGTTCGCCTTGGTGATTAGATGTATCATGTACGTTATGCTATGTACATGACCACATTTGACATTTTTTATAAGAGTTATGATAAAATTTTAGGTTAACCCATGTGAGAGACACTAGAAAACAGTGAAATGCATCCTTAAGTACTTGATAAGGACTAAGGATTTGTTTCTAGCCTATGGAGAAGAGGAGCTAAAGTTATATGTTTATATTGACTCAAGTTTTCAATTAGACCTAGATGATTGTAAATCTATAAATCAATTTTGTGCACTTTAAATAGGGAGTAGTGTCTTGGAAAAGTTCTACGCAGCCTACCGTTGTAGACTCAATGAGAAAGGCTGAGTACATTGCCCTTGAGTGACATTGTGAAGGAGACAATTTTTTGAATAAGTTCTTTACAAACTTTGGCGTCATTCTTATAATCTCAAATCCTGTTCCTTTGATGTGGGACAACAATAATGTGATAGCACAAGCGAATGAATTAAGGTCTCATCACAAATCCAAGCACATTCTAAGATGCTTTCAGTTGATTAGGGAGATCGTCATTAGATGAGAGATAGTAGTTATTGTAAATCTACTAACAAAGGCTTTAGCTTAAGAAGTGTTTGAGTGTTAGTGCACAACCATGAGGTTGATTCACAAGGGTGATTGGCATAGTCCAAGGGGGATAGTGATGAATATTATATGGCATATAAGCCCTTAACACTTCCATGTATCTTGTTTGTATTTTTTAAAATGTAATTTATTTATTATCATTCTTGCGTGATATTTTTAATAGGTAAGTGAATAATGATGAGAATATTCCTGTTGGTGGGATATTCGAGAAAGACATTGAATCATCTAGAAAGAATAACACTATGTGATTTGACTCATATGATGATTATGACTGATCTTGTGGCCATTAATGTAGAAACACTAAGGATATATACTATGTGCTCATTGGAGAAAAAATTCACTGAATTGATCCTTATGAATCCTTGAATGATATTTATACCTAACTATCAGTCAAGTTGATTCATGTCATGCTTGTGTATGTAGTCCTTTGATTTGAGACACCAAAGACATCTTGTGGATGAATGATCGTGTTTTGATTATGATGTATCAATCCCTTATCACAAGATCTCTATAACATCATAAATTAGATACGACATGAAGTCCTCAAAGATGATCCAATGGTTAAGATGAGATTTTTTGTCCTTGGTATTTGAAAATATTGATTTAAGGAGTGAGATGCAATAAAATCTTTGGCTATGGTAGTGGAAATATTGAAGGAGTTCTAGATGATTTCCTTCACATATTAGTACTAGCTCGAGTGTTTTATTAAGATTCGATAATTGACGTTATTCTAAGTCATTTATGAGTCTCGTGCAGATGAAGAATTATATGTACATGATAAATAATAATGAGAATGTTGTATATGTGAGTTTTTATATCTACTCAATATTATCTAGAGTACGTGGTGTAGTTGGGCACCCAAATGTTTGCCAACTCAACTTTTCAATTGGGTTAAATCGATCCTTAAGTAATTAATCTATATGTTGATGTTGATAATTAATAAGGTTGCCCGGTACGGTGTTGTTGGGCCTATAAAATTATTAACTAGTGAGGTATGTAAAGTCTTTGGACATTGGTAGATATAAACATAATCATGAGGGATTTTTTTATGAAAAGTTCACATACCCAATGTCTTTAAATGAGACAAAAATGACTACCACTTAAGGTGCTAATACAAGCCTTGTGAGAATTCTTTCATTTAATCTCTTTCTCTCTTGGTGAAGAGTATTGAAGAGGAAATCCAACCGTCCGATGATCGTGAAGATACCACTAGAGGCTAGAAACTCGAATAGCTTTAATATTTTTTTTCGTACATACTAGATGATAGGATCATCAATTCTTGGTGTCTTGGTGTTTTGAATATCTAATTCAATATAGTATGTTGTGTTTGATTTTTTGGTTGAAATTTTGGAAAGCTTATCGACCTCAAATCCCAACAACAAGATTTTCAAAATATGATAGATTAGATATGACATGAAGTTAGAGGGCTTTTCAATTAGTTTCTAGATTTTTCGATAAATTCTGATTAGCATGTTGCTGATTAGCTTCTGGGATTCATTATTCCAAATAGTTCACCCTGCAAACTGAGAACACCGCAATGAGCCAAGAATCATACTTCTTCACGCACAATCACGATGAACGTATATTAGTTCAGAGAACTAATATGGTCTCTGGCCTATGTAGTTTCCGGGAGGATAATAGTTACATATAATGAATATGGCGCCGCTCCGACACACAACGTGAGCGCAGCCCACCATACGTGTGTTACGCCAGACTACCTGCGTGTAGTGCCCACAAACCGTCCCTCTCTTACAGTAGTTGCTGTAGTAGTCGTAATTCACACTCTCGCTTATCCAGAGTTTGACGGCCTCGCTTGCACTCCAGGATTTTCCACTTCCCCAGAAAAGATTCTCGCCGTAAGGACCGCGGGAGTGAACAAGCCGACAGTCGCCGATTCTCTGGTTAGCGTAGTTCCGAGCGTAGGTCTCAAGGCCGTTACTCCACACGAATGGACTGAGCCCGATGGCTTTACGGGCACCGTTGTGTGCATCGAGGTAGTCTTGCGCAGAGTTCTGCGCATAAAAGGTCTCGGTCTTTAACATGATAACAACAAGAGCTAGCCCTACAGAAGCAAGCTGGAATGCCGCCATATCGTCTCTTTGTTCACGCATAATATCTCGGGATAAACCGTCGTATTTATGGGCAGATTCATTCTTGCGTAATTTTTGGGCGTCCTATATTCAATTATTACTTCTCGTTCTCCAATCAAGTTGACGGAGTTTTTTAGCGACCAGCCTAAACTAATATTTTCAATAATTAAAAATTGAAATTCATTTATTGCCGATTCAGACGCTTTACCTTCCGATTGTCCATTTTACGGGGAATTATTTATTTTTCAAGTGGCTTTCATGATACGGACAGGGAGCGACGAAAAAACGGAATAAATTCAATGTAATCTTGCGCAAGTCAACGGGTACGAAATGATGACAATGAAAGGACAGAACGTCCTTCCATCATCCTTGATGGAAACGCTGGTCCTGAAACTCAATTTACCTCCGATTCTCGTCGGATGATATCATTGATGCATGATTTCGCACGCTGCGGTTCCAGAATTCCCCGAATTCCCATCTACGTTGAAATGAAAAGCAGCGCAATACAGGTAGATTGATGATTGAGTTTCATAGCATGTAAAACAGCGACATGTCAGCGTCCTTAAGACATCTATAAGCATCCAGTTGCTTCTTTGGATTTAGTAAATTTCTCAACCAATTGAACGATTGATGAACATTTGAACTTTACAGGGGGGTATGCTCGATACGCTAGATATTCCGTCAGCGTCTTTCCTTGTCCAAAGAAGAAAATACGTTACTTGGGCATCACCTCAGGGCAGATGTTGACTTTTAAGGGTAATTTGAAGGACGGATACTGGATACACACACTGTAACAGTCAAAGTTTTCTCAATACGTTTGCCGATGACCGTGGATTTTATTTTATTTTTTCTGTTTCCGAAACAGTGAAGTCGCTGGTGTTACTTGCAGCCGCCGGAAAAAAACGTCATTGACTATACCTTAAATATAATAAAGTAACGGGCAGTCAACAGATGCGGAAATTAAGGAACGGCGGTGAAAAAACGCTGGATCACAACAAGCCAAACTAACGATTGATCACTACAACTCGTTGCCCGATCAGGTTGACGACTTTATGATAACGAAAGAACAGGACGTGCTTTCATTGACCTGGATGCATACGGGGCACCAAACAAGACAGATCTGTGCAGGTGCTGATTCTTGCCGGACAACGTCGTTGGCGCATGAGTCGTACAATGACACTTTTGAATTCCCCGAATTACAGTCGGATACAGTGCAACGTGATGCATGCCTGTCGATGGATGCAGGCACTATGACATGTATATAAAGACTTGTCTGTGTTCTTTAGAGCCCCACTAGAATCCCATTATGATCATCGACATAATGGATTTAGAACAGTATCTCGATTGATTGTGACTGGAACTTTGAAGAGGGCATATGCTACGCAAGCTGGACATTCTGCCATGGTACTTCGTTGTCAAGAAAAAAAAAAGTGCGCCACTTGGGCATGATATATGTCAGACCGACGTTGAACTTGCAGGGTAATTTGAAAGATAGAACGTCCGCAGTCATCCACAATAGCGGTTCTGCTAAAAGGAAGGATATTGAATATACGTATTTTAACTGGCGACTTTGGATTTAAACCCTCCGAAAATGGTAGGGAAAAGGTTAAGTACCAACTTGCATAATTCCAATAGATAAGTCAAAAACTAGCTGGTAACATGAAGTGTTCGAAGTGAATAAAAGGTCGAAGAACAGTATGCACGGCCAGTAGGTGTTCTAAAAGACAGCTCAAGATGGTAATTGAAAATAAATCGCAGAAAATTCATCGAGAATGCTCCTTTGACTGTCTGAACGAAATACAGCAGTTGATACGTCGTTCTCATCTATAAAGATATGAAAGTTACTGAAGGACGTTGTACACTAACTTAAACTAGAATTAATGATGTTTTTTCCCTAATTTTTATAAAGATATTCAATTCACATGAAATCAAATGTTCATGAGGCTTTGGTGACTATTTATTCTACTATATTTTATATTGCATCTAATCACTCTCTTTGCGTTTCTACCCTTTTACTTTCACCCTTCCATAAAACTATAAAGTAAATAATATTTTGTAAATGTAATAAAGTTGAGAAAAATTACTAACAAGGATGATGAAATGGTTGTCATGGACAAACCGTTAGGCATGAGAAGAAAATTTAGCTCTTCTACGGAGAACCAAATTGGTGCAGAAAATTGGATATTTCATGCATATAAAAGTGAAGAAAAAAATGAGCTAAAAGTAAGAATTATGTTTTTGGTATTAAAAAAACATATTTTAGAGTAATACAGGAGTTCCTGATGACATTTACGATATTTCCACTTGGACTATGAATACAATGGAAATTCAGTGATTATTTTAAAAAGGAGCATTTCAAAAATTTGTTAGTACCTTTAGTAATCTTCCTCTCATATGAAGCCCTAATGTTTTGTGGAAGATCAGTATTATTCATTGGAGGTCAATACATACACCTCTCTCATAGTAAGTATTCAGCTTGCTCATGAAATTTAATTAATGAAATTCATTTTATTAGTTAGAGGACTTCTGAATTATGAATAATATTTAAAAGCACTTAAGGACATTCCATGATGTGATGCAGAGAAAACACCAATGGCAACAATCAAGGGGTATTCCACAACAATCACCAAGTCTCACATCTAGTTCATTTCCTTTTGTGTAATTGTAAATTTATTTGGGATGAAACTAGAAACTTTTTCTAGAATAAGTCCTTTTACCTTTTTTGGAGAGTTGAATTTTGAGTTTTAATATAATAACATACATTCATGATTTGTGATTGTTGAAATATCTTTCGATATGTAGTGTGAGGTGAAAAAAAATTTCAGGTACGAGAAAGTATCATCCAGAATTGATCTTACTCTATGCCATGGTTTATACTTGGGCATTCAGGTTTCCATGGATCATAAGAAACTGATGACTAATACATTCATGTTGTAGAAATCAAAATGGAAGCTCCTTCGAGCTCACTAAACCTATCCAATTGGGTTTCGATGTCATTGATTGTGTGACGTCCTCCATTATTGATGGGAATTTTGAAGAGAATTCTGAAAGGCCTCATATAAACTTTATGGATGTTGATTTTTATTTGGTTAAGCAACTAACCACAAGATTTGATGATTTCATGTGTCCAATATTTTAAATTGAGAATTAAATGAAGAACACTTTTAATGTTTCATATGATTCTAACGTCAAGTGATTGTTTGATTAATGGTGTGATGGATGCTCTCAATCCAGTTTACTGAATTATTAATCAAGATCCATTTTCCTTTTTTGACATCCTTTATTTTGGGTTTTATCTTGTCTCTTTTGGGGGTGCATTGATGTTCTCGATTACACGTGTTTTCTTTGAATGTTGTGTATCAATTTCATGTAGTGAAAAGTTATAGTTCCTTAGTATAGTGTAAGCAAGGGCCAAATCCACATGGAGCTTAAGTTTCTTTTTCAAATTAAGAGAGAAGTTAGAATTTAAACGGAAATTAAGATAAAAATAGATAAAATGAGGGTGAGATGATGACAATGTGAGAAGGATGGTTGGTGGAAATGATGGATTGATGCACGGTGATAGAGAGAGGGGGAATGGTATGTGTGGATGATGTCAAAGGTATTACATTAAGAGAAAAAGAAAAGACAATATCTGCTTTTTATGGATATTTTCACAAGAAAGAATTCAATGGGGATCACTATACAAACCTTGTCCTAGTGCCCGTCCTCGGTTGGGTGATGTTCAATCTGCTCCGATCACAATCCTCACTTGATTTCTTCTCCATCGCAATATTGAGCATCAAACAATGATCTTCTTGGGACTTGACCTCCTCTCCGCTTCCTTCTGATAGCTTGATGCTAAGAGAGCCAAAAAAATATGAGGAGAGAGAACATTTGGATTTTTATAGGGTTCTCCTAGGGTTGAAGTGCTGAGGGGGGGGGACATTATCATATCCTTAAAATCATGAAATTTTCTTCCTAATTTTTTAATTAGAGGTGTGAGAGCTAGGGGGATGTGACGGAACGAATCAACGCGGTCGTCAATTGCACATCGATTCGTGTCAAAATAAAGTCCAAACTTACCAATTTAATGAAAATATCTTAAATTGAGGGGTATAATGATAAATATGGATCGAATCTATAGGAAAGTAGGGAAAGTTCTGATGATCTCTTCGAATTTGATCAAATCAGACGATGAATTGATGATAGAAATTGGGGAAAATGATATTTTATGAAAGAGAACTTCAAGAAAATTCCATGGAATCAAAAATCATCGAATTTGACTTTCATTTCACGGAGAAATTGAAGATCGAATTGAGATGATTTTTTTGAAATCGTGAATCGCAAAAATACCAAAATTAGGAATGAAATTAAAGAAATTAACGATTCTAAAATGAAATTAAACGGTAAGAGACGATACATTAGAATAAAACACAATCCCTAACCCTCGATTGCGATCAGATTAGTCCAATTAATTTCCAGAATCAAGGCTTTCCATAAAAAAAATCAAAAAATCACGATCGTGGAGTTCAAGCGTCGATTTCTTCCTCATCAATTATCCAAATCTTGATATTAAGCACTCGTGGACACGGAAAATGAGTGTAGAAGCGATTGGGATCAAGAGATTCAAGAGATTTGGTGTCTAAACAGTTCAATTTGATTGAATTACTCTCAAATGCTTTACAAATGCGAAGAACATCTCAATTTATAGGAGACTTGGGTGTAACCGTCCGATTAAACTGATCAACGGTTCTGATGAAACGCATGATTGCGAATCTTTACCGTTCAGTCGTGGCCATTAGATTGCGATCGGACGCTCGAGATGAAGCCACATCACAACACGTTATAAAACACATCAAAACACGTCCGTTGGATGGCGATCAGACGCCTCAGATGCATTTTTTCGTGATCTAATCTCGACCGTTATAAGTCTTTGCGATCTAATCTCAGAGATTAGACGCATCCGGTGTACCCATGTCCCCATCAATTTAAGTGAAGATCAATGGTCTTTAAATCTTCACGCGATCGGACACTTCTCACGTTGCCACATCGCCTCCTCGCCTTGAACGCCGATCGTGATGCGATCGGAGGGCTCTAATCGCGCCACATCACCTTGGCATTAGAAAATATTCAAAAATCAAGTTTTAGTTAGAAAAATTGATTTTTATTTCCTGAAAATCCTTAGAAATTCAGAAAAATTCAGAAAAATTATGGAAAAATTCCTAAAAATTACAAAATTCATAACTTTCAAAATATAGCTCCAAATTAATCAAAATTTCTTTCATTTGATCAAAAATTTAATTATCTATCATTATAAAAAGTCAAAATTAATAAAGAACCAGAGATTTAATTTCTATTTCAAAAATACATTCATTTCTTTAAGATTTTATCTTTAGACAAATTAAATGAATGTTTATAAAAATGATTTCTCTCATTATTTAAATTTAAAAACCACTTATAATCTCAAATGAAGATGGGTTATAAAATTATTTGTCTTTAATTCGTAATAAATAACCCCAAATTAAAGTATTTTGAGATTATAATAACTTTTTCATATAATGATAGATAAATATTCATAAATATGATAATATGCATAGGAATGAAATATTTTATGCCTTAATATGTATTAATAATTATGTATTATCATGTCTAATTATCATGTTATCATTTCCCCAACTTAAATGATTGCTAGTCTCTTAGAAATTTACTATATAATCTCCCTAGGAAGTCCTTTCATTCTTTGATCCTACTACTAAAGAAGGTGAAGTGTATGAATGTATGACTATGTTTTTCTCATAGTGTAGGCCATAATGATTTAGATTCCATCTCTAGGTTGACGTCTTTAGTGCTTATTACGGTAGTGCTCAATGACTAATGCTTGAGTCTAATTCTCAATTATAATCAAGGTGAACATATCTAAGGTATGATGCTATGGTGATGAAAAGATACTCACTCTCTCATGAGCGGATGCAATTCCTTCCCTCCATAGATACATCACTCCTTCCCTAAAAAATGGAGGCTACTTAATGTTTTAAAATTCCTCTTTACTCGCTTTCTCCTTATAAAGAGTGAAATTCAAAAGGATTCCTATCTTTGGGATGCATCGTGTGAGGTGGCTGAAGGAAATAAAAAGATACTATTTCTAAAGGTATGACGTGCTTAAAAGCAAATATGCTGATGAAACAAAGTGGATTTTTAAAAACAAATAAGGTACCACTTATGATAATTATACTCCCAAATGAGGTTGATGGTGATGGATAGGGTAGATGGTAGAGATGATGGTAGAAGATTCTTCCCACTTATTCTCCTTCTTGTAACTTCTTATTTCTCTCTTTCTTTTGACTTTTCTCCTTTTTTTTTAACATTTTAGAAGAGTGGCATAAAGATATGGAGGAGTTTTAGGATTTTTGAAGAGAGTATGTAGCAAAAATGTGAAGTTTTGTGTGAAGGTATACATACATGTGTGGGAAATATGGAAAATGTGGTGGATGTGTGAATCACTTCGGAGTGTTATTATCATAAGTGAAATTTAAAACAAGCTGGTGTAACTACTTGACTGCTTTGGAAAAGATAAACTACATGCCTACAATGAAAGATAGGTGCTAAAAATATTATGGATCATTGCACTCTTTAAAAGGGAAAGTCTAGAATCAAAGGAATTCTCACACTAAGCAGTTTTGGCTGATGTTAGGTAGGAGATGAAATTTTATCTTCTCTCAAAAAACTCTCATTTTCAATCCCATAGTATTTCAACCTCTGATTACTCTTTTTCCTTGGTGCCTTTTAGGTACCTAACCCCAAAGAAGTCAACCACTAAGTATTATCCATGATTTCTCTAGATGATTTAACTTTTTTACTCAAAATGTAATCATATGGGCTATAAGGCCCTGACTTCTACATCTCTAGTAGGTCGGATCTCTAAATGTCAAGACTTCTAAGGTGAGGTAGAGTAGATCAAATTTTTGAAAAAAATACGAGTTTTTAGAATGTAGAATTTTAAAATTTTTGAAAATAGTGGAGATTTTTCTAAGTCCTCACCCCCCAACTAGAATCTTTCATTGCCCTCAATGAAAACTACATGCTCATGGAAAAAGCTAGCTAAAAATGTCGATCATGGCATGAAAAAGATACGAAAATGTGGTGAGAGGATAAAAGGTTAGAAAAACTCATTAACCCGTGATGCTCGTTCGCAGGATTGCGTGCAGGTGCGCCCTTTCCTAGTGTAGTTCTCTGATATCTATAAAAACTAAAAAATAAAAAAGAAAACTAAAAGGTAAGATAATCTTAGGGTGCCTCCCAAGAGCGCTAAGTTTAACGTCTTAAGCCATACGAAACTAAATAAAACCTACGACTATTGATGGGTCGAGGGTGATACCGTCACGTTCTCGAGTGCTCGGGAAGATGCAGATTTATCTTGTCTGCTAGTGCGGGTGGCTCTGATGTCAGGTACGGCTTGAGACGATGGCCATTTACCTTGAATTGTCGACTGGATTTGATGTCGGTGATGAGTACTGATCTGCCATCGAACAACTCCAAAACCACGTATGGACTATCCCATCTAGAGCGTAGCTTCCCAAGAAAGAGCTTGAGGTGAGAATTGTAGAGCTAGGCCTTGTTGTTGACCTGGAATGATCATCGTCGGATGTGTCTATCATGAAAAGCCTTCGTCTTCTCTTTGCAGATCGACGCGCTCTCGTACGCGTTGTGCCTCAACTCATGTAACTCTTGAAGCTGGAGAAGTCATTGTTTCCCTGCTTCGTCCAGTGATAGGTTGGGCTTTTTGATGGCCCAATAGGCTCGATGCTCAAGCTCAACCGCAAGATGGCAGGCTTTCTCGAAGATAAGGCAGAAGGGAGACATCCCGATGGGTGTCTTGTATGTCGTCCAGTATGCCCATAGTCCGTCGGGAAGCTTGTGTGCCCAATCTTTACCATCTGGTCGAAATTATTTTCTTTAATATCCTCTTAACCTCTCGATTACTAACCTCTACTTGCCCATTCGCCTGGGGGTGGTATGGCGTGGTGGTGAACTTCGTACTTCTTCAACAATGCCCGGAAGTGAGAAGTATTGAAGTGTGAGCAGCCATCGCTGATGATGGCCCTAAGACAATCGTATCGGGCAAAGATGCATCGCATAACAAAATCTCAGCATCTCCTGATGATCGTTTGTCCTATTGGGGATCACCTCGACCCACTTGGATACATAATCCACTGCTACCAAGATGTACTCTTTCCCGTCAGAAGGTTGGAAAGGTCCCATCAAATCTATCCCCCATAGATCAAAAATCTCCACTTCAAGGATCGGCCATAATGGCATCTCACCTTGCTTGGAGATGTTTAATGCTGCTTGACACTATAGGCACTCCGCATAGAAACGGTGTGTGTCCTTGAAGATGGAGGGCCAGTAGAAGCCGCTCTGCAGGATCTTATCCGCGGTCTTGCGTGCCACGAAATGTCCTCCGCACGTCGATGAGTGACACATTGCGAGGATGTCTCCTTGCTCCTCCTTTGGTATGCATCGCCGGATGATCTGATATTATCCTTGGTGGAATAGGAGTGGTTCTTCCAAAAATTAGTAGTTTAGATCATGGAAGAACTTTTCTCGTTGATGACGATTCCAGTGCTCTAGGATCAATCCATTCACGATGAAGTTGAAGACGTGTGCATACCAGGGGTCGTGGCTCGAGATGGCAAGGAGATGCTCGTCGGGGAATGTGTCACTGATTTCTCCTCCTCCCCAAATGTGGAGACGGGATAAGTGGTCTGCCACCGACTTTTTGCTGCCCTCCTTGTCTTTTATCTCCAATTCAAATTCTTGAAGGAGCAGCACCCATCGTATGAGTCGTGGTTTGGCCTCTTTCTAGGAGAGCAAGTATTTTAAGGCCGCATGATCAGTGTAGATTATGATCTTTCTCCCCAAGATGTAATGCCATAACTTCTCGAGTGTGTAGACCACCGCCAGAAGCTCTTTCTCCGTATTCGTATAGTTAATTTGAGCTTTGACGAGGGTTTTACTTGCATAGAAGATGGTCGTTAGCTTCTTGTCTAGACGTTGCCCCAAGACCTCTCTCACCGCGTAATCCGAAGCGTTGCACATGATCTCAAATGGTAAGTCCCAATTAAGACTTTGAAGTATCAGTGCCTCGATCAGTGCTTGCTTCAGCGTCGTGCATGTGCGCTTCCCTTCTTCGTCGATGATGTAGTCTTTGTCTTTGCAAAGAAGGATGATGAGTGGCTTGGAGACTTTGGCAAAGTCTTGTATGAATCTCCGGTAGAAGCCGACATGCCCGAGAAAGCTTCTCAAATCTCTAACAGTACCTAGTAGAGGGAGGTTTTGGATGACCTCTATCTTGGCCTTGTCCACCTCTAGTCCTTTGCCCGAGATGATATGCCCGAGCACTACTCCCTCCCGTACCATGAAGTGAGATTTTTCCCAGCTTAGCACCAGTCGCTTCCTGACGTAGACCTCCATGATCATGGTCAGGTGAGCCAGATAGCTTTCAAAGTCGTTTCCAAAGATGGAGAAATCTTCCATGAAAACTTCCAAGTTGTCGCAAAGAAAGTTAGAGAATATTGCCGTCATACATCGTTGAAAGGTCGCGGGGGTGTTTCACAGTCGGAATGGCATGCATTTGAAGGCGAATGTGCCAAAGGGACATGTGAACGTCGTCTTCTCTTGATCGTTGGGATGAATGGCAATCTGGTTGTAGCCCAAATATCTGCCAAGGAAGCAAAAGTAACTTGATCCTGCCAGTCGGTCCAGGATTTGGTCTTTGAATGGGAGAGGGAAGTGGTCCTTCTTGGTCGCGGAATTCAGCTTCCAGTAGTCGATGCAGACTCTCCACTTTGTCGGATGGCGTGTCAGGATCTCCTTACCTTCCTCGTTCGTCGTGACAGTTACTCCAGCTTTCTTCAGAACAACGTGTACTGGACTCACCCATTGGCTATTGGATATGAGATATATGATTTCTGCGTTGAGCCATTTAAGAATTTCTTCTTTTATGGCTTCTCATACCTTCGGGTTGAGCCTTCTTTGGGCCTCCTTGATGAGTCTTGACTCATCCTCTAGGAAGATGCGATGAGTGTATAGTGAAGGGTCCAACCCTTTTAGGTTCCTCAGTATCCATCCGACTGCTTCTTCATTCCGCCTTAGTACTTCCAGTAATCGTTCCTCCTGCTTTATATCCAGCTTGGATGAAATAATCACTGTCTTTGCTTTCTCTTCATCAAGGAAGGCATATTTGAGTGTAGATGGGAGAGTTTTGAGATCCAAAGTAGGCTCGTCCATAGGCAGCTCTTTCATATCTTGCTTCCTCGTCGATCATCATCACTTCTTCTACGCAAGCGTTAATATCCTGATTGTCAGTGAAGTCGATGGCGCCCAAGTCCTCAGAAGCTCATTGATTACATGCTAATTAGACATGATAATACATGATTATTGATGCATATTAAGGCATAAATGATTTCATTTCTATGCATGTTATCATATTTATGAGTACTTATCTATCATTCTATGAAAAAGTCATTATAATCTCAAAATACTTAAAATTAGGGTTAAATATGATGAATTAAAGATAAATAATTTTATAACCCATCTTTACTTGAGATTATGTGTTGTTAAAGATAAAATAATGAGAGAAATCATTTTTATAAACATTTATTTAATTTTCTAAAGTTAAAATCTTTAAGAAATAAATATAATTTTGAAATAGAAACAAAAACTCTCATTATTTATTAATTTTGACTTTTTAGAATGATAGATAATTAAATTTCGTATCAAATGAAAGAAATTTTGATTAATTTGGAGTTATATTTTGAAAGTTATGAATTTTCTAATTTTTAGGGCTTTTTTCAGAATATTTTGGAATATTTTAGAATATTTTCTGAATTTTTAATGAATTTCTAAGGATTTTCTGGAATTCAAAATTGATTTTTATTATTTAAAATCGATGGTTTGAATATTTTTATAATGCGTAGGGGACATGGCATGATTAGAGCCGCTCGATCGTGTCGCAATCGAGCGGTTGATGCGGGCGATGATGTGGCAGCGTAAGGGACGTTCAATCACGCGGTGCGACGTGGCGGCTTGTGGAGCGTCCGATCGCTGGCGATATCAACTGCCAATCTTCACTTAAGATTGATGGACACATGGCTTCATCGGGTTCACGGATCGTATTTAATCCATGCCGTTGATCTCACAAATTATAACGGTCGAGATTAAAACGCATCGAAACGCATTGGAGGCGTAAGATTAAGATCCAACGGTGATAGATTCAAGGCGTTGTATAACGCGTGACACGTGGTGTCATCTCGCGCATCCATTGGGGATACGACGGACGCCACTTAATTGTAATGGTTTGTGATGAACTGTTTCATCAGAACCGTCGATTAATCCCATCGGACGGTTACGCCCAAATACACTATAAATTGAGATGTTCTTCTGATTTGTAAAGCATTCGAGAGCAAATCAATCAAACTGATCTCTCTAGACACCAAATCTCTTGAATATCTTGATCCTATCCTCTTCTAGACGCAATTCCGCATCGACATAGTGATCAAGATTTGGCCGGAAGACGAGGAAGAAATCGATGCTTGAACTGCACGATCGTGATTTTTCAGATTTTTTATGAAAAGCCTTGATTCAAGAGATTAATTGGGTTAATCCAATCGCAATTGTGGGTTAGTGGAAGCGGTTTTGCCTAATCTATCATCTATTAGTGTTTAATTTCAGCTTAGATTAGTAATTTGATTTAATTTCAAGCTAATTTTTGGTATTTTTGCGATTTTCAATTTTCAAAAAATCATCTCACTTTAATCTTCAATTTCTCTACGAAATCATAGTAAAATTCGATAATTTTTTATTCCGTGGAATTGCCTTGAAGTTCTCTTTCATAATCTATCATTTTCCCCAATTTCTACCATCGATTCATCATCCGATTTGATCAAATTCGAAGAGATGGATTCAACTCTGATTTACCATTATACCCCTCAATTCAAGATATTTTCATCAAATTGGAAAGTTTGGACTTTGTTTTGACTCATGACCGTGTGCAATTGATGACCACGCGGTCTTGATTCATTAAATGGCGATGTTGCTAGGGGAATAAAGTTGAAAATTTGATCAATTTTTTCAATTTTGACTTGGTCAAGTGAGATTTTTCTCTTAATTTCTTGAAATTCATGCACTTTAATCGTATATTGAGTGATCCGAAGTAGAAATCAATCTTCAAGATACTGACATTCAAGTACGATTGACATCAATTTTTAATATTTTATAAGGTATTTTATAATTTATATCCATCTAAATATCCGATCCACTCTTCATGAGACGACGAACAGCCTGGAGATTGGAGAATCATTCCTTAGACATTGATCTCTTTGAGCAATCCTCGCAATCTCGCCGACACTACCGAGACTGACACAACGGTAGATACGACAGAACTAGTAGGAATGACCAGAAACGACGAGGGAAATGCAAGGAAACACCTTGGTGACTATACTAGGCCCGTCCTCGAGCGAGCTGTCATGAGAATTCAGGCACCCCTATTTAGATGGGCAAATCTTAGAATTGATTCCCATGTCATGAGTATGCTTCCTATCTTCCATGGTAAACCTTCCGAAGATCCTTATAGACAGGTAGATGAGCTTTCCCAAGTATAAGAGATTAATCATCTTTATAATGTCCCCGCTGACATGATGAAGATGAAACTCTTTCTCGCTACCCTTAGAGATTGAGCCAAGGATTGGTTTTTAAAACTAGGGAAAGAATTCACTAGTTGGACCGAGATGGAGGAAAGAATTCCTTAGAAAACACTATTCCGTTGGGAAAACCACCTCCGTCCGAAAAGCCATCTGCGAGTTTACCCAAGGCACTAGTGAAACCTTCCAAGAAAGCCTGGGAGTGACTTAGATATCTAACTAGGGAGTTTCCACACCATGGAGTGTCTAACCATGAACTAACGCAAATATTTTATGATGAGTTAGGCCCGCAAGATAGATATCTCATAGATGCAGCAAGTGGCGGCACCTTCATGAGCAAGTACAAAGACAACGTGACGGAACTCATCGAGACGGTGGGCAGAGAATAGCCACCATAATACGGAGAAACCATTTGGAAGAGGTGCAATGCCAAAAAAAATCGACGCCAAATCAGCGGAGACGTGGATGCTCCTAGAAAGAATCGATAAAATGGCAGAAGTCTAGAATTTGCTATTGGACTGACTAAATATCCGCAACGGTTCCAAAGGACTCGCCCTCATCTCACTTCAAGAAGTGTCACCGTGTGCAAATTACTCAAGATTCGATCATATCGAATTAGATTGCCCCATGATGGCGATCCAAGGGCAAAACACGTTTAGACAAGGTCCATCAGGAGGACCGACTCAACATGGACGACCAAATTTTCTGGGAACATACCCTAACTACTATAATACCTAGAATAATAGATTTAGGAGGAACAACGATCAATGCTATCTTCCACCATACAACGGTCAGCAACAACAAAAACCCTACACAATCAAAGACAATCGTCGTTTGTCCCGCCGACTCAACCACAAGCTTACACACAAGCTCCACGCCAAACTGTGCCGGCATCCGATCCGATCCTCGACGCAATCTCGCAATTAATGGAACAAATGACACGGATGAACTCGTGCGTGGACGAAATACACGACTTCGTCAAGGTGAACGTCCAACCAACAACTGACAAAAAGGGTAAACATGTAACTTTTACCGACTAATTAGCCTCGCAGGCCACAGTTAACCCAAGGAATCAAGGGGCCTCATCAAGCAAGATGCACAACATCAACCACATACACGTCGACGAGGAGGCTGTGGAAACGACATTAGCAATATCGAGCCTTCGAAGTGGAAAAGACCTACCGGATCCATACAAGGATCATCCTATCCACCAAGGCCCGATCGAAGAAAAAGAAACATCAATTATCGCTGAGCAAGACATTTCGAAGGATGAGGAAGAGGCTATGGCTGAACCTAGTCCCGTACAAGCCCCTTGTGCCTTATCCTTAAGCATTAAATCACCCCAAAGACAAGACTAATGAAACTGATGATTATCTACTAGACGCCTTTAAGAAGGTGACCATAACCATTCCCTTCTAATGCAAAATTTCTCAAAGATATATGTACTCTCCATAGGAACCCTAGAAGGATCCAACTTAGTGAGACGGTAAGTTCCATCATGATGAATGCATTATCGATTAAAAAGAGAGAACCGAGAGCACCCATGATCACGAGTGAGATAGGAGAAATGTCCTTTACTAGATCCCTACTAGACACTGGAGCTAGTATTAACATCCTCCCTAAAGCCATATTCGACCGCATCATGTAGGGGAGTTGCAACCTTTCTTAGTAGAGTTATGCTTAGCCGATGGATCGGTGAGGAAACCCCATGGAATAGTAGAAGATGTCATAGTTAGGATAGAAGATTATTATTTCCTGGTAGATTTCCTAGTGGTCGATATGAAAATGACTAAGGAGCTTAGCCAAGCCCCGATCATATTAGGACGACCCTCCCTAGCTACCGTGAAAGCCGTTACTGACTGGGGAAAAGGAGAAGTAATTCTCAAGGTGGGAGAGCACACCGTGAAGGTTGATATTAACAAGCTGATGAAATACCCTTCACGAGCTTCCGAAGACTTGGACACCATTAACTTCGCCAACGATCAGGATATAGATGCCTGTGTAGACGAAGTTATGATAATCGACGAGGAAGCAAGATTTGAGGAGCTACCAATGGATGAGCCTTCCTTGGATCTCAAGACTCTCCCATCAACACTCAAATACGCCTTCCTTGACGAGGAGAAAGCAAAGCCGGTGATTATTTCATCCAAGTTGGATATAAAGTAAGAGGAAAAATTTCTAGAAGTATTAAGGAGGAATGAAGAAGCAATTAGATGGACCCTAACGGACCTAAAAGGGTTGGACCCTTCATTATGCACTCATCGCATCTTCTTAGAGGATGAGTCAAGACCCGTCAGGGAGGCCTAGAGAAGACTCAACCCAAAGGTGTGGGAGGCCGTAAAAGAAGAAATTCTTAAATTGCTAAATGCAGAGATTATCTACCCCATATCTGATAGCCAATGGGTGAGTCCGGTACACATTGTTTCGAAGATAGCCGGAGTAACGCTCATGACAAATGAGAAAGGCGAGGAGATCGAGACACGACTTCCGACAAAATGGAGAGTCTGCATCGACTATCGAAAGCTAAACTCGGCCAAAAAAAGTACCATTTCCCTCTCCTGTTCATCGACCAAATCCTGAACTGACTGGCAGGATTGAGTTACTTCTGCTTCTTCGATGGATATTCGGGCTACAATTAGATTGCCATTCATCTCGACGATCAAGAGAAGACAACGTTCACATGTCCCTTTGGCACATTCGCCTTCAAACACATGCCATTCGGACTGTGCAATGCCCCTGCGACCATTCAATGATGTATGACGGCAATCTTCTCCGACTTTCTTGGTGACAATTTAGTGGTTTTCATTGACGATTGCAACGTCTTTGGAAACGATTCTGAGAGTTGTCTTGCTCACCGAATGAAGATCCTGGAGGTATGCGTCAGGAAACGACTGGTGCTAAGCTGAGAAAAATCCCACTTCATGGTACGGGAGGGCGTAGTGCTCGAGCATATCGTCTCGGGCAAAGGATTAGAGGTGGAGAAGGCCAAGATAGAGGTCATTCAAAACCTCCCTCTACCAGATACCGTGCGAGATCTAAGGAGCTTTCTAGGGCATGTCGGCTTCTACTAGAGATTCATTCAAGACTTTGCAAAAGTCTCCAAGCCACTCACCACCCTTCTTTGGAAAGACAAAGACTTCATCATCGACGAAGAAGGGAAGCACACATTCACGATACTGAAGCAAGCATTGATCAAGGCATTGATACTTCAAAGTCCTAATTGGGACTTACCCTTCGAGATCATGTGTGACGCTTTGGACTACACAGTGGGAGCGGTCTTGGGGCAGAGTCTAGACAAGAAGCCGATGACCATCTACTACGCAAGTAAGACCCTTGTCGAAGCTTAGATAAATTACATGACTACAGAGAAAGAGGTTCTGGCTGTGGTCTACGCTCTTGAGAAGTTCTAGCCTTACATCTTGGGGAGCAAGATCATCATCTACACTGATCATGCGACCTTAAAATACTTGATCTCTGACGAGACGGGACCGCGAGGTTGTTGATTTCACACGGTCTCGTGTCAAAAATATTTTCGAACTTACCAATTTGATGAAAATGTATCGAATTGAAGGGTATAATGGTAAATAAGGGTCGAATCCACAGGGAAATAAGGAATTTCTTGATGTATTCTCCAAAACTGATCAAATCAGACGATGAATTGATGATAGAAATTGGGGAAAGTGGTAAATTATGAAATATAACTTCAAAATAGATTCCACGGAATCAAGAATCATCGAATTTGGATTTGATTCGTGGAGAAATCGAAGATTGAAGTGGAGAGAAAATTTCGAACAAAGAAATCACGATTTTATCTGAAATTCAATCAAATTGAACCTTAAATCCTTATCTAAATCGAAATCAAACTTAAATAAACAAAAGTCCTAGTAAAAACTACTTCCACTAACCACGATTAGTGATCGGATTTACTCGATTAAACTGATGAATCGATGAAAATACCGAAGAACGCCTTCGTGAGTTCAAGCTGCAATTTCTACCGATCTACACAACGAAATCTTGATTTCACGGGCTCCGGAGGTGCGGAATTGAAGCTAGAACACAATGAGATCAAGAGAAACGAGAGGGGAGGTGTCTAGATAGATCAATTTGTTTGATTTCGACTTGAATGCTTAGAACATCAGAACAACAATTAGTTTTATAGTACAATTGGGCGTAACCGTCCGATCGAAATGATCGACAGTTACGATGGAACAGTCCATCGTGGACCGTTTTAGTTAAGTCGTAGCCGTTCGATCATGATGGACGGTCCAGATGAGCTCCGATGAAATGTATTTATAAAACGCTTAGAATAGCGCCCCTTGGATCGCGATTGGACGGCGAGATGCGATCCGCGCCGCGTCATCACAGTCATTATAATGCTCCAATTAAAGCATGTGCGCCTGATGATGATCGACTGGACCGCGCGTCCACGTGATCGACGCGCCTCGATCAAATTCCACCCGATTTGACGTCTCCCCTTCCGCCACGTGTCTTGCATTTAAATGAACTATGTGGGACTTAGTCCCACACGGGAAAAATTAAAGACAATTCTCGAGTTTATAAGGAGCGACAGTGTTAGGGGATTAATATTCCCTTCCCATATACGTAAGGCTGAACAAATTATATATTATAAACTATATAAATATAAGTAGATAAATATTGCTCCGCGTAGGCACCGCATGGGCCCGCGTGGCGCTGCCACGGGGCCCGAAGTGCCACGTCGCATCCATGTGGGTCCTGCAGGAAAATAAATCACATTTTTTCTCTTTTTTTAATTTATTTTAAATGATTTAAATCGGAATTAATTCAGAAAAAATCCGGAAAAAATCCCTAAAAATAGACAATTCGTATCTTTTAATATGTAACTCTAAATTAGTCCAAATTTCTTTCATTTGATCTGAAATTTAATTATCTATCATTCTAAAAGATAAAAATTGATAAATAATGAGAGTTTTAAATTTTATTTCAAAAACACATTAATTTTTAAGGATTTTAAATTTAAGAAGATATAAATAATTTTTAATAAATGGTTTTCTCTCATTATTTTCACTTTAAAAACATTTATAATCTCAAGTAAAGATGGGTTATTAATTATTTATCTTTTAAATCATCATATTTAACCCTAACTTAAGGTATTTTGAGATTATAATTACTTTTTCATGGAATGATAGAAAAATACACATAAGTATGATAACATGCATGGAAATGAAATCATTTATACCTTAATATGCATCAAAAATCATGTTTTATTATGTTAATGTAGAATGTTATCACACCCTACAACTTAAATTGTTGCTAGTCTCTTAGCAATTTGCTATATGATCTCCCTAGAAAGTCTTTTCATCCTTTGATCCTTCTACTAAAAAGGTGAAGTGTATAAAGGTATGATCACGTTTTCCTCATAGTGTATGCCATAATGATCTAGATTCCATCTCTAGGTTGACTTCTTTAGTGTATGTTAGGGTAGTGCTCATCGGCTAATGCTCAAGTCTAATTCTTGATTGTAATCAAGGTGAGCCTATCGAAGGTATGATGCTATGGTGCTGAAAATATACTCACTCTCTCATGAGTGGATGTAATTCCTTACCCTCTCCATAAACACATCACTCCCCTCAAATTGGAGGCTACTTAGTACTTAGAATTCCTCTCAACTTGCTTTCCTCCTTAAAAGAGTGCAATTTCAAAAGGATTCCTATCTTTGGATGCATTGTGTGAGGGATGCTGAAAGGAAATAAAAAGATACTATTTCTAGAGGTATGACTTGGCTAAAGGCAAATATGCTGATAAAACAAAGTGGATTATAAAAGCAAAGAAGGTACCACTTATGATGATTATGGATGATGATGGATAGGGTAGATGGTGGAGATGATAGTGGAGGTAGAGATAAAGGTAGAAGATGTTCCCACTTATTTTCCTTCTTGTAACTTCTTATTTCTCTCTTTCTTTTGACTTTTCTCCTCTTTATTTTCTTCTTATTTTTTATTTTTTATTTTTTTTAAAGCATTTCAGAAGACTAGAGTGATGATGTGGAGGAGTTTTAGGATTTCTGAAGAGAGTGTGTAGCAAATGAAGTGTAGTGAAGGTATAAGCACATGTGGGAGGAAAAATGGAAGGTGAGATGGAGATGTGAGTTCACTTGGGAGTGTTCATCATGAAAAGCGAAGTTTAAAATAAATTGGTGTTACTACTTGACTGCTTTGGAAGAGAAAAACTACATGCCTATAAGGAAAGATAGGTGCTACAAAAACTTATGGATCATTGCACTCTTTAATGGGGAAAGTTTAGAATCGAGAAATTCCTTATTCTAAGCAGTTTGGGATAATAATAGGTAAAGGATGGAATTTAATTTTCTCTCAAATACTCTCCTTTTCAATCCATAGCATTTCCACCTCTTGATTACTCTTTTTCCTTGGTGCATGTTAGATACCCAACCCCAAAGAAGTCAACCACTAACTCTAATCCATTGGTCTCTCTAGATTATTTGGCTTTATTACTCAAAATATAATCATATGGACTTAAGGTCCTCACTTCTACATCTCTAATAGGTCAGATCTCTAGATGAAAAGACTTCTAAGGTGGGGTAGATTAGATAAATTTTTTTGAAAAATAAGAGTTTTTAGAAGGTAGAATTTAAAATTTTAGAAAAATTATGGAGCTTTTATCTAAATCCTCACCCTCCAACTAGAAATCTTTCATTGCCCTCAATGAAAACTACATGCTCACGTAATAAAAACTCATCGAATCATGGCATGAAAACAATAAAAAGTGCGGTGAGAGGGGTCTAGAAAAGCTCATTAGTTCGTGATGCTCGTGGAATTTCCGGTGTAGGTACGCCCTTTCCTAATGTCGTTCTCCGATGTCTATAAAAACTGAAAAGAAACATGAAACTAAAACGGTAAGATAATCTTGGGGTGCCTCCCAAGAGCGCTAAGTTTAACTGTCTTCAGCCAGACTAAACAAAAATAAAATCTACGACTACTGATGGGTCGAGGGTGATACCGTCATGTCCTCAAGTGCTCGAGAAGATGCAGATTTACCTTATCTGCTGGTGCGGGTGGCTTTGAGGTCAGGTACGGCTTGAGACAATGGTCGTTTACCTTGAATTGTCGACCGGTCTTAGGATCGGAGATGAGTACCGCTCCGCCGTCGAACAATTCCAGAACCACATAGTGACCATACAATCTGGAGCGCAGCTTTCCAGGGAAGAGTTTGAGGAGCGAGTTGTGGAGCCAGACCTTGTCGTTGACCTGGAATAATCATCGTCAGATGTGTCGGTCGTGGAAGGCCTTGGTTTTCACCTTGTAGATTGCCGCGTTCTCGTACACGTAGTGCCTCAACTCTTGTAACTCTTGGAGCTGGAGAAGTCGTTCTTTGCCTACTTCGTCCAGTGCGAGGTTGAGCTTTTTGATGGCCCAGTAGGCTCGGTGCTCTAGCTCAACCGGAAGGTGGCAGGCTTTCCCAAAGATGAACCGGAAGGGAGACATCCCGATGGGTGTCTTGTATGCCGTCCGGTATGCCCATAGTGCGTCGAGAAGCTTGTGTGCCCAATCCTTCCCATCTGGATGAATTATCTTTTTAAGTATAGACTTAAATTCTCTATTACTTACCTCTACTTGCCCATTCGCCTTGGGGTGGTGTGGCGTGGTGATGCGGTGGTGTACTCCGTACTTCTTCAACAGCGCCCGGAAAGTGCAAGTTGTTGAAGTGTGAGCCGCCGTCCCTAATGATGGCCCTCGGACAACCGTATCGGTCGAAGATGCATCATGTGATGAATTGCAGAACCTCCCGATGGTCGTTTGTCCTAGTGGGGATTGCCTCGACCCACTTGTGACACATAGTCCACCGCCACTAATATGTACTCTTTCCTATCAGAAGGTGGGAAAGGTCCCATGAAATCTATCTCCCAAAGGTCAAAGATTTCCACCTCCAAGATCGGCCACATAGGCATCTCATCTCGCTTGGAGATGTTGATCACCGCTTGACATTGTAGGCATTCCGTGTAGAAACGATACGCGTCTTTGAAGATGGAGGGCCAGTAGAAGCTGCTCTGTAGGATCTTGTCCGTGGTCTTTCGTGCCGCAAAGTGTCCTCCGCACGTTGATGAGTGACACATCGCCAGAATGTCTCCTTGCTCCTCCTCTGGTATGCATCGTCGGATGATCTGGTCGCATCCTAGGTGGAACAGAAGCGATTCCTCCCAAAAATAATACTTGAGCTCATGGAAGAACTTATCTTTTTGGTGCCGGTTCCAATGCTCCGGGATCAATCCAGTGACGATAAAGTTGACGATGTGCGCGTACCAGGGGGCGTGAGTCGAGATAGTGAGGAGATGCTCGTCTAGAAATGTATCTCCGATGTCCTCTCCTCCCGAGATGTGGAAACGTGATAAGTGGTCCGCCACCGAGTTTTCACTGTCCTTGTTGTCTTTTATCTCCAAGTCGAATTCTTCAAGGAGCATCACCCATCGTATAAGTCATGGTTTGGCCTCTTTCTTGGAGAGCAAGTACTTCAGGGCCACATGATCAGTGTAGATGATGATCTTGCTCCCCAAGATGTAAGGCCGGAACTTCTCGAGAGCGTAGACCACCGCAAGAAGCTCTTTCTCTGTAGTCCTATAGTTTATTTGAGCTTCGATTAGGGTCTTACTTCCATAGCAGATGGCCGTCGGCTTCTTGTCCATTCACTGCCCCAAGACCGCTCCCACTGCGTAGTCCGAAGCGTCGCACATGATCTCGAAAGGTAAGTCCCAATTAGGACTTTGTAAAATCTGTGCCTCGATCAGTGCTTGCTTCAACATCATGAATGCGTGCTTCCCTTCTTCGTCGATGATGAAGTCCTTGTTCTTACAAAGAAGGGTGGTGAGGGGATTGGATACTTTCGCGAAGTCTTGGATGAATCTTCGATAGAAGCCGACGTGCCCAAGAAAGCTCCTCAAATCTTTCACGGTATTTGGTAGAGGAAGGTTTTGGATGACCTCTATCTTGGCCTTGTCCACTTCTAAGCCTCTGCCCGAGACAATGTGCCTGAGCACTACTCCCTCTCATACCATGAAGTGGGATTTCTCCCAGCTGAGTACCAGTCGTTTCCTGATGCATACCTCTAGTATCTTCGTCAGGTGAGCAAGACAACTTTCGAAGTGATTTCCAAAGATGGAGAAATCGTCCATGAAGACTTCAAAGCTATCGCCAAGAAAGTCAGAAAAAATTGCCGTCATGCATTGTTGGAAGGTTGCGGGGGAGTTGCACAGTCCGAATGGCATGCGTCTGAAGGCGAAGGTGACAAAAGGACAAGTGAACAGGTCTTCTCTTTGATCGTCGGGGTGGATAGCAATCTGATTGTAGCCCGAATATCCGTAAAAAAAGCGGAAGTAGTTTGATCCTGCCAGTCGGTTCAGGATCTGGTCGATGAATGGTAGCGAGAAGTGGTCCTTCTTGGTCGCGGAGTTCAGCTTCCAATAGTCGATGCAGACCCTCCACTTCGTCGGTAGGCGCGTCTGGATTTCCTCGCCTTTCTCGTTCATCGTGATCGTTACTCCAGCTTTCTTCGGAATGACATGTACCGGACTCACCCATTGGCCATCGGATATGGGGTAGATAATTTTTGCGTTGAGCCATTTAAGAATTTCTTCTTTTACGGCCTCCCATACCCTCGGGTTGAGTCGTCTCTGGGCCTACCTGATGGGTCTTGACTCATCTTCTAGGAAGATGCGATGAGTGCATAGTGAAGGGTCCAACCCTTTAAGGTCCGTTAGGGTCCATCTGATTGCTTCTTTATTTTTCCTTAGCACCTTCAGTAATTGCTCTTCTTACTTCATGTCCTGCTTGGATGAAATAATTACTAACTTTGCTTTCTCTTCATCAAGGAAGGCATACTTGAGTGTAGACGGGAGAGTTTTGATCTCCAAAGTTGGCTCGTCCATTGGAAGCTCCTCATATCTTGCTTCCTTGTCGATCATCATAACTTCTTCTACGCATGCATCAGTGTCTTGATCGTCAGCGAAGTCGATGGCGCCCAAGTCTTCGGAAGCTTGTGAAGGGTATTTCATGGATTTGTTGATGTCGACCTTCACGATGTGCTCTCCCACCTTGAGAATTACTTCTCCTTTCTCCCAGTCGGTTATATAGGTTTATAATATATATAGGTTTATAATATATATAGTTCTTCCGATTATCGGAGGACAATTTATTAATCCCTTATAACCGCTTCACGCTATATACCCATTAGATCTCTTTAATCTTCTCCGTGTGGGACTATTTTGTTTCAGGGTGACGTGGCAACATTACGCACGTTGGATCAAGAGCGCGATCGATTGCGAGCATGGATGCGGTGGACACGAGGTCCACGCGATAAAAAATCAAGCACGTGGCTATTTATTCACTTAAGTGAATGAATCGCGACTATCGATCTTGATTATTATAACAGTCCAGATTAATCTACATCGATGGACCTTGAATTAAATTAAAGCAGTTCAATGAAGATCCGATGGACACGATGAATCGATGCTCCTCTCCATCAAATACGAGATCGCATCCTGACCCTCCACGTGCGATCGAACGATCATCGGATCATCGCGACGATTCACTATGCACTCGTCGTCCGATTTGACCAAATTTCAAAGATATATCTCAAATTTCCCTAATTCTCTGTAGATTCACTATGCACTCTCCCACTTTGAGAATTACTTCTCCTTTCTCCCGAGTGCCAC